>CM050438.1:71023854-71035720 GCA_027562315.1 Costus pulverulentus
TCCTTCAAGTGAATCCGAACTACTCCCGTGATCGGATTCACAGGTTTGAAAAGAATAGATCCGACGTTGCGATTCACCTCCCGGTCCTTCTCGCAACGTCTAAGACGTGAAATTACTTGATCAGGGTAATTTACGGAATAAATACAATTCTAATCAAATCAAATATATAAATTTCATGTAAAAGATTTAGAACAATGTATTTAATCCATAAATCGTCAACGGGCTATTCCCCAAATCCCAAAAATATGGTTTACACGTTCATGTTCATAACAAACAGTATTTTCATCAATGAAAATCGCATGAAAACCCTAAAAGATTACAGGAAATCGCTAGACAAGTAATTAGAAAAGCTTCCCCTCGATGTGGAGACGAAGATGAAGCATCCAATTCTTCCTTTGCATGGCTTTCCTGATCAAATTCTACTATGGAATTGATTTCTGCCTCCGCCGCTACAGCCTCTCATTTTCGTGCCCAGAAACCCCCGAAACCCTTCCAAAACCTTTCCTTTTATAGTCTAATCAGTATAGAATTGGTCTAGGAAGGTTTGTGGAGAGTTTGGTTCAATTCTGGTTCGGTTTAGAGTCGAATCAGGTGAGAAACATGTCGGGCGAAAACTTTTACGGTCGGTGATGAAATTACGGCTAAAGCCGTAAATGTCTCTGTGTACAATGCCTTCGGTCACAGAGAGTTTCACTGTCTGTGATGGAATTACGGCTTCACCCGTGAAAGTCTTTGGTCACTTCGACACTTAGCCCTTTTTCCTCATCCGCTCATCGTTGCTTTTATGGCTGCGTCCATAATTACGGCCAAGGCCGTAATTATTTTGTCTTTCACCATTTTCGCCCCAAATTTGATATCTAGACTCGTGATCTCCTCGGGAATCATGCTTTGGCTTCAAAACTCATAAAATCTACCATTTTTGTGCCTTTTTACTTACATTTTCAATAAAACCAAGAAAAGTGAAGATTCTGTGCAAAGTAAAGTAAAAACACCAAAAATAGCACAAAATCATGCAAATAAGCGCAAAATATAGCATAAAATATAGGCAAAAACATGGTGTAAAAATCACTTATCAGAAATGTTTTGAGATGAAGGACTTAGGGGAGGCTACCTATATCCTAGGCGTGAGGATCTACGGGGATAGATCCAAGAGACTCCTGGCCCTTAGTCAAAGTACCTACATTGATAAGGTCTTGGAGAGGTTCAACTTGGAGCAATCCAAGAAGGGGTACCTTCTAGTGAGACATGACCTTACTTTCTCAAAGAGCTAATGTCCCACCACACAGGCTTAGAGGGATGACATGAGTCGAGTGCCCTATGCTTCGGCAGTGGGATTGATCATGTATGCAATGTTGTGTACTAGACCAGATGTGGCTTATGCTATGAGCATAACTAGCCGATACCAATCCAATCCAGGTCTGCAATACTGAGTGGCTGTAAAGAACATCCTTAAGCATCTAAGAAGAACTAAGGATCTGTTCTTGGTCTACAGGGGACAGGAAGAGCTCAGTGTTCAGGGCTACACTGATGCGTCGTTCCAGTCTGACCTTGACAACTTCAGATCGCAGGCCGTCTATGTGTTCAAGATGAATGGAGGCGCTATATACTGGACGAGCTTCAATCAATCCACCATAGCTGATTCTACAACTGAGGCTGAGTATGTGATAGCTTCTGAGGCAGCCAAAGAAGCCGGTTGGATGAGGAAGTTCATTTCTGAACTTCAAGTGGTTCCAAATGCAGTGGATCCCATTGAGCTCTACTGTGACAACAATGGGGCAATTGCACAAGAAAAGGAACCAAGGTCTCATCAAAGGTCTAAACACATACTCAGAAGATTTCACCTGATTAAAGAGATAATTGACCGAGGTGATGTCAAGATTAGCAGAGTTGACACAGAGAACAATCTAGCAGGCCCACTAACCAAGGCTTTGGCGTAGCAGATGCATGATGGTCATGCTAGGGATATAGGGTTGAGGTTCCTCATCCTCTAGGTCTAAGTGCAAGTGAGAGATTGTTGGTGTGTATACCCTGAGACCTAGTATTGGTCCATCTTTTGTACTATTTGACATAGATATATATATCATTCTGGCATTGTCATTATCAATGTTTGTCTACATCTGCGATTGTGTACTTACATGATAATGTCCCTGGAGACAGATTGGATCTGTGCTCAAATGGTTGTCCCCAGTCAATGTACCTGAGTGGATATGGGACAGCTCTGGTACTTGTAAGACTGGTATATGGGCTGGTTAGGCACAAGGTGCTAACGCAGATATATGGGTATATCAGTGGTGGATATAGTAGACCGACCCGCTGTGAGGCTATGACATGGTGTCATGAGTTATTCTCACAAGTGATAGGAGATGCATTGATCCCTTGACCGTTCTATATGGTTAGGGACACACTTTGATACAACCTAACACCTCGCCGTAGTTGGGAGGTAATTGTTGGTGTATGTGCCCTAGGACCTAGTTTTGGTCCATTATTGTACTACTTGACTTTGATATTTATATATATCATTCTAGCATTGTCATTATCAATGTTTGTCTACATTTGCGATCATGTACTTACATGATAATGTCCCTGGAGACAGATTGGATCTATGCTCAAATGATCGTCCCCAGTCGATGTACCAGAGTGGATATGGGACAACTCTGGTACTTGTGAGGCTGGTATATGGGCTGGTTAGGTACGAGGTGCTAACGTACACATATGAGTATATTAGTGGTGGATATACTGGACCGACCCGCTGTGAGGCAATGACTTGGTGTCACGAGTTATCCTCACAAGTGATAGGAGATACATTGATCCCTTGACTTGAGGTCATTGGCCATTCTATATGGTTAGGGACATGCTTTGATACAACCTAACACCTCGCCGTAGTTGGGGGGTAATAACGGTTGTCATTGAGCATGTCACGACCCATAGGAGAAGGTCAATAGACAGACATAGGATTTGCCCCTTCCTAAGGGAAGCATGATATCTATGGAGCTCCTCTATGGTTCTATGACTGAAAGTGTATGGCCATACCCAGGTGAGACCGGATTTAGTCATAACCATGAGATTGAATGAAAACAAGTGGTGACACACTTGTCCAATTGGATATCAGTTCGGCAAAGAGACTGTAATGCATCTGTACCTGATTGCGATGATGGGGATGTCGATGTCGATATCCATTTCGATGACTTGGGTACCAGCAATGCATTGCTAGGTGCCACTCACTGCTTGTGGTGACCTTAGGTCAGCACTGCCAATGTCAGAGGAACCTACAGGGTCGCACACCTTGATACTCGAGTTCTCATATTGATCGAGAAGCCTTATGATCGAGTTATTGGATGACTCGGATCTATTTGGGAGATTTCATCAGCACTGATGGGCCTGATGAGATGGAAGAAACTTATTAGGGCCAACTTTCATTTTTGGCATATTGACCAAACTAACCATGGTTAACCTAGTTTGACCTTGGGTTAAATTGGATTAGATCCAATGGCTTGATTGACATGCATAATGGACCTTGGGCTAGGCCCATTCTATAATTGGGCTTATTAATAAGTTAAATGGGCTTAAGGAGAAGAATGTGTAGGAGCATGTTTAACCCTAGTTAGACTAGGGTTAATGCCTATGACACATATGGTTAATCTTAGTTGATTTAATCATTTGTGGGCTAATTAATTAATTAAATAAATAATTAATTGGAGTCCTATTTAATAGGGCTGATTATTTAAATAATTAATTAGAGTCCTAATTGGATTAGGACTTGATTAATTATTAAAATAATTCAATTTCCTACTTCTTCTCCTAGCCGCCCACTTGGCTTAATTGTAGCCATCCCTAAACTGCCCATGGTCTCTTAAGAAATAGACAAAACTTCAAGAAGGCATGAGCAACATCAAGGGGCGAAAGTGCAAGGGATTGGCGCATCTTCCATCAAACCCTAGCCGCAAGTGTTCTACTTCCTCTCTTTTTTCTCTAAGAGATTGGCGGCTTTCCTCTTCTCCATCCTTCTTCATCCTTGGCGCATACTCTTGGAGGGTGGCGCAACTTGAAGAAGGTGTTACAAGGCTTGGATCTTCTTCCCGAGGCTAGCACTGGGCGTGGAAGAAGAGGACTCGAGGTGATCCGTGTGTGTGAGACTGCATAGGGCACATGCTTGGGCACCTACTACAACATCAGCCTCGCCTTGCTCAAGGTATCTTCTATCTCATTGTGTCGACTCTCTCGCATGCGATCTTCATTGGGTTTTTGGGACCGGCCTGTTTCGGGGATATTATTCCGCTGTGCATTGTATTTGTTTTTGAAAAACTTGTAAAATATCCCCGGGGTTTCCCAACAGTAATAACAGTTGTCATTGAGCATGTCACAACCCATATAAGAAGGTCAATGGACAGACAGAGGATTTGCCCCTTCCTTAGGGAAGCTTGATATCCATTGAGCTCTTCTATGGTTCTATGACTGAAAGTGTATGGCCATACCCAGGTGACAACCTGATTTAGTCATAACCAAGTGATTGAGTAAAAACAAGTGATGACACACTTGTCCAATTGGATATTAGTTTGGCAAATGGACTATAGTGCATCTATACCTAGTTGCGATGATGGGGATGTCAATGTCGATATCCGTTCCGATGACTTGGATAGCAGCGATGCACTGCTAGGTGCCACTCAGTGCTTGTGGTGACCTTAGGTCAGCACTGCCAACGTCAGAGGAACCTACAGGGTCGCACACCTTGATACTCGAGTTCTCGTATTGATCGGGAAGCCTTATGATCGAGTTATTGGATAGCTCGGATCTTTTTGGGATATTTCATCAGCGCCAATTGGCCTAATGAGATGGAAGAATGTTATTGGAGCCAAGCTTTATTTTTTGCAGGTTGACCCAAAATTGACCATGGTTGGTCACATTTGAATTTGGGTTGCATTGGATTGGATCCAATTGCTTAATCAACTCATGTAATGAAGTTTGGGCTAGCTCATTACCCAATGAGGCCCAATAAGAAGTTGTCATGAAGAGAGAATAGGCTAAACGGGTATAATGGAGATAAATCTTATCCCATTGGCACCTAAGGGCTCAATGGGGATAAGATCGCGCAATTTTCTTCATAAGGAAGCAATTGGCACCTTGCCCTCTCTCCTTGGATGGTATGCTTGGCTCTATGGCAAGTCTTGGGGCTGATATGGCTTGGAGGACTTCTTAGGAAGGTCTTGGGTGCATATGGCTAAGTGGAATGGATTTATGGAAAACTCTTGGAGAATTTCCTAAACCGTAAACCCTAATTGCCACCCCACACATATCCTAGCCGCCACCTTCTTCATGAGTTGCATCCACACCTTATTCTTGCCGCCTGAAGAAGGGTGGAACTCCCAAAGATTGGACCTAAGGTATGTAGCTCTAAGGATTGGAGTTAACCGCACGCAGATGGTTTTAACGATGGTAAGTAACAGTAACCAATGCAACAGTGACCAGCAAACTAGTAGAAAATCTAGCATGCAACCTAAGGAGGTATTTATCCTACTCGGTTAAGAATTACCTGTGGCCCCCTTTCTCTGAATCCCCGTGCTCCAGCTGCTTCTGACTTTGGGCAAAGAGGCTATGAAATGGGTGATTAAATGACTTTACAAATTTAAGGTGCAAGGGGAGGGAGTATACAATCCCACACAAGTCCCCTTTAAACTAGAAACAAGAGCGTCCTTAGAATGGGTCTTGATCAAGTCTTGGATTCCAAAGCCGAGTGTTTCAAGAGGATGGAGATGCTTTCAAGCCTTCAAGCTGCTCCTTCCAACGCCACACAAACAAGCACTCAAGCACTCTTACGTGAGGAGGAAGAGGAAGCTCTCGGCTAGAAGTGAGAAGATGAAGTCTTGACACTAAACTAAACTAAGCAAGGAACACGCTAACACAAGCTGGATTGTTTTTTTTTCATCAAAAGAGTAGACTAAGTGCAAAGTGTTCAATACAAGGGCTTTAAACCCTATTCCCTCAATGTTACAAAATGTCTTCAAGTCATCTAACGGTTCTTCTTCCTTGGTTTGAATCTGAATGGCTTGGATGAGATGTCAAACTTCAGCTTTTCATTGGATAGCATAGGCAGTGATGTGTTGGGGCTGTAGTTGAAATGTTGGTTGGAAATGGTAAAAGCATTGACGTCGTATGGGTTTATTGAGAGTTGATTGGCTGGCTTGTGGAGAGATGCCTTTGCTTCAGTCGAATATAATTGCATGTGGGAGGTGTGGATTGGGGAGATGGCTAGGCTGGAGCTGCATGCACATGTTGGGAAGAGGTGCCGCGGTTGGCGTCTTTAGCTGGATAGAAATACTTGCTCGTCATTCATTGGCTAGTGGAGAGGCGCCCTCGGGAAGTTATCTGAAGTTGATTCGTTGGCCAGCTTTCGGATGTTGACCTGACTGGAGCTGACTGGAATTGATGTTGGCGTATCCTGAGATGTAGATTTGGAGCTTGTGGCTGATCTTTGACTTGGGCTTGATGTGGGCTTGAGGCTGATGTGGTATTGAAGTTGACTTGATGTTGACTTGTTGAGGAACTAGGGTGCCTTGTAGTGCAAGTATAGGTGCATATAAAATCCTAGGCTAGAGACAACCTACTACATAATCTATGAAAGTAAAATTACTTAAAAGAAAATAAAAACCCTAGGCTAATCCTAGTCTAGAACTTGAAAGCAAACAACAAGAGTTCAGACAAAGTAAAGTGCAAATGCATTTAAAAGAAATTAAACTTGATATCCAAATCTGATTGGTGACTTCTTGATGTGTTTAGACCGTCGTAGAGCTTTGGATGCCCCTGCATCACCGCCCCTCAAGCCTCTATATATCAAGTATATGCGAGAGGCTCTAGAGGTTAATTAATTAGCGTGAGCAATCTTCTAAGGGGGCAGGAACAAGTCATTGGCGCAAGTCTTCCATCTCTAGGCCTCAAGCTTCTTCTTCTATTCTCCTCTTGGCGCAAGAGGAATAAGGGCTTGGCGGCAAATCTCTTTCAACCTCTTTCATCTTGGCACATCATCCCTAGAAGGTGGCACAAGTGATCAAAAGGAGGACTTAAGGCTTGGATCTTCTTCTCAAGGCTAGCACCGGGCGAGGAAGAAGAGAGCTCGAGGCATCCGTGTGTGTGAGACTGCAGAGGGCACACGCTTGGGTGCCTACCTCGACATTGTCCACATCTTGCTCCTAAGGTATTTACTATCTCATCGTGTCGACCCCCTCGCACAACGATCTTCACTGGGTTTTTGAGACTGGCCTGTTTCGGGGATATTATTCCGCTGTGCATGTATTCTCTGTGAAAATTGTAAAATATCCCCGGGGTTTTCCAACATTTGGTTCTAGCAGAAACTCCCCCACCCTATTTGATCAAACAACTAGAAGACATTAGCAGTGAAGGCAAGCTGTCGAAGAGCACCAATATTGGTGTATCTAGTCAGAAAGAGCAACCAATTAGCGATAATCTAGTATTGCTTATTGGGAAACACTGAACAATTTTAAAATTTTAAAACAATAACAGTTGAAGCAATAACCCAAAATAGGTTTCTAAAACCAACAAAAGAATTGTAAGCATGTGAGGGAGCCACCAGATGTGAAGAGTATATGTACCTTTTATTGCGAGGAAAGGAGATGAAGATGATGACCTTAGATGCGCAAGAAAGCATTCTCTGTAATTGTGCACACACGAACTCTTCGAGATCCCTGCTTTCATGCCTGGTGCTAACCTCGGGAAGAAGATCCACACTTAGGGAATGCCCTTCCTTGCGCCAACCTCAAGGAGTTGTGCCAAGAGCAAAGGGAGAAGAAAGCGCCAAGGAGATGAGATGATCTTCTACAACTTGTGCCAAGATGATGCTTGTCTTTGTGTTCTCGCCGACACAAGCCCTTGTAGCCTTCAATAGTGCTCATGCCACCAACAAGAGGAGAAGAGGTGACAAGAAGGAAGAAGGCTAGGGTGAAAGAAGCAAGGACGCATGCATCATACATCACCCAAAATAGCTTATACTTATAAAAAAAGTCATCGTCCTACATTTGGGGATTATTTTTTATTAAATTAATATATAAATATATTAACTTAAACATGGAATGCAAATAGCCTTATTTTACTATGGAATGCAAATTAATATATAAACGTATTTAATGTAAAATACGCCTTGCCCTTTTATTAGCCAAGAGAAAATTTCTCTTGCTAAATTATTTTATTTGCCTAATTTGACTTAGGTGCCAAGCTAAGCCTTGCGCCTAGACCCTTATTTGACTCAAGCTTGACCACCATAGTCAACTGAGGTAAAATGTGGTCCACTAGTGGTTAACTATGGCTCAAATAAAATTTTCCTCTCATCAAGACAATCTCAAATTATCAGTCTCCCAAATGGACTCGAATCACAAAATGATTCGATCCATAGGCTATCTAATCAATATGAAATCTTGAGTGTCTAAGTTTTTGACCCTGTAGGTTCCTCTAACGTTGGCAATGATGACATCAAATCATCACAAGTAGTGCGTGACACTTAGCTATATATCGCTACTACCCAAGTTATCAAAATGGTTGTCATCATCGATGTCCCTTAAACTACGACGAAGTACCTGTGTATTCTAGTCCCTTTGCCATACTGATATTCTGATTCGACAAGCATATCATATTTGTTTAACCCAATCTAATGGTCCTAATTAAATCAGGCTTTCACCTAGGTATGACCATACACTTTTAGCCATGCAACCTGATGACACTGAAATTTATAGTAAATTTCTTGCCATTTTATATATCTTTTTGTGTTAAATTCATGAACCTTTACTTATTTTTATGCCTTTTTTTTATCAATTACTGCGGAATCTACACTTTTCTTTGTTTTAGATGATTTTTAGGCAAAAAGGCAAGATTTTCAGGCATTTTCAAGCAATCCCGATGCATGAATGAATTCCCACCATCAAGAGAAGATAACATGTCAAATTTCACGAAGATTGGAGCTTCAGATCAAATTATGGTAGTGCTGTAATCTATATTACGGTACCGTATTTTGACGGCTATCGTAATATCAGAGCTCTGCCATAATTTGAGAATTTTTCATTCAGAAAATTTTTTGGAAATTATGGCACTACTGTAAAGATTTTTACGGGTCGTAATTTGGAGCCCTTTCCGAGTAGAAACTTTGGCTGAAAATACGGCACCGCCGTATGACTTTCTACGGCCTGTAATTTGGGTTGATTTTCTACCCGAGATATTTGGGGAAAATACGGCACTGCCATAAGCGATTTCACGGTATCGTAATTCCAAACAGATTTCCACCCGAGAACTGGACTGAAATTATGGCAGTGCTGTAACCAAAAAAACGGCCGTAATTATAACCTGGAGGCGCAATTTTCACAGTCAAATTTGAGTCCGATTTTTGCAGGATCGATTACGGATGATCGGGGCAATGAAATTCAAAGCTGTAAGAAGTAAAAAGGTAGCTTTCAATGAGACGAAGGGGGAGACACCAAAAGCCCTAAATTTCATCCACTAACAAAGGAGAAATAGAGTTTCATGCCGCTGCCCTAGGTTTTGCCGCCGGGAAGTGTACAACACATCTCCGGCCGTGAAATTTGAAGGGAAGCTTTGCCTGGAACAAAAGAACATACCCTAGAAGTTTCAACGTGAAAGGATCTCGATCGAAGGAGAAATCGACAAAGAACCCGGTGCCGGCACTTTTCATATGCATATTACGGCTGTAATTTTCATTACAGCCGTGTGGTTATTCGTTCTTCCCCTTTTTTTTTTGATTTCTGATCGTTAGAAACTATGATTTATTGTAATCTTTTCTCCATGCTAGCTTAAACCGTTTGTGGGACATGGGGGAGTAATTTCCTTTGATTTCTTAATGACTAGATAAACTTTTCACTACTTTGTTACGTATAATTTTAGCATGATAATTCTACTTTTGTGATAATTGTTCTTTGATTCTCCATAGATTTATGTTATTAATCATGTTTTAGAGTTTTCGCAATAAGGACCGAAAGGTGACTTGCTTGAGAACTTGGAACCCTAGAATTGCATGATAGGAACTTACGGTAAGAAATTAGGTTAGTTCTTACTTCTTGATTTTAGAAGAATAATTGCCATGTTTAATAATATGAATCTAGGATTGAGTCAATTTATCAAACGTGAAGATCATGTGCGAAAGCGAGGATCAGAACGTTGGAGAACCTTAAGTAGAACTTGTGTTGAGACTCGGATGCATGAAAGTAATCCTTGAGATTCCACTCGAGATGATCCACGTAGAATTCGGATGCACGAAAGTGATCCTTGAGTTCTTCGATGGATGATTTACTTATTTTCAGCTTGGGATAGATCTTGCACGAAAGCGAGGATTGGTCCCTGCATGATTGTCTGCATGAAAGTGAGATAATCCTTTTATGAAATAAATTGTATCTTTATCATGATAAAATCAAACATGACGAATCTCTATTCATATCTAGTCATAGAAATCAATGTGGATGAAACCCTAGTCCCAGTCTCTCTCTCTGTTGTATTTTTGTTAGCTTTCGATAATTCACTTGCATAGTTTTGACTGCCTAGATAGTAAGAAATCGATTATTCGGTACTTGACAAACGAGATCTCTGTGGGATCGATATTTTTTATTACTTCGATTATCCGTGCACTTGCAGACACAACAGGTTTTTAGACACAACAAGTTTTTGGTGGCAACGCCATAAATAAGTTTTTGTCTAGCTACTTGTTGGGATACAACAAGTTTTTGGCGTCATTGCCGGGGACCTTGGTTTTTGTCAATATTTAAGATATTGAGAATATTGCTAGACTAAGTTTTATTTATGTTATATCTTTCTATTATTTTCTGTTTACTTGGGTTATTTGATCTATCTGCTTTAGACTACACAGGAAATTTTGATTTGATGGCAAACCGAAGATCATTTAGGGACTATGCAGCTCCTTAGCCAAAAGAAATACACTTTAGCATTGCCAGATCAGCAATTGAAGCTGATAATTTCAAGATCAATCCTGCCTTCTTGTCCATAATCCAGCAGAATCAGTTTGGAGGAGCTCCAATTCAAGATCCTTATCAACATTTACATCTTTTTCTTGAAAATTGTGATACCATTAAAATTAATGGTGTTTCTGATGATGCACTAAAACTAAGACTGTTTCCTTTTTCTCTCAGGGACCGAGCACGATCTTGGCTACATTCTTGACCTACCGGTGCCTTCACCACATGGGAACAACTGTCAAATGCTTTCTTGATGAAATATTTTCCACCAAGCAAGACCATCCAACTGAGGAATCAAATCATAAGTTTTACACAAAAGGATGGCGAATCCTTTAGCAAGGCATGGGAGAGTTTCAACGATTTACAATGGAAGTGTCCTCACCATGGCCTTGAAAATTGGGTTTTAATTCATATATTTTATAATGGTCTACTTTATAGCACCCGCCAAAATATTGATGCTGCTGTAGGAGGATCCCTCATGAGCAGAACCATTGAAGATGCTTTTACCTTATTTGAAGAAATGTCCTTGAACCATGACCAATGGGCTCCTGAAGAAGAAATGCTATATTGTCATCAACATGGTAAGAATGAGAATAAGGGTTGGCAAACCTTAACTAAAGAGGTAAATTCTTTAGTGTAGAATCTTTGCTTGAAAAGTTTATGGCTAATCAAAACAAAGAAATTGAAGATCTTAAGGGAATGATCAGCCAACTTGCCTCTCAAGTAGAATCCTTTGCTGCTCACAATAAAACTCTAGAAGATCAAATACCTGATGAACACTGTAATGCTATCATCACTAGAAGTGGGAGAAAATTAGAGGAACCAAAAGGGAAAGTTGAGAATAATAGAAAAGGGCTTAATGATGAACATGACCATGAGTTAGAGTTAGA
>CM050438.1:71042406-71062735 GCA_027562315.1 Costus pulverulentus
ACAACCTGAATAATAACCATGCCTTTTTATAAACATAAGAGTTTATTACATGATACTTATACAATCCCAAGGCCTCAAACATTAGCCTTAAGGGCATACCCCAACACATGGGGGAGTAATTCCCTTTGATTTCTTAATGACTATCAACTTTTCACTACTTCATTATGTATAATTTTAGCATGATAATTCTACTTTTGTGATAATTGTTCTTTGATTCTCCATAGATTTATGTTATTAATCATGTTTTAGAGTTTTCGCAATAAGGACCGAAAGGTGACTTGCTTGAGAACTTGAAACCTTAGAATTGCATGATAGGAACTTACTGTAAGAAATTAGGTAAGTTCTTACTTCTTGATTTTAGAAGAATAATTGCCATGTTGAATAATATGAATCTAGGATTGAGTCAATTTATCAAACGTGAAGATCTTGTGCGAAAGCGAGGATCAGAACATTGGAGAACCTTAAGTAGAACTTGTGTTGAGACTCGGATGCACAAAAGTGATCCTTGAGATTCCACTCATGATGATCCACTTAGAATTCGGATGCATGAAAGTGATCCTTGAGTTCTTCAGTGGATGATTTACTTATTTTCAGCTTGGGATAGATCTTGCGCGAAAGCGAGGATCGGTCCCTGCATGATGGTCTGCATGAAAGTGAGATAATCCTTTTATGAAGTAAATTGTATCTTTATCATGATAAAATCAAACATGACGAATCTGTATTCATATCTAGTCATAGAAATCAAAGTAGATGAAACCCTAGTCCCAGTCTCTCTCTCTGGTATTTTCGTTAGCTTTCGATAATTCACTTGCATAATTTCGACTGCCTAGATAGTAAGAAATCGATTATTCGGTACTTGACAAACGAGGTCTCTGTGGGATCGATATTTTTTATTACTTCAAGTATCCGTGCACTTGCGGACACAACAAGTTTTTGGCGGCAACTCCAGAAATAAGTTTCTGTCTAGCTACCTGTTGGGATACAACACAACCATGTGGGGCCCATGGATATCAAACTTTCATTTAAGGAAGAGACAAATCCTCTCTTGGCTAGTTAAACCTCACATATGACTTATGATACACCCAAGACAACCGTTATGACTTCTCTGTTACGACGAGCCGTTTGGTTGTATCAAAATATACCACTTACAATATTGATATGTTAACTACCTCAAGTCAAAAGATAAATGCACCTCTATCACTGTGAGATTAACTTGTGACACTAAGTTAATCCTCATGGCGGGTTGGTCTAGTATATCTATCATGATATACCACATGCTTTTGTTAGCTCTGCATGCTCAACCAGCACATATATCTATCTCACATTCACCATAGCTGTCCCTTAACTACTATGACACTCGATTAGCGACAAACTTTAAGACTATATAAAATCTATCTTTGGGGACACTATTATGTAGATTTACACAATTGCAGAAGTATAAAAAACATAACAATAACAATGCCAAGATATATAAAAATATCAAGTGTGAATGTAATACATAGATCAGATGATGTCACACGTTTATATAGTATAGTGTGGCTTAGTTTTGTTATTATTATAGGGTTGAAACCATAGTTTTATCCCATTTATGTGTCTAAAAGCTTTATATTACTCGGAACCTTCATTTTTCTTTGATTTTACTGAAATGCAAGAATTATCAATGAAATCTGAAGGAATTTAGAGAAACCAAAGATATGGGATGACTCTTCATGATTGAACGAAGCCACACGTCAAATTTCAGATGAAACGAAGCACTCTACAAAGATCACAGTCATACCTGTGCACCCATGCAAGACCGTGCATCACCCTGCATTCCCAGACCTTGCTGAGGAGTTCATAGGCATAACTGTGTATCCATGCACGACTATGAATACATCAGCAGATTCATTTTAGACTTCGCTAAGGAATTCACAACCATACCCGTGCACCCATGCATGGCTGTGAAGACTTCGGTGAACCAGATCCAGATGCTAGGAGGACTTCATAGCCATACCCGTGCATCCATGCACGAGTATGAAGTTATCCGCCATTCACGACACCCTTGTAGTTTTTCATTTGATTCTTGCTATTTTGGAAGCAAAATTTGGGGAAAACTGAAGGGGGGGAGATTCTTAATTGGGCAACAAAGGTTTGGAATAGTTATCAAACTGTTTTGAGCATCATTTCGATGGGATTTGGATGAGAGACGACAACTAGGGTTCTAGGCGATGAACTCAACTTTAGGGGACTTGTTTGCTATAATTTCTTCCTCTTTTTGACATTGAAGATCATGATTCACCCTCTCCTATCGCAGATGTAGCTTGTCCTCTAGTTTGTATTGATTTTCCAGGAGAGATTTGATGTATATCATGATGAATGTTATAGTGTAAACTCATTTCGGGATTTTGGCATAACCCGCTGAAGGATGTTGGTCTTTTGTGATGTTTAATTAGTACTTTACTTGATTTTCTATTGTTCTTATTCAATCTTTATTGTGAATATCTCATATTGATGCATTGGCCAAGCATTCATATGTTTTAGATATTGTGGGATGGATTGAAAGGTGAACTGCAACATTAGAACCCCTTAGATTGGACTTGTAGTTTTGATTAAGAAAGTAGGTCAAAACTACTCGAGGAATTAAATAATTCTTCATAAAACTCATTGAATCTACTTAACCAAGTAAGCCATGAAAGTAGGAGACTAAGGTTACGTCTGATACCGAATCGTAGCCTGAAAGGGGATGATCTGTACACTAGGGAGAATTTCCTTAAGAACATAGATTACTCAAACTAAGACTTATTGCATCATTTTCCATATTCTTTAGTGTGGTGAAACCCAATATCCTGATTTCCTCTTAAGATTTTCACACCTCTTAATTATGTCGCTTGGTTTGATTTTGTTACTTGCAATTAGATTAAATCACACCTCATCATTATTTGGTTGCCGAGCTAATGATTAATTGATTAGTCGGTGTTGGTGTTTATGCCCTAAGACCTGTTATTGGTCTATCTCTTGTACTACTTGACATTGATATTACTTATATATATCATTCTGGCATTGTCATTATTATGCTTTGTTAAGATATGCGATTGTGTACTTGCATGATAATGTTCCTGGAGTCAGATTGTATCTGTGCTCAAACTCTTATCCCCAGTCAAGTACCTGAGTGGATATGGGATAGCTCTGGTATATATGAGACTGGTATATGGGCTGGTTAGGCACGAGGTGCTAACGCAGACATATGAGTATATCATTGGTAGATGTACTGGACCGACCTGCTATGAGGCTATGATTTGGTGTCATGAGTTATCCTCACAAGTGACAGGAGATGCATTGACCCGTGGACTTGAGGTCATTTACTATTCTCTATAGTTAAGGACATGCTTTGATACAACCTAACACCTCACCGTAGTTGGGAGGTCATAACGGTTGTCATTGAGTATGTCATGACCCATATGAGAAGATCAGTAGACAGACAGAAGATTTGCCCCTTCCTGAGGGGAGTATGATATCCACCAGTGCCCCCATGGTAGCTGTGTTGGGAAACCCCGGGGATATTTTACAATTTTCAGAGATAGAAATTGCACAAAACATTGCACAGCGGAAGCAATATCCCCGAAACGAGCCGGTCCCAAAAACCTAGTGAAGATCGCATGCTAGGGAGTCGACACGATGAGATAGAATATACCTTAAAGCAAGATGAGGCTGATGTCATGATAGGCGCCCAAGCGTGCGCCCTCTGCAGTCTCACACACATGGATGCCTCAAGTCCTCTTCTTCTAGCCTGGTGCTAGCCTCGGGAAGAAGATCCAAGCCTAAGTATACTTTCTTCACAACTTGCGCCACCTCCAATGAGTATGCGCCAAGGATGAAGATGAGGAGAAGCCGCCAAGAACAATTCCTTCTTGCGCCAAGAGGAGGAGAAGAAGAATTGGTTGCGGCTATGGAAGAGAGGAAGAGAACTTGCGCCAAGAGCCCCCAACTTTCGCCCTTCTCTATTGCTCACGCCTCCAAGGATGTAATCATGAGAGAGGGGCACCTATGGCCTCTTTTATAGAGCCATAGGTCGGTTATGCAAGGGGGGGCGGCCAGGGTTAGGGTTGGGATTTGGCTTCATGAAGCAAAATTGCCTACTCCTCCCCATTATGCCCTTAGGCACCAATGGGAGGAGATTTATCCCCATTATACCCTTTTAGCCCCTTTCTTCTTCATGATAACTTATTAGCAAGCCCAACTTATCAATGGGCCTAGCCCAAGGTCCATTATGCACGTTAACCAAGTTATTGGATCCAATCCAAGTTAACCCAAGGTCAAATGAGGCTAACCATGGTTACATTGGTCAATATGCCAAAATTGGAAGTTGGCTCCAATAAGTTTCTTCCATCTCATCAGGCCCATTGGCGCAGATGAAATCTCCCAAATAGATCCGAGTTATCCAATAACTCGATCATAAGGCTTCCCGATCAATACGAGAACTCAAGTATCAAGGTGTATGACCCTGTAGGTTCCTCTGACGCTGGCAGTGCTAACCAAAGGTCACCACAAGCAGTGAGTGGCTCCTAGCAGTGCATCGCTACTACCCAGGTCATTGGAATGGATATCGACATCGACATCCCCATCATCGCAATTAGGTACAGATGCATTCCAGTCTCTTTGCCGTACTGATATCCGATTGGACAAGTGTGTCACCACTTGTTTTCATCCAATCTCATGTCTATGACTAAATCAGGTCGCTCCTGGGTCTGGTCACACACTTTTAGTCATAGAACCATAGAGGAGCTCCATGGATATCAAACTTCCCTTAGGAAGGGGCAAATCCTCTGTCTATCCATTGACCATGGATCGTGATATGCTCAATGACAACCGTTATTACCCTCTAACTGGTTGTATCAAAGCATATCCCTAACCACATAGAATGGCCAATGACCTCAAGTCAAGGGTTCAATGCATCTCCTATCACTTGTGAGGATAACTTGTGACACCAAGTTATTGCCTCACAGTGGGTCGATCCAGTATATCCACCATTGATATACCCATATGTCTGCGTTAGCACCTCGTGCCTAACCAGCCCATATACCAGTCTCACAAGTATCAGAGCTGTCCCATATCCACTCAGGTACATCGACTGGAGACTATCATTTAAGCACAGATCCAATCTGTCTCTGGAGATTGTCATTATCATTCTGACGTGATATTTTATATGCCCTAGGACTTAGTTTTGGTCCAATATTGTACTACTTGACGTTGATATTTTATATCATTCTGGCATTGTCATTATCTATATTTTCTTACATATGCGATTGTGGACTTATATGATAATGTCCCTGGAGATAGATTGGATCTGTGCTCGAATGATCGTCCCCAGTCGATGTACCAGAATGGATATGGGACAACTCTGGTACTTGTGAGACTGGTATATAGGCTAGTTAGGCACGAAGTGCTAACACAGACATATGGGTGTATCAGTAGTGGATATACTGGACCGACTCGCTGTGAGGCAATGACTTGGTGTCACGAGTTATCCTCACAGGTGATAGGAGATGCATTGATCCCTTGACTTGAGGTCATTGGCCATTCTATATGGTTAGGGACATGCTTTGATACAACCTAACACATCGCCGTAGTTGGGGGGGGTAATAACGGTTATCATTGAGCATGCCACGACCCATAGGAGAAGGTAAATAGACAGACAGAGGATTTGCCCCTTCCTAAGGGAAGCATGATATCCATGGAGCTCCTCTATGGTTCGATGACTGAAAGTGTATGGCCATACCCAGGTGAGACCTGATTTAGTCATAACCATGAGATTGGATGAAAACAAGTGGTGACACACTTGTCCAATCCGATATCAGTTCGGCAAAGAGACTGAAATGCATCTGATGATGGGGATATCGATGTTGATATCCATTCCAATGACCTGGGTAGCAGCGATGCACTGCTAGGTGCCACTCACTACTTGTGGTGACCTTTGGTCAGCACTGCCAGCATCAGAGGAACCTACAGGGTCACACATCTTGATACTTGAGTTCTCGTATTGATCGGGAAGCCTTATGATCGAGTTATTGGATAACTCAGATCTATTTGGGAGAATTCATCAGCGCTGATGGGCCTGATGAGATGGAAGAATGTTATTGGAGCCAGACTTCATTTATGGTAGGTTGACCCGAATTTGACCATGGTTAGGTCACATTTGGATTTGGGTTGCATTGGATTGGATCCAATGGCTTAATCAACCCATTCAATGAAGTATGGGCTTGCTCATCGACCAATGAGGCCCAATAACAACCCCATTGGCACCTAAGGGGTATAATGGGGAGAGAACCAACCCCATTGGCGCCTAAGGGGTATAATGGGGTGAAGTGGGCAAATTTGCTTCATTATGGAAGCAAATTGCGCCTAGCCTTAACCCTGGCCGCCCCTTGCTCTATATAAGTGGCCCTAGGTGCCCCCTCTGAGGTATTCTATTCCTTGGAGGCATGAACACTGAAAGAGGCAAGAGCAAAGGGTGAAGGGCGAGAGCAAGGGTTCAATTGGCGCAACCCTTCTTCTTCCATCAAGCCTCAAGTGATCTTCTTCCTCTCCTCTTGGCGCAAGAGGGACTTCACCTTGGTGGCTTCTCCTTCTCCTCATCTTCTTCTTTGGCGCTTCATCCTTGGAGGTGGCGCAAGTCTTGAAGAAGGTGACAAGGGCTTGGATCTTCTTCTCGAGGCTAGCACCAGGCGTGGAAGAAGAGGACTCGAGACTTCCGTGTGTGTGAAACTGTAGAGGGTGCACGCTTGGGCGCCTATCATGACATCAGCCTCATCTTGCTTTAAGGTATATTCTATCTCATCGTGTCAACTCTCTCGCATGCGATCTTCTCTGGGTTTTTGGGACCGGCTCGTTTCGGGGATATTGCTTTCGCTATGCAATGTTTTGTATAATATTTATCTCTGAAAATTGTAAAATATCCCTGGGGTTTACCAACAGTGGTATTAGAGGGACTTGCGAGACTCGTACAATATATTTTCATGCTTTTGCATGCTCACATGCCATATCTCAATTTTCGCAAATTGCATGATCACATGGCAAACAATTTTTCTAAGTTGGAAAAATTAGGGTTTCTTGTTTCTATCATCTTTTCAATCTCTTTTGGATTTTTGGGTTATTTTTCTTGTATGATTTAAGGATCAAAGGTGAACGTGGTTTTGTCAAGTAGGATGGGCATTGTGTCTTTGGACTGGCCGGGTCTCTTGATTTGACAAAATTGCCAGCCGAAAGGGTCTTTGAAATCATCATGAAAGTTTAATCGCAAATAACCAAAGATTTGTGATAAGAAGATGAGGAAAAGAGACTGGTTTTATGAAAAAGTAAAATTTCATATTTTATATTTTTCATGAGCATGTAGAATTACATGTGTAGATACCTTACTTGTGCATAATGTTGTGATCATGAATCAAGCCCCTTTTGCATGCCTGTGATGTATCCTTGTGAGGCCTGCGTGCCGCTTTTCCTTTTGCTTTTAACTAAGAAGAAGATTAGGGTGGCGCATGTACTTGGAGCTAGGCGCATGCATGAAGCTTGCGCACCTTGCATGGTGGCGCAACAAGCTTCAAAGATGGTGCATCCTTGCATGGGGGCGCAAGATAGGGTTTAGCCGAGCCTTGTGATTGTGTGCTATCCCTCTTGTGACTTGCTAGATGGCACACCTTCCTTGGAGGAAGACCATGGCATTGGCCAAACCTTGGGGTGTACCCCTAGCGTTTGAGAGCTAAACCATGATGAGAAGGACCTTGGAGCTAACCTTCAAGTTCAAGTTAGAGGTCGGCTAGGTTAGGTCTTGTCTTTGGGGCTTGAATCCTAGGTCAAGAGTTGAACCTCCTTTTGGCATGGGTTGGTTCAATGTCTTGAATAGGCTATGATCACATCATTCATTTATTGCTTTCGATATCTGCTAAAGCATGCCTGTTTTATCGTTATGTTATCACTATAGGATTGCATGCCTGTAATGTTAGACATAAGATAAAACTGATAAGACCTCACAAACCCTCATAAATAAATATCAAGTCTAGTAGCCTTCTAACGCGTAGCCCTCACTAAGCTATTGATCAGTGGTATTGTGAACTGTTTCCCACCCTTGTGGGATACACCCACTTATCTTTAGAAAGTGCGTGGTGGCAATGGTTTCCCCAGTCCATTTTAATCGGGCGCGCCTTTGCAAGGAAACTCGTTGGCCCTAGGCATAATGGTTAGGAATAGACTTGACTAGATTTTCACATGTTCTGGGCATATGGTGGAACTCTAGAGGCATCGTTGAGAGGTTAGGATTTCATGCTGTATCCAGCCCTCGCTGGACATGAAATGCCTAGATTGTCTCAATAAGGGGAATTGCTTGGAGCAATCGGCCGGCGTGCCCACCTTAGGAAGCATGAGTTACTTTGTGCATCTCATCCCACCCTTGTGGGACGCGAAGCCTCATGTGGAAAAGGGATCCCATCTCACTAGGAAGTCTTAAACTTTCCGATTGACTTTGTGGGTTGTCAATTCGATTAAAATAGTGGGAGCCATAATCATTTAAAATAAGTCCAGTTTAAATGATTTGAAGTAGTACTAATCTGCTGTTTCTTCACTATTGTAGAACAATGGCAACGAACAATAGCAGTTGGTCACTGTGATCTATCCTTGAGAAGGACAAGTTGGTTGGATCCAACTTGATGGATTGGTATATGAACTTGAGAATTGTGCTCAAGCTCGAGAGAAAGCTCTATGTCCTTGAGTAGCCCATTCCTGAACCACTTCCATGCTCGACCTTAGCGGCTGAGAGGAATGCTTATGATAAGCATGAGGCTGACACTTTGGAGGTTGCACAATTGATGCTAACCAACATGTTGCCTGAGCTTCAAGGGCAATATGAATTGAAGAGTGCCTCTGAGATTATTACTAATCTAAGACAGCTCTTTAATGAATTGGTTGGGCTCAATCCTTCTAAAGTTGACATTCAGTGTGTTGAGCCGAAAGGCTTGACCAAGGAACTGAAATTAAAGATGGAATGGTTCAGGAATAATAAGTGCTATTCATGTGGAGGGCCACCTCACATGTTGAAGGACATAGTGCGATGATGACACCAAAATATATAGTATATTTTGTATCATTTTATGTATCTTTTCATGCTAAATTGAGGATTTTTTGCTTATTTTTATGCTAAATTCATCGAATATTGCAAAGTCTACTTCTATTTTGGTTTTTTCATGTTTTTCAGGTAAAAAGGCACTATTTTGAGGCATTTTCAAGCAAAATTAAAGACATGAAAGAGTTACCATCATCAAGAGAAGATCACCCAAGAAATTTTATGCAAAACGGAGCAACTCAGCAAAATACGGCAGTGCCGTAATCCATTTTACGGTATCGTAATTTCAGATAGTACAGTAAAATTAGAACACTGCTATAATTTGAAGGATTTTCTGAACAAAAAGTTTTTTGTGATTTTACGGCACTGCCGTAAAGAATTACACTGCCGTATTTTTCAGTGCTTTCAGAACAGAAACCTTTGCTGATTTTACGGCATGGCCGTAAACGATTCTACGGTACCGTATTTCCCAGACGATCTAGACCAGAGAACTTGTCCGATTTTACGGCACCATCGAGAAGCATTTTATGGGCTGTAATTTTGACCCAGAACACGTAGAACGAAAATACAGCACTGCTGTAAAATATTACACGGACGTAATATCTAGTCAAAATCGTGAGTTTTCCGCGGCCGAATCTTGCGCGGGCCATAACATTGGATCCAGAGCTCAAAATTTAGATCCGAAAGTTGCTACGGACTCATCTTTAAGAGGAGAAGATACACGCACTAAAAGGGAAAATTATTATCATGTATCGAGAGAGCAATCAACAGATAGGTGGTTAGGGTTTGTTCTCATGCCGAGAGGCATGGAGACCATCTCCGGCCATGATTTTCACGCGGAAGCTTTGCCTAGAGGAGAGGAAGACACCACAGAAGGTTTAGAGCGTTTGGAGTCCGATCGGAGGAGAAATCAACAAAACAGCGGTGACAGCGTTGTTCATCGAAGCAAATTACGGCTGTAAACTCTTTTACAGCCGTGGTGTAAAGTTGTTCATCCTTTCTTTTCATTTTCTGATCACTCTAAGTCTATGATTCATTGTATTTCTTCCTCCATGCAAGCTTAATACTATTTTTGGGACATGGGGTGTAATCCCCTTGATTTTTAATGATTTGATAATCTTTTCTTTCGTCATGATAATTCTACTTTGATAATTTTACCTATGCGATTATTGTTCTAAGTTTCTCCTTAGTTTACTTTTTGTCATCATGAATAGAGTTTTTGCATTAAGGACCGAAATGTGACATGCTTGAGAACTGGAACCCTAAAATTGATTAATAGGAACTCACCGTAAGAAATTAGGTTAAGTTCTTATTTCTTTATTTTAGATGACTAATTGCCTTGATGATGATTATGAAGCTAGGATTAAGTTAGTGTGTCAAACATGGAGATCTTGCACGAAAGTGAGGATCGGTACGTTAGAGAACCATAGGTAGAACTTGTGTTGAGTCTCGAATGCACGAAAGTGATCCTTGAGATTCCGCTTGAGACAATCAACCTAGAATTCGGATGCATGAAAGTGATCTTGAGTTCTTTGATTGATGATTTACTTATCATCAGCTTGGGATAAATCTTGCGCGCATGCGAGGATTTGTCTCTGCATGGTTGTCTGCACGAAAGTGAGATAATCCCCTTATGAAGTAAATTAAGTCTTTATCATGATAGGATTTGATTGACGACCATTTATATATATCTAGTCATTGAAATCAAGGTGGATGAAACCCTAGTCCCAGTTTATCTCTCTGCTTATCCCTTCGTTCTTTATATTGCTTACTTGCACGATATTCGGTTTACCTAACTAGTAATAATACAACTATTTGGTGCTTAACAATAAGGTCTCTGTGGAATCAATATTTTCTTTATTACTTCGAGTATCTGTGCACTTGCGGACACTACAAGTTAGGGACAACAAGTTTTTGGAGCCGTATCAGGGGGTGACAGTTCCCTGTGAGCCAAACAAGTTTTGGCTACGACTCCTTAAACGAGTCTACCTACTTGTATTTGAAAGCGTATCCTTTCGGATCACAACAAGTTTTTGGCGCCGTTGTCGGGGTCCTTAGTTTTGTTAATATCAAAATAGTTGTTAGTATTGCTAGACTAAGTTTTATTTGTTTTAGATTTAACTTTATTTTTTTTCTTCTTTTTGCAGGTTTTGGATTTTCACAGTTGTGACAGAACTAAGAATTTCTAAAATTTTTGAATTTACTTGTGTTTTAGATTTTCTATTTTTGTTATATATTCGAAAAAAATAATTAGATTGATTGGTGTTGGATTATCTTTCTGTCCCTGATAAATTTGAAAATGACTCCTAATTACAACTTATGATTCCCTGAAAAAAATAGGGTATACATGCCACAAGGTGAGCATAAAGATTATTCACAGATGACTCTTGCAGAAATTACGAAATTACACTCTTATTTTGTTACATGTAATATTTGTAAGTCTTCTGATCATTATACTTCTTATTGCAAATTTTTAATGCCTCAAAATTCTAATTCACCATGTTTCCAAGATGATCATTATTATTCTAGTTGGGAAAATCAAACTTCTTTTTATGATGATTGCTCTGATTATGTTTCTGTGCCATGCTTTGATGATACTGAAAAATCTAGCTTAGAGACTATGTTAGAAAGATTTATGGCTGATCAAAAAAAATTCATGTCAAATCAAAACCAACTCATGACAAATAGAAGTAAAAAATTTGAAGATCTTAAGAGGATGACTAGTCAACTTGCCTCTTAGGTAGAATCTTTGAATGCTAATACTGAATTGCTAGAAACCCAGATTGCACAATAAGCATGTTTATTTGAGTTTGAAACTAAAGAACTTGATTTAGAAAAATCCCCCTATGATTATGATTGTTTTGAGATTGAGCCTTAATTGAATATTCATGAATCTCACTCTAATTTTGATTGTTGTGAAATTGATTCATCTGCAAATTTATTTGTGGAAAAGGTTGAGAAAATTGAAATTGAAAAACCTTCTTTTGATGATAATTCTGATTTTGATGAAAACTTATTTATAGTTGAATTTGATGAGCTTGATAAAGGGTTGAAGATTATAGACATTGATGAACCCCACTGTGATTTTGGTGATATTGTTGAAATTTATGATAAAACTTTTGAGGTTAACTCTGATCCTATTGTAAACATTGATAAATCTTATTTTTCATATGATTCTGATATTGACTCTTCTAATGATGAATTATTTGTAGGGAAGCATGGGGAAATTGATTTTGAAGAGTCTCATCTTGATTTTGGTAATGATTTTGATATTGATAAACTATTTGATTGTGAGCATGAGGAACCTGAAGATGATTTAAAAATTACAAATATTGATGAATCTCACCTTGATGTTTTGCCCATAGCTATTGTTGAAATTTTTGATCTATTTGAAAATTTGTGCTTTATTGAGGAATCTGATGTAGAACAGAAAGACTACTATTATGATGATCCAATGCTTGATTATTTTGATGGAAGTCCTACTTTTATTGCAATTGAAAAGATAAAGTTGAAGAAAGGACTTATGATTTTGCTTACTGACAAACATAGGAAGATCATTGAAAATTTTGATTTTAATTTTTGCATAATTATGAAAGCCACATCAATTGTGATTTATATGAAATTCTAGATATTTAGATTTGTGGCTAAGCTTTTTGGATAAAGAAAATGCAGAAAATTGTTTACTCTTTATTTTGGTACTGATTCACCTGCTTCACCATGATCTTGATTTTTGGTCAAGCTAATGACTTAAAAATTAGCGCTTCTTGGGAGGCAACCCAAGCACTCTATCTTAGCTTTGTTGCTTTTATTTTAGTTTATTTTTAAAATTAATTTTTCTTTTTATTTTGCAGGGAAAATAAAATTTTGTGCAAAATACGGCACTGCCGTAATCTACTTTACGGTATCGTATTTTTGATCTGATTTCCACCCGAGAGTTTTTGGTATTTTACGGCACTGCAGTAATATTGTTCACGGTACCGTATTTTTGAGTAGTTTTTAACCCGAGAGTTCTTTGTAAATTACGGCACTGCTGTAAGGAGTTTAACGGTACCGTATTTTAAGACTGTATTATGCTTATTTGAGTAGGTGTTTTCTCACTGCGATTTTAAGAAACTAGGTTGGGAATATTTTTTATCTTTGACACCATCACGAAGTACTCATCTTTGTCTATCATCTGGATATTTTTGCTGAATTTTAAAGTCCATGGATCATTTTAAAACACATAGTAACTTTTCGATTCTAATTAATTTCTGCAGCAGTTTTTTCTGACTGTTCTGACTAGCACTTTTGCTGCCACTTTTTAAGATGCTTTAATGACTTGAAAACCTGATTTTTTACTTGAAATATAAATTTCATGTGTCGTTCTATCCCGTGGATGAGTTATTTTCATGAAACTATTTTCTGATCATTCTAGGACACATAGCAACTTTTTGAAAATGATTAACTTTTGTGCAGTTTTTGCAGTTTTGTAATCTGAATTACCTTCTTTCAGCTGATGCCCAAAATTCCTGACAGATTTTGATCCTTTGATTTTTATACTTCTGAAAAGAACATATCTTATTCTATTTCATGGTTCTGTCCATTTTCTATTTGGATCATTAAATTTTATTTTTGGGTAGGGCTACTTTTCATAAAAAAAGTTCAGAAACTGCATTGTTTATTTTCTACATGTTATATCTTCTTTTGCCTCCAGATCCAGAAATCTTCAAGAGCAACTATCTTCTACTTCTAGCCACCACTGCATCTGCCTCTGACATCACTATTTCCAGCCGTCGACACTGGATAATACCATCTGCAGATTCTTATTTTTTCTACTGCCTCTTATTCCATTGATTTGATTTATTTTTGCAGCAGACTCTTCATTAGTGACTGATTTTTTTTTATCTATGCAGCATTATTTCTGGCACCCACCGGCCAACGATCTCACCTCCAGGAGTGTGGTCTCTAGCAGGCCACTAGAGATTACTCACTCTATTGTCGGCACCACCACCATTATTACTAGCAGCTTTTCAGATAGCATCTGTTCCACCTCTACTTCTTGCCTGCTCGACTCTTTCCACTGGCATCCTCTTCAGACCTCCGGTGACATCTCTACTACTTCTTTGAGAAAATTATTTTTATCATTATTATTTTTAGAGACTATTTTCAGACTGAGCCATATGTATCTTCAATTGTGCAGGTAAAAATTTTGAGAAGGCACATCTTTGGACCTAGCAGCATCTGCCCTGACATTGTTTTTGATCTGAGCCTTATGTACCTTAAATTTTGCAGAAAATTTTCAAAAGGCACATCTTTGGACCCAGCTGCATTGGCCTGACAATGATTGAGCATGATCTATATAGTTTTGTGAGTATCACTTGCACTCTCTTATTAATGACTATTTCTTATAGTGCATCTTTGACTTTATCATATTTATTCTACTTAGTAGCTTTCTCTTGAAAAATGATTTTATGGATATATGGAACTCATTGTTTTGATGATGATATTATTCAAATTTGTTGTTAAAATTGATGAAAACATATGATCCACTTTCTACTATATGATGACATGATTTATTGATAAAATTTCTATTGATAAAATGTTTTCCTTGATGATGTGTGTATTTATACTTGTGATTAGAGAAAAACTCTATCATGTTAGATTTATTTCTTCAATGCATATCTATTTTTGAAATTTGACATTGGTTGAAGCATGAAATTTTGGGTAAATGTGTTATTTGAAGAATAAGATCTAAAGGTGAAACTACTCCTTTAAATAAAATGAGCATATGAGTATGATTTGTGAATTGATATCAATTGATCAACCTAGTAGATGTTTAGTCTATTTTGCTATTTGTTGGGAAATAAAAATCCAGGATCCATAAAAATAGTGAGAGACTCCCCTACTTGGCACTATGTAAAATTGATAGTGGTACCTAAGACATGGGTTGAAGTCTATAAAAAAATAATGAGTGTGAAAAATAATAAGACTCCTCTACTTGGCACTGTGTAAAATTGACAGTGGTACCGAAGACAAGAGTTGAAGTCAAAAATAAAAAGTGTGTATCTAAGTGGGTACATGCCATCTTCACAAAAACAAACAAAATACATAAAAAAAAAATCATGTGTGGAAAAAGATCTTGAAAACCTAATTCCTATAAACAAAAGCATGATATATTTGAACTAAAATTGGGTGAAATCATGAGAATGAAAATTCTATTTATTATACAATTTGTAAAGTTTTATTTGATTGAGTTGTGGATCTAGAGGATTGAATTCTTAGAATGATATGTTTATTTGAAGTTTTGTGAAACAATTGATGGAAATTTTTTATTGATGATTGTATTTTAGAAATTTATTGAGTATGAAAAGGTTATTCTTTTAATCAAGTTTTGATTTTTGCTTGAGGACAAGCAAAGTTTGAGCCTTATGTATTTTGATGACACCAAAATATATAGTATATTTTGTATTGTTTTATGTATCTTTTCATGCTAAATTGAGGATCTTTTTGCTTATTTTTATTCTAAATTCATTGAATATTGCAAAGTCTACTTCTATTTTGGTTTTTTCATATTTTTTTAGGTAAAAAGGCACTATTTTGAGGCATTTTCAAGCAAAATCAAAGACATGAAAGAGTTACCATCATCAAGAGAAGATAACCCAAGAAATTTCACGCAAAACGGAGCAAATCAGCAAAATACGGCAGTGCCATAATCCATTTTACGGTACCGTAATTTCAGACAGTACCGTAAAATCAGAACACTGCTGTAATTTACAGGATTTTCTGAACAAGAAGTTTTTGTGATTTTACAGCACTGCCGTAAAGAATTACACTGCCGTATTTTTTAGCGCTTTCAGAATAGAAACCTTTGCTGATTTTATGGCACGGCCGTAAATGATTCTACGGTACCGTATTTCCCAAGCGATCCAGACCAGAGAACTCGTCCAATTTTATGGCACCATCGAGAAGCATTTTATGGGCCATAATTTTGACCCAGAACACGCAGAACGAAAATACGGCACTGCCATAAAATATTACACGGCCGTAATTTCTAGTCAAAATCGTGAGTTTTTTGCAGCCGGATCTTGCGCGGGCCATAACTTTTGATCCATAGCTCCAAATTTAGATCCGAAAGTTGCTGAAGTCTCGTATTTAAGAGAAGAGGACACACGCACTGAAAGAGAAAATGTTTATCACGTATTAAGAGAGCAATCAATAGAGAGGTGGTTAGGGTTTGTTCTCACGCCGAGAGGCGTGGAGACCATCTCCGGCTGTGATTTTCATGCAAAAGCTTTGCCTGGAGGAGAGGAAGACACCAAAGAAGTTTCAGAGCATTTGGAGTCCAATCGGAGGAGAAATCAACAAAACTGCGGTGATAGCGCTGTTCATCGAAGCAAATTACGGCTGTAAACTCTTTTACAGCCGTGGTGTAAAGTTGTTCCTCCTTTATTTTCATTTTCTGATCACTTTGAGACTATGATTCATTGTATTTCTTCCTCCATGCAAGGTTAATACTATTTTTGGGACATGGGGTGTAATCCCCTTGATTTTTAATGATTAGATAATCTTTTATTTCGTCATGATAATTCTACTTTGATAATTTTACCTATGTGATTATTGTTCTAAGTTTCTCCTTAGTTTACTTTTTGTCATCATGAATAGAGTTCTTGCATTAAGGACCGAAAGGTGACATGCTTGAAAATTGGAACCCTAAAATTGATTAATAGGAACTCACCGTAAGAAATTAGGTTAAGTTCTTATTTCTTTATTTAAGATGACTAATTGCCTTGATGATGATTATGAACCTAGGATTAAGTTAGTGTGTCAAACATGGAGATCTTGCATGAAAGTGAGGATCGGAACGTTGGAGAACCATAGGTAGAACTTGTGTTGAGTCTCGGATGCATGAAAGTGATCCTTGAGATTCCGCTTGAGACAATCAACCTAGAATTCGGATGCACGAAAGTGATCTTGAGTTCTTTGATTGATGATTTACTTATCATCAGCTTGGGATAAATCTTGCGCGAAAGCGAGGATTTGTCTCTGTATGGTTGTCTGCCCGAAAGTGAGATAATCCCCTTATGAAGTAAATTAAGTCTTTATCATGATAGGATTTGATTGACGACCTTTTATATATATCTAGTCATTGAAATCAAGGTGGATGAAACCCTAGTCCCAGTTTATCTCTCTACTTATCCCTACGTTCTTTATATTGCTTACTTGCACCATATTCGGTTTACCTAGCTAGTAAGAATACAACTATTTGGTACTTAACAATAAGGTCTCTCTGGGATCGATATTTTATTTATTACTTCGAGTATCCATGCACTTGTGGACACTACAAGTTCGGGACAACAAGTTTTTGGAGCCGTATCAGGGGGTGACAGTTCCCTGTGCACCAAACAAGTTTTGGCTGCGACTCCTTAAATGAGTCTACCTACTTGTATTTGAAAGTGTCCTTTTGGATCACAACATGCGACTTCAGAATGAGAAGAAGAGAGGCAAAGCTTTGTCTTCATACTCAGGTATTTATGTTATAGAAGTCAACCTTTCTACTTCTATGACATGGGTATTGGATACCGCATGTGGAGCTCATATTTGTACAAATATGCAGGTACTCAAGAAAAGTAGATCGGTGCGGTCTGGAGAGATTGACGTACGAGTTGGAAACGGGGCACAGGTTGCTGCTGTTGCTGTAGGAGTTTTGACTCTCTCCTTGCTATCTAGACTTCAGTTATTGTTAGATAATTGCTATTATGTACCTTCGCTAACTAAGAACATTGTATCCATTCCTTGCTTCGGAAAGAAGAGATTTAAGTTTGAAATAAATAAGAACTCTTGTTCTTTATTTGCAAATATGTTCTATGGGAAGGGTACTTTATGCAATGGTATATATGTGTTAGACATGGATAACTCTGTTTGGAAAATAAATAATAAAAGGACCAAACTGAGTGGTTCAGTTGGTGCTTTCCTATGGCATTGTCGCTTAACCCATATAAACAAGAATCGCATTCAACAACTCCATGCAAATGGGTTGTTAGATTCAAGTTCCTTGGAGGAATTTGATACATGTGAGTCTTGTTTGTTAGGGAAAATGACAAAGGCGCCCTTCACCAAAATTGGTGAGAGGGCAAGAGGTTTATTGGATCTCAAACATAGCGATGTGTGTGGGCTATTCAATATGCAAGCCAGAGGAGGACACACTACTTCATTACCTTTACTGATGATTTCAGTAGATATGGTTATGTCTACTTGATGAGACATAAATTTAAATCTTTTGAGAAATTCAAGGAGTTCAAGAATGAAGTAGAGAACCAGCTTGGTAGATCCATTAAGGCTCTTCGATCAGATCGTGGTGGAGAGTACCTGAGCGGTGAGTTCCTTGACTATCTAAAAGAGTGTGGGATTCTGTCCCAACTCACTCCTCCTGGAACACCCCAATGGAATGGTGTGTCTGAAAGGAGAAATCAAACTTTGTTGGACATGGTTCGATGTATGATGAGTCATGCAACTCTACCTCCCTCATTCTGGGAGCATGCACTTGAAACAGCTTCTCTAATACTAAATAATGTTCCATCTAAGAGTGTGTCAAAGAATCCATACGAGGTATGGAGTGGGAGACGTCATAATCTCACTTTTATCAGGATCTGGGGATGTGAGGCTTATGTCAAACGTCAGGATTCCAGCAAGCTAGAACCTAGGTCTGATAAATGTGTATTTGTTGGGTACCCTAAGGAAACTAAGGGTTACTACTTCTATGTTCCCATCGAGAACAAAGTTTTTGTTGCTTGGGGTGCCGTCTTTCTAGAGAAAGAATTTCTCATGAAAGAAGTTAGTGGGAGGAAGTTTGACTTGGACGAGGTCCAAGTGCAACCACAAGACATAGAGATGGAACCTGAGCCACCTACACCAGTTGATGGGCAACCTGAGGCTCAGACACAGGCCCCGCGTAGGTCTGGGAGGATTCATCGTGTACCTGAGAGGTATGGGTCACTGCCGACCCAACATGATGGGATATTCATCATTGAGGATGAACCTAAGACTTATGAAGAGGCGGTCAGTGGACTGGACTCCGAGAGATGGCTTGACGCCATGAGATCCGAAATGGATTCCATGTCAGCTAACCAAGTTTGGGATTTGGTTGAGTTACCTGATGGGGTAAAACCCATAGGGTGTAAATGAGTCTTCAAGAGGAAGATAGACATGGATGGCAACGTAGTTACCTATAAAGGTAGACTAGTGGCTAAGGGATTCAAACAAGTCCACGGGGTGGACTATGATGAAACCTTTTCGCCAATTGCTATGTTCAAATCCATTAGGATTCTGCTTGCTATAGCTGCATATCATGATTATGAGATATGGCAGATGAATGTAAAGACAGCTTTCCTTAATGGGAAACTAACTAAGGATGTGTATATGACACAACCTCATGGCTTCATCCATCCTGTAGAGACCAATAAGGTCTGCAGGCTAAAGAGATTCATTTATGGATTAAAGCAAGCATCTCGAAGTTGGAATCTTCGATTTGATAAAGCTGTGAGAGATTATGGCTTTATCAAAAGCGAAGATGACGCCTGTGTATACAGAAAATTCAGTAGGAGCTTGGTGACTTTTCTGGTCTTATATGTCGATGATATACTGCTCATCAGGAACGACATCCCTAGTCTTCAAGCTGTGAAGACATGGTTAGGGAAGTGTTTCGAGATGAAGGAAGGAGGCCGCCTATATCCTAGGCATGAGTATCTACCGGGATAGATCCAAGAGGCTCTTAGCCCTTAGTCAGGGTACCTACATTGATAAGGTCCTGGAGAGGTTCAACTTGGAGCAATCTAAGAAAGGGTACCTTCCAGTGAGACATGGCCTTACTCTCTCAAAGTGCCAGTGTCCCACCATACAGGCTGAGAGGGATGACATGAGTCGAGTGCCTTATACTTCGGCAATGGGATCGATCATGTATGCAATGTTGTGTACTAGACCAGATGTGGCTTATGCTGTGAGCATAACCAGCCGATACCAATCCAATCCTGGAGTGCAGCACTGGGTGGCTGTAAAGAACATCCTGAAGTATCTGAGAAGAACTAAGGATTTGTTCCTAGTCTATGAGGGACAAGAAGAGCTCAGTATACAGGGCTACACTGATGCGTCTTTCTAGTATGACCCTGATGACTTTAGATCGCAGGCTGGCTATGTGTTTAAGATAAATGGAGGTGCTATTTGCTAGAAGAGCTTCAAGCAATCCACAATTGCCGATTCTACAACCGA
>CM050438.1:71062835-71074802 GCA_027562315.1 Costus pulverulentus
TTAGATCGCAGGCTGGCTATGTGTTTAAGATAAATGGAGGTGCTATTTGCTAGAAGAGCTTCAAGCAATCCACAATTGCCGATTCTACAACCGAAGCTGAGTATGTGGCCGCTTCTGAGGTAGCCAAAGAAGCTATTTGGATAAGGAAGTTCATTTCTGAACTTCAGGTGGTTCCCAGTGAAGTGGAACCCATTGAAATCTACTGTGATAACATTGGAGCAATTGCACAAGCCAAAGAACCACGGTCTCATTAAAGATCCAAACACATACTCAGAAGATTTCACCTGATCAGAGAGATCATAGACATAGTTGACACCGAGAACAATCTGGCAGACCCATTGACCAAGGCTTTGGCGCAGCAGAAGCATGACTGTCACGCTAGAGATATGGGGTTGAGATTCCTCAACCTCTAGGTCTTAGTGCAAGTGGGAGATTGTTGGTGTATATGCCTTAGGACCAAGTTTTGGTCCATTATTGTACTACTTGACGTTGATATTTATATATATCATTTTGGCATTGTCATTATCAATGTTTGTCTACATCTACGATTATGTACTTATATGATAATGTCCCTGGAGATAGATTGGATCTGTGCTCGAATGATCATCCCCAGTCGATGTACCAGAATGGATATGGGACAACTCTGGTACTTGTGAGACTAGTATATGGGCTAGTTAGGCACGAAGTGCTAACGCAGACATATGGGTGTATCAGTAGTGGATATACTGGACCGACCCGCAGTGAGGCAATGACTTGGTGTCACGAGTTATCCTCACAAGTGATAGGAGATGCATTGATCCCTTGACTTGAGGTCATTGGCCATTCTATATGGTTAGGGACATTCTTTGATACAACCTAACACATCGCCGTAGTTGGGGAGTAATAACGGTTGTCATTGAGCATGTCACGACCCATAGGAGAAGGTCAATAGACAGATAGAGGATTTGCCCCTTCCTAAGGGAAGCATGATATCCATGGAGCTCCTCTATGGTTTGATGACTGAAAGTGTATGGTCATACCCAGGTGAGACCTGATTTAGTCATAACCATGTGATTGGATGAAAACAAGTGGTGACACACTTGTCCAATCGGATATCAGTCCGGCAAAGAGACTGGAATGCATCTGTACCTAATTGCAATGATGGGGATGTCGATGTCGATATCCATTCCAATGACCTGGGTAGCAGCGATGCACTGCTAGGTTCCACTCACTACTTGTGGTGACCTTTAGTCGGCACGGCCAGCGTCAGAGGAACCTACAGGGTCACACATCTTGATACTTGAGTTCTCATATTGATCGGGAAGCCTTATGATCGAGTTATTGGATAACTCATATCTATTTGGGAGAATTCATCAGTGCCGATGGGCCTGATGAGATGGAAGAATGTTATTGGAGCCAGACTTCATTTATGGTAGGTTGACCTGAATTTGACCATGGTTATGTCACATTTGGATTTGGGTTGCATTGGATTGGATCCAATGGCTTAATCAACCCATTCAATGAAGTATGGGCTTGCTCATCAACCAATGAGGCCCAATAACAACCCCATTGGTGCCTAAGGGGTATAATGGGGAGAGAACCAACCCCATTGGCGCCTAAGGGGTATAATGGGGTGAAGTGGGTAAATTTGCTTCATTATGGAAGCAAATTGCCCCTAGCCCTAACCCTGGCCACCCCTTGCTCTATATAACTGGCCCTAGGCGCCCCCTCTCAGGTATTCTATTCCTTGGAAGTGTGAACACTGAAAGAGGAGAGAGAAAAGGGTGAAGGGTGAGAGCAAGGGTTCAATTGGCGCAACCCTTCTTCTTCCATCAAGCCGCAAGTGATCTTCTTCCTCTCCTCTTGGCGCAAGAGGGACTTCACCTTGGCGTCTTCTCCTTCTCCTCATCTTCTTCTTTGGCGCTTCATCCTTGGAGGTGGCGCAAGTCTTGAAGAAGGTGACAAGGGCTTGGATCTTCTTCCCGAGGCTAGCACTGGGCGTGAAAGAAGAGGACTCAAGGCATCCGTGTGTGTGAAACTGCAGAGGGCGCACGCTTGGGCGCCTATCACGACATCAGCCTCATCTTGCTTTAAGGTATATTCTATCTCATCGTGTCGACTCTCTCGCATACGATCTTCACTGGGTTTTTGGGACCGGCTCGTTTCGGGGATATTGCTTCCGCTGTGCAATGTTTTGTGTAATCTCTATCTCTGAAAATTGTAAAATATCCCTGGGGTTTCCCAATAGTAGCATGACTGAAAGTGTATGACCATACCCTGGTGAAAGCTTGATTTAGTCGTGACCATGAGATTGGGTGAAAACAAGTGGTGACACATTTGTCCAATCAGATATCAGTTTGGCAAACAGACTATAATGCATTGGTACCTTATTGCGATGATGGAGATGTCGATGTAGATATTCCGATGACTTAAGTAGCAGCGATGCATTGCTAGGTGCCACTCACTACTTGTGCTCACCTAGTTCATCATTGCCAACGGTAGAAGAACCTACAGGGTCACACACCTTGATACTCGAGTTCTCGTATTGATTGGGTAGCCTTATGATCAAGTAATTGGATAACTTGGATCTATTTGGGAGATTTCATCAGCACCAATGGGTTTGATGAGATGGAAGAGACTTAATAGAGCCAAACTTTATTTTGGTAGGTTGACCCAAAATTGACCATGCTTAGGCACATATGACTTTGGGTTGCATTGGATTGGATCCAATGGGTTAGCCAACTTGTGTAATGAAGTTTGGGCTAGCCCATTACCCAATAGAGCCTCATAATAAGTTGTTATGAAGAGATAAGAGGGCATAAGGGTATAATGGGGGAGAAATCATCCCCATTGGCGCCTAAGGGGCATAATGGGGTGAAGATGGTGCCTAATTAGGCATGTCTTGGCTGCCCATGCTTCTTCCTTGTATGGAAGGCTTGCTTCTATGGTAAGTCATGGGGCACATATCGCTTAATGGAATTATTTGGCAAGTCCTAGAGGCATATGGATGATGGGAAGATGCTTATGGTAAAAGCTTGGAGTCTTTCCTTACCTCTAACCCTATTTGGCCTCTCCCTTTAGTCCTAGCTGCATACCTCTTCATTTATTGCACCTATATCACTTCTCTTGCCACCCATTGCTTGATGACATACTAACATATGTGAGAGCTTCATCTCTAGTTGGTATGAGCAATCAAGGGGCGAGAGCAAGGAGACTTGGCACAAGTATTCCATCAAGAAGGCCGCAAGCTATTCTTCCTCCTCCTCTTGGCGCATGAGGCACTAGTGCTTGGCGGCTTCTCTCCCTCCTTCCTTCTCATTGGTGCATCTTCCCTAGAAGGTGGCATAAGTGTTGTAGAAGGATTGAAAGACGTGGATCTTCTTCCCGAGGCTAGCACCGGTTGTGGAAGAAGAGGACTTGAGGATCAGCTGTGTGTGAGACTGCAGAGGGCGCACACTTTGGCGCCTACATCAGCGTTGCTCTTCATTGCTTTGAGGTACTCTCTCCTTACATTGTGTCGACCTCCTCGCTTTCATTGATCCTCTGGGTTTTTGGGACCAGCCTATTTTGGGGATTTGCTTCCGCTGTATGTAATTAAAATTTTAGAATCCCTGAGGTTTCTCAATAGTGGTATCTAAGCTACTTACGAGACTCGAACGATGTTTTAATGCTTTTTGTATGCTCACATGCCATTCAAATTTTAGAAAATTATATGACATGCGCATGGTTTTTCTAAAGTAGAAAAATTATAGGTTTCTTGTTTCTTGCCTCTATTTAATTTCCTTTGGATCTTTGCTTTCTTCACATGACTGGGATAGACCCATATGTGGAACAAATAATTTTTGCTCTCATGATGGGATAGATCTATCTTGAGAGACTTGTTGAGATTATGCGGGGCATAGACTGAGTGATTGCCCTAATCTTAACAAGTTAAGGATTGCAAAGAGGGCAACGGGTATGCCTCTTATAGACTCCTGAGAGAAACAAAGAACCAAGGATTTGTGATAAGAAGTGAAGGAAGAGAGACATGTTTAGTTGAAAGAAAATGAAAATTTCAGATTTTGTGTTTTTCATGAGCATATAGAATTGCATGAGATAGTGCCTTGATTGTGCATAATGCTGTGGTCATTAGTCAAGCCCCTTGCCTGCCTGTGATGTACTCTTATGAGGCCTGCATACCACCCTTTTTCTTTTGTTTTGCAATCAATGAGAAGAAGATTAGGGGCGCATCCTACATGAAGTCTTGGCGCATGCTTGAAGCTAGCATGTTTGTGCACCCTGCATAGTGGCGCAACGTGCATGGTGAAGCTTCCACTTTGGTGGCGCATCCTTGCATAGAGGTGCAAGTTGGGCTTGGCCAAACCTATGGCTTTGTGTCCTATCCCTCTTGTGGTTTGCAAGGTGGCTTATCTTGCTTGGAGGAGGCACCTTGGCATTAGCCGAACCCTTGGTGGTGCTTCTAGGGTTTGAGAGCTAAACCATAGTGAGGAGGACCTTAGAGCCGCACTTGAAGTTCAAACTAGATGGCGGTGAGGTTAGGTCTTGTTGGGGCTTGTCTCCTAGGTCAAGCATTGAACACCTTTGCCATGTGTTGGTTCAATGTGTTAATTAGGCTATGACCATATCATCTTTTACTACTTTCCTTATCTGCTAAAGCATGCTTGTGATGTTTTATCTTGTTATCACTATAGGATTACATGCTTGTAATGTTAGACAAAAGATAAAACTAAGAGGATTGGACCTAAAAAGCCCTCAAACAAAATATCAAGTCTGGATAGCCTTCTAACTCGCAGCCCTCATCAAGCTATCGATCAGTGGTGTTGTGCACTGTTTCCCACCCTCGTGGGACACACCTACTTATCCTTAGAAGGTGCACGTGACAATGGCTTCCCCAGTGTAGTTTTAACCTGGACGTGCCTTCGCAAGGAAACTCGTTGGCCTTGGACATAACGGTTAGAAATAGACTTGATTAGTTTTTCACGTGTGGTGGCCACATGATGGAATTCTAGAGGCATCGTTGAGAGGTTAGGGCTTCGATGCTTCTGGTATTGCTCACAAAAGTATTCTGCTCAGTTTTTCCATGTATTTCCATTGACGGTTTCCATCCACATGCATTTTAATTCCTTTGTCTAACGCCCCTCTCACATTTTATGCATCATAAGTTCCGCCACCTTAGAGTACAACATAAAAGGACCACCCCTCCTATACACGCTCCATCATGCACCCATATAGGGCTAGTGGATATCATGCTTCCCTAAAGAAGGGGATAAATCCTCTATCAGTTACTTGAACCTCTCATATAGCATATGACATATCCAAAAACAACTATTATGACCTCTCAGCTATAGTGAAACGTTAGGTTATATCAAAGTATATCACTTACCATATAGAGATGGCAATGACCTCAAGTCTAAGGATCTAAGAGTTAGTGTGTGTGCCCTAAGACCCTTTTGTTGGGAAACCCCAGGGATATTTTACAATTTTGACAGAGATTATAATACATACATAGCGGAATAATATCCCCAAAATAGGCCGGTCCCAAAAACCCAGTGAAGATTGTCTTGCGTGGGGGTCGGCACGTTGAGATAGGAAATACCTAAAGCAAGAGGAGGTTGATGTCGAGGTAGGCACTCAAGCGTGCACCCTCTGCAGTCTTACACACACGGATGCCTCGAGCTCTCTTCTTCCATGCCCGGTGCTAGCCTCAGGAAGAAGATCAAAGCCTTTGTGTCACCTTCTTCAAACCTTGCGCCACCTCCAAGGATGATGCGCCAATGGAAGAAGGATGGAGAAGAAGAAGTTTCCAACTTCAAGTTTCCTACTTGCCCCAAGAGAAGGGGGAGAAGGAGATGACTTGCGGCTCTAAGGTGGAAGAGGATGCGCCACTTGCTATTGCTCACACCTCTTCTTGGATTGGTTGGTCACACCAACTTGATTGCATGAAGGGGCTCTCGCATATGCCATGATATATAGAGCCAAGGGGCGGCAATAGAAGGGCTAGGCGCATATCATAAAGAAGGGGCGGCTAGGGTAAATGGGTAAGGGAACAATTAGGGTTTAAGGTTTTGGTAAATCTCCAAGACCTTTCCAAAAACCCCTCCTAATTACCAAGGACTTTCCTAACAACTCCATTGAGACAAGCTTTCCATCCAAAGACAAAAGGGCAAGGCACCATATCCTTCCAAAGGATGCAATATGCGCCTATCTCACCCCATTATGCCCTTGGCACCAAATGGGGTGGGATATTATCCCCATTATACCCTTTATCCAATTCTCTCTTCATGATAACTAGTTATTGGGTCTCATTGGGTAATGAGCAAGCCCAAACTTCATTACATGGGTTGATTAAGCAATTGGATCCAATCCAATGCAACCCTATTCCAAATGTGACCAACCATGGTCAATTTCGGGTCAACTTGCTAAAAATAAAGTTTAGATCCAATAACTCTCTTCCATCTCATCAGGCCCATTGGTGCTAATGAAATCACCAAAATAGATCCGAGCTATCCAATAACTCAATCATAAAGCTTCCCGATCAATACGAGAACTCGAGTATCAAGGTGTGCGACCCTGTAAGTTCCTCTGACGTTGGTAGTGCTGACCTAAGGTCATCACAAGCAGTGAGTGGCACCTAGTAGTGCATCGCTGCTACCCAAGTCATCGGAATAGATATCGACATCGACATCCCCATCATCGCAACTAGGTACAGATGCATTACAGTCTCTTTGCCGAACTGATATCTGATTGGACAAGTGTGTCACCACTTATTTTCATCCAATCATATGGTTATGACTAAATCAGGTTCTCACCTGGGTATGGCCATACACTTTCAGTCATAGAACCATAGAGGAGCTCTATGGATATCAAGCTTCCCTTAGAAAGGGGCAAATCCTTTGTCTATCCATTGACCTTCTCATATGGGTCGTGACATGCTCAATGACAACTGTTATTACCTCCCAACTACGGCGAGGTGTTAGGTTGTATCAAAGCATGTCCCTAACCATATAGAATGATCAATGACCTTAAGACAAGGGATCAATGTATCTCCTGTCACTTGTGAGGATAACTCATGACACAAAGTCATAGCCTCATAGCGGGTCGGTCCAGTATATCCACCACTGATATACCTATATGCCTACGTTAGCACCTCATGGCTAACCAGGCCATATACCAGTCTCACAAGTACCAGAGCTGTCCCATATCCACTCAGGTACATCGACTGGGGACAACCACTTGAGCACAGATCCATTTTGTCTCTAGGGACATTATCATGTAAGTACATAATCACAGATGTAGACAAACATTGATAATGACAATGCCAGAATGATATATATATCTAAGTCAAGTAGTACAAAAGATGGACCGAAAATAGGTCTCTGGGCATACACACCAATAATCTCCCACTTGCACTTAGACCTAGAGGTTGAGGAACCTCAACCCCATATCCCTTGCATGACCATCATGCTTCTACTGCGCCAAAGCCTTGGTCAGTGGGTTTGCTAGATTGTTCTCTGTGTCAACTTTGCTAATCTTGACATTACCTCGGTCAATGATCTCTCTGATCAGGTGAAATCTCCTGAGTATGTGCTTGGAGCTTTGATGAGACCTTGGTTCCTTGGCTTGTGCAATTGCCTCATTGTTGTCATAGTAGAGCTCAAGGGGATCCACTACACTAGGAACCACTTGAAGTTCTGAAATGAACTTCCTCATCCAAACGGCTTCTTTTGCTGCTTCAGAAGCGGCCACATACTCAGCCTCGGTTGTAGAATCAGCTATGGTGGATTGCTTGAAGCTATTCTAGCAAACAGCACCTACATTCATCTTGAACACATAACCGGCCTGCAATCTGAAGTCATCAGGGTCAGACTGGAACGATGCATCAGTGTAGCCCTGAACACTGAGCTCTTCCTGCCCCCCATAGACCAAGAACAGATCCTTAGTTCTTCTCAAATACTCAAGGATGTTCTTTACAGCCACCTAGTGTTGTAGACCTGGATTGGATTGGTATCGGCTGGTTATGATCACAGCGTAAGCCACATCTAATCTAGTACACAACATTGCATACATGATCGATCCCGTCGCTGAAGCATAGGGCACTCGACTCATGTCATCCCTCTCAGCCTGTGTGGTGGGACTCTAGATCTTTGAGAGAGTAAGGTCATGTCTCATTGGAAGGTACCCCTTCTTGGATTGCTCTAAGTTGAACCTCTCTAGGACCATATCAATGTTGGTACTCTGACTAAGGGCTAGGAGCCTCTTGGATCTATCTCGGTAGATCCTCACGCCTAAGATATAGGCAGCCTCCCCTCAGTCCTTCATCCCGAAACACTTCCCAACCATGTCTTCACAGACTGAAGACTAAGGATGTCATTTCTGATGAGCAGTATGTAATCGACATACAAGACCAGAAAAATCACCAAGCTCCCACTGAATTTCTGTATACACAGGTGTCATCTTTGCGTTTGATAAAGCCATAATCTCTCACAGCTTCATCTAATTGAAGATTCCATCTTCGAGATGCTTGCTTTAATCCATAAATGGATTTCTTTAGCCTGCAGACTTTATTGGCATCTGCAGGATGAATGAAACCATCAGGTTGTGTCATATACACATCCTCTGTCAGCCTCCCGTTAAGGAACGCTATCTTAACATCTATTTGCGATATCTCAAAGTCATGATATGCAGCTATAACATGCAGAATCCAAATGGATTTGATCATGGCAACTGGTGAGAAGGTTTCATCATAGTCCACCCCGTAGACTTGTTTGAATCATTTGGCCACTAGTCTACCCTTATAGGTAACTATGTTGCCGTCCATGTCTGTCTTCCTTTTGAAAACCCATTTACACCCTATGGGTTTTACCCCATCAGGCAGCTCAACCAAATCCCAGACTTGGTTAGCTGACATGGAATCCATCTCGGATCGCATGGCCTCAAGCCATCTCTCGGAGTCCATTCCATTGACTGCTTTATCATAGGTCATGGGATCATCCTCAATGATGAAGATCTCATTGTATTTAGGTTAGTAGTGACCCTTACCTCTCAGGTGCACAATGAATCCTCCCAGACCTACGTGGGACCTGTGTCTGAGCCTCAGGTTGCCTAGCAACTGGTGCAGGCGGCTCAGGTTCCATCTCTTTGTCATGTGGTTACACTTGGACCTCGTACAAGTCAAACTTCCTCCCACTGACTTCTTTCATGAGAAATTATTTCTCTAGAAAGACAACACCCCGAGCAACAAAAACTTTATTCTCGGTGGGAACACAGAAGTAGTAACCTTTGGTTTCCTTAGAATGCTCCACAAAGACACATTTATCATATCTAAGTTCTAGCTTACTAGAATCCTAACGTTTGACATAAGCCTCACATCCCCAGATCTTGATAAAAGATAGGTTCGGGAATCTCGCACTCCATACTTCGTATGGAATCTTGGAGACACTCTTAGATGAAATATTATTCAGTACAAGAGAAGTTGTCTCAAGTGCAAAAACCCAAAACGAGGGTGGTAGAGTTGCATGACCCATCATGGACCGAACCATGTCCAACAAGGTTCGATTTCCCCTCTCAGACACACCATTCCATCGTGGTGTTCCAGGGGAGTAAACTGGGATAGGATCCCACACTCTCTTAGATAATCGAAGAACTCACCGCTCAGGTACTCTCCACCATGATCTGATCGAAGAGTTTTGATAGACCTACCAAGCTGGTTCTCTACTTCATGTCTGAACTCCTTAAATTTCTCAAAGGATTCAGATTTATGTCTCATCAGATAGACATATTCATATCTACTGAAGTCATTAGTAAATGTGATGAAGTAATTGTATACTCCCCTGACTTGTTTACTGAATGGGCCACACACATCACTATGTATGAGATCCAATAAACCTCCTGCCCTCTCACCGATATTTGTGAAGGCCGCCTTTGTCATCTTCCTTAATAAACAAGGCTCACAAGTTTCAAATTTCTCTAAGGAACTTGAATCTAACAACCCATTTCATGGAGCTGTTGGATGCAATTCTTGTTTATATGGGCTTGTCGACAATGCCATGGGAAAGCACCAGCTGTAAGAATTCCATGAATTGGTTTCCTTGACTTAGCTGTAAGAATTCCATTTCTTTTTTATCTCGAAGGCTTTCTAGAAAATATTTTTCATAAAATTTTTCTATAAAGGAATTCCAAGTGATAGTTTCCTCTCTTGATTCAACTACTCTTTTGACCATTCTCCACCAATGTTCTGCTTCTCCTTCAAACATAAATGACGCTAGTAATACCTTTTGACTATCTGAGTAGCTGGTAACTGAAAATAATTTCTCCATTTGCATCATCCACCTTTCTGCTAAATGTGGATTTGGGTCACCACAAAATGTAGGAGGATTCAACTTCTTAAACTTCTCTAACCCCATATGATCATTATTTTGTTGACTTGATGCAGCAGAATTTGTTTGATTCTCACTTCTCACCATTTGTTGTTGCATCAAACTTGACATTGTCTCTAATGCTTTTATAACACTTGCCATTTGATTTGGAGGCTCACTAGGAGATTGGGATGACCTTGTCATCTTGATTACCTAAACAATCATCAAAGGACACATTGTTAAGCACTAAGTGTCACCATGATCAAATTATAGATCCCTAAAAAAAATCCAAACAAACTTTTGCTCTGATACCATACTTGTCACACCCCTAAATGGTAATCAATTATTCAAAAATGATATCATAAAAAATTTTGGCATGATGTATCCAGGATCCATAAGTGATAACCTGTTCAACCATCATTTATGTAGGAGGTAACAACAACTCAACAACTTAAATCACATGTCAAAATTCAAATCCCATCCTAGTAAGCACAATACTTAGAGATCAAGAAACCATACATCTTAGATCATAAAAGCCATGCATCATGTATCCAAAACCATACTTTCATTCCATACATGTCATTCCATTACAATCACTAACACAACATCATATATGAGTCTTTAAAACACAAAGTATCTTTGTCATATACAAGTCATGGATCTTCTCATACTCAGCTTACAAACACTTCGACTATATGGATCACACAGGTGTACAAGTGCAACACAAAACTATAACTCATGTGATTCATTGAAACCTTCCAAATAGCTCGTAGCCCAAAGCTAACCTGTAAAGAGGTAAGAAATGCAAGGATTGAGCAAGAATGCTCAGCACATGACAAGCCAAATAAGATAAGTCTCCACAAGGTTCCATAAGTAACATCAAATGGAAACATATTAGTGCCATGGTAAGCAATAGTGATATGGTAAGCATAATGACATGGTAGGCAATAGTGACATGATAAGCATAATACCATGGTAAGCATATCAAAGAGACATATAATTCCATGGTAAGCAATAGTGACAACAAATATAACTCAACTCAAAGTATCATAGAGTCACATAGCACATAGCATAGTGGGAGATCACATATAACATAATCTTCCACGTCTGGAAGCATATTCCACCCTTGTCAGGGTGAAACCAAACATATATGCCGGCTGGAGCAATTATGGCTCCCCAAATCAGAGATAGTGCGATTCAAGAGGTGGCTCCCATGGATTCAAGAGGTGGCCCCCATTATTGCTAATGTGGCACTTTGTTCCACAACTATCAATCTCTTCCCATTTCTGGGCTCATAATGGAGTTGTCATGACTCCTCATATCAGAGATAGTGGGATTCAAGAGGTGGCCCCCATTATTTCTAATGTGGCACTTTGTTCCATAACTATCAATCTCTTCCCATTTTTGGGCTCATAGTATCATTCCCACTAGCATGCATATACATAAACAACAGAAGGCATACTAAAAGGGTTTATAGATGTGTATCAAACCCTAAAAGGTGTGAACCTGCATATGAACTTCATAAAAAGCCTAAGATGTTCAATTCTAAATGGAAGAGACATCTAGAGCAAAGTATACATAGGTATGGTCATGAAACCCAAAATCAGAAATCAGAAGCTTGATTACCATGAAC
>CM050438.1:71080277-71093402 GCA_027562315.1 Costus pulverulentus
AAGTCTGCATAATAACGACTATGTCTTTATCAATTAATTCTATCAAAGTACATTCAAACAATGCCTGACCATGTCCATACATTGGTCTGCAGGGCATATACACCAACACTAGGTGTACTATCTAGGTCTGGGGGCTTGTTTCCCTTGTCTGGGCTATAACCATATCATGTTTTACTACTTTTGTTGTCATGCTCTGATTGTTTTATTTTATGTTATCACTATAGGGTGCATGCCAGTAAGGTAGACATAAGATAAAACGAATGTGGTATGACACCACCCAAACCCTCTCAAAATTATATCAAGTCTCGTTCCTGCTTTCTGACGCGTAGCCCTCGTCAAACTATCGATCGATGGTGCTGTGCATTGTTTCCCACCCTCGTGGGACACACCCATCTATCTTTTGGAGGCGTGTGGTGACAATAATTTCCCAGTCCGATTAAAACTCTAGACGGGCCTTTCGCAAGGAAATTGTTGGCCCTGGGCATAACGGTCAGGTCGGACATGACTAGAACTTCCATATGTGGTTTGTCCACATGATGAAAGTTCCTAGAAGCAGCCTCAATAAGTTAGGACTTCATGCTGTATCCAGCCCTCATTGGACACGAAGTGCCTGAACTGTCTTGAGAAGGGGAATTGCCTAGTTGCAATTGGCCGGCATGCCTACCTTGAGATACATGCTTCAACTCGTGCAGTACATCCCGCCCTCGCGGGACGCGGGGCCGTGTGAGGAACAAGGATCCCATCTCACTTTAGAAATTTTGTGGTTTCCCGGATTGACATAAGAGGGTTGTCAATATGATAAAATAGTGAGAAACAATCATTTATTTAAAGTCCAGATTAAATGATTGAAAATGTAGTACTAATCTGCAAGTCTTTGTTGTAGATCATGTCTACGAACAATAGCAGATTAAAACTGTGATCCATCCTTTGGGAGGACAAGATGGATTGGTGTCGAAACTTGAGGGGTGACGCCAAGCTCGAGTGTTATAAAAGGCAACACCAGAAAGAGGTGAAGAGAAGGGTGACTCCTTCGTCTTCAGACTCATGTATTTACATGGTTGAAGTCAACATGTCTACTTCGAACACATGGGTACTTGATACCGCATATGGAGAAGATATTTGTACAAGTATGCAAGGGCTCAAACGAAGTAGGACAGTTCGACTAGGAGAGATTGACCTTCGGGTCGGTAACGGCGCACAGGTTGCGGCTGTGACTGTTGGAAACCTCACTCTCTCACTGCCGTCAAGGCTTCAACTAGAACTCGATCATTGTTACTATGTACCATCGATTACCAAGAACATCATATTCATTCCTGCCTTAGCAAGGAAAGGATTCAGTTTTGCAATCAAAGAGAACACCTGTTCTTTTTCATTGGCAGACATGTTCTATGGTTCTGGTACTTTATGCAATGGCTTGTATGTCTTGGACATGCAGAGTTCTATGTGCAATGTAAATACTAAAAGGATCAAGCTAAGTGATTTCAACAACACTTATCTTTGGCATTGTCATCTAGGGCACATCAACAAGAATCGCATCCAACAACTCCATGCAAATGGATTCTTGGATTCAGATTCCTTTGAGGAATTTGATGTTTGCGAGCCTTGTTTGTTGGGCAAGATGACAAAGGCACCATTTGCCAAGAAAGGTGAAAGGGCCACCCGTTTATTGGATCTCATACACAGTGATGTGTGTGGGCCATTCAACAAACAAGCCAGAGGTGGGTTTGTATACTTCATCACATTTACTGACGATTTCAGTAGATATGGATATGTCATCTGATGAGACATAAGTCAGAATCCTTGGAGAAATTCAAGGAGTTCAAGACTGAAGTAGAGAACCAGCTTGGACGATCCATAAAGGCTCTTCGATCTGATCGAGGCGGAGAGTACTTGAGCCATGAGTTTGTTGACTATCTGAAAGAGTGTGGGATTCTCTCACAGCTCACCCCTCCCGGGACACCCCAATGGAATGGTGTGCCTGAGAGGCGGAATCGAACCCTACTAGACATGGTTCGGTGCATGATGAGTCAAGCAACTCTACCTCCGTATTTTTGAGGATGTGCCTTAGAGACAGCTGCTTTGACACTGAATAACATTCCATCTAAAAGTGTTCCCATATCTCCACATGAGTTGTGGACTGGGAGACGACCTAACCTCACATTTATGAGGATCTGGGGATGCGAAGCTTTAGTTAAGCGTCAAAATTCTAGTAAACTAGAGCCCAGGTCAGATAAATGTGTGTTTGTGGGGTATCCTAAAGAAACCAGAGGATACAACTTCTATAATCCCACTGAGGACAAAGTTTTTGTCGCCCGTGGCGTTGTCTTTCTTGAGAAAGAATTCATCTTGAAAGAAGCCAGTGGGAGAAGTTTTGATTTGGACGAGGTCCAAGATCATCCACAAGACACAAAGGTTGAGATGGAATCTGAGCTACCAGTACAGGTTGTAGCCCAACTTGAGGCTCAGGCACAGCCTCCACGTAGGTCTGAGAGGGTACGTCATGCACCTGATAGGTATGGGTCGCTGCCGACTCAACACGATGACATTCTCATTATTGAGGATGAACCTAAGACTTATGAGGAAGCAGTCGTTGGACCAGACTCTGAGAGATGACTCGAGGCCATGAGGTCCGAGATGGATTCTATGTCTGCTAACCAGGTTTGGGACTTGGTTGAGCCGCCTAATGGGGCAAAGCCCATAGGGTGTAAATGGGTCTTCAAAAAGAAGATAGACATGGATGGCAACGTGGTTACCTACAAAGGTAGACTAGTGGCCAAAGGTTTCAGGCAGGTCCACGGGGTGGACTATGATGAAACTTTTTCGCCAGTTGCCATGTTTAAATCCATTCGGATCATGCTTGCTTTAGCTGCCTACTACGACTATGAGATCTGGCAAATGGACATGAAGATAGCTTTCCTTAATGGAAACCTATCAGAGGATGTGTTTATGACACAGCCTGAAGGGTTCATTAACCCAGCCAATGCTCATAAAGTATGCAAGCTGAAAAGATCCATTTATGGATTAAAGCAAGCCACTCGAAGTTAAAATATTTGTTTTGACGAAGCAGTGAGAGATTATGGCTTCATCAAGAACGAAGACGATGCTTGTGTGTACAAGAAAATCAGTGGGAGCTTGGTCACATTTTTTGTCTTGTATGTCGATGACATACTGCTCATCGAAAATGATGTCCCTACCCTTCACGCTGTGTAGACATGGTTGGGGAAGTGTTTTGAGATGAAAGACTTAGGGGAGGCCGCCTACATTTTAGGTGTGAGGATTTACCAAGATAGATCCAAGAAACTCCTTGCCCTGAGTCAGAGCACGTACATAGACAAAGTGCTGGAAAGGTTTCGCTTGGAGCAGTCCAAGAAGGGATACCTTCCCATGAGGCACGACATTACTCTTTCCAAGAACCAGTGTCCCTCTACACAAGCTGAGAAAGAGGAGATGAGTCGAGTCCCTTATGCATCTGCAGTGGGATCCCTCATGTATGCCATGTTATGTACGAGACTAGACGTGGCTTATGTAGTGAGCATAACCAGTGGATACCAGTCTAACCCCGGTGTCCAGCATTGGACAGCCGTGAAAAATATTTTGAAGTATCTGAGGAAGACGAAGGATTTATTCTTAGTCTACGGTGGACAAGAAGATTTGTGTATACAGGGTTATACATATGCTTCTTTCCAGTCATACCCAGATGACTTCAAATCGCAGTCCGGCTATGTGTTCTTGCTAAACGGAGGTTCTGTTTGCTGGAAGAGCTTCCAGCAATCCACGGTAGCAAATTCTACAACAAAAGCGGAGTATGTTGCGGCTTCTGAGGCAGCCAAAGAAGCTATTTGGATCAAGAAGTTCATTTCTAAACTTCAAGTGGTTCCTAGTGCTGCTGATCCCATTGAACTCCTTTGTGATAACAATGGTGTGATCACACAGGCTTAAGAACCAAGATCACATCAACGATCCAAACACATACTCAAGCGATTTCACCTGATCCGGGAGATCATAGATAGAGGTGACGTGAAGATATGCAGAGTTGACAAAGAGAACAATCTAGCAGACCCACTGACCAAAGCTTTGGCGCAACAGAAGCATGATGGTCACACTCGAGACATGGGGTTAAGGTACCTCAACGATAAGGTCTGAGTGCAGGTAGGAGATTGTTAGTGTTATGCCCTGAGACCTATCTTTTGGTCTAGACATATGTACTACATACATTGATATTTATAGATATCCTGGCATTGTCGTTGTCATGGTTTATTATACATCTGCACATATGTATGTTTTCATGATGATGTCCCTCAAGATATTACTATCTCAGTTTGCTTATGTCCCGAGTCAAGTACCATAGTGGATAGGGGACAGCTATAGTGTGGGTGAGACTCGTTTATGCGCTGGTTAGCACGGGTTGCTCAACGCAGACATATGGGTGTATCAAGGGAGATATGCTGGACCGACCCACCGGGAGAGTTCTTCTTGGTGTCTCAAGAAGTATCTCACAGTGATAGAGTTGTATCTGTCCTTTGACTTGAGGAAGATTGTATCTTTGTGTTGTAAAGGATGTACTTTGATACAACCTAATACCTCGCCATAATAGGGAGGTTATAACGGTTGTCATTGGGTATATCTTAAGCAATATGAGAGGTTCATATTGCCGATAGAGGATTTGCCCCTTCCCAACGGGGAAGCTTGATGTCCATGGGACCCTAGATGGTGCATGATTGAAAGCATGTGGCCACACCCAGGTTTAGCCTGATTTTGTCATGACCATCGTTGTTGGAATATACAAGTGTGACACGCTTGTCCAACTTGGACGATCAGCCTGGCAAAGGGACATGGATACTCTTATTCCTTATCATAGTTTGAGGTTGTCGATGGCGACATTTATTCCGATGACTTGGGTAGCGGCGATGTATTGCTAGGTGCCACTCACTGCTAGTGATGAATGGGTCATCACTGCCAACGTCAGAGGGACCTACAGGGTCGCACACCTAGACGCTAAAGACTCTGTATTGATCGGTTAGCCTCTGATCGGATCGTTGTATGATTCGGATCATTTTGGGAAGCTGATGCTATGGTTTTTCTTATGAGGAGATGAGACTTTATTTTGTTCATGTTTGACCACTAGTTGACTCTAGTGGACCACGTTTGACCTCTGTTGACCAGAGGTGTCAAAATGTGTCGAACAAGGGTCTTAGTGCAAGGTTGGGCTTTGCACTTTAGTCACATGAATAAAATAAAACTATTAATTGGCAAGAGAATTCTTCTCTTTGCTAATTAATAAGCTTGAGCGCAATTAATTGCGTCTGCAAGGATTCGAACCCATGATGCTTAATTGTGAGTAGGCGCCTATACTTGGGCGCAATTTACAATTAATTATGTATGCGGGGATTCGAACCCATGACGCTTAATTGTGAGAAGGCGCCTATGCACATAGTCCCGCATGGGAAGATCTCCAAAGAGGAGTTGGCACTTCTATTATAAATAGAGAGGCCTACCTGGGAGATTCTTGCACCAGTCTCTTTTCTCCTCTCCTTTTGTCGCCTCCCCTCTGCTCCTGGCGTGAGGGTCTTGGAGGTGACGACAAAAAGAAAATTTTTGCATCAAGGTTGGGACAAGTTGTAGCGCTACCCACTCCTTGTCGCCAACGGTTTCTCTTCTTCTTGGCGCGTGATCTTCGAGATTGGCGCAAGTAGAGAAGAAGCTAGAGGCGTGGATCTCTTCTCCCAAAGCTAGCACGTGCGCAGAGCTGAGGAGTCTCGAGGCAATCCGTGTGTGCTCGATTGTGGAGGATGGGCCTTTGCGCATCTCAGCCATCGCCAACATCAAACTGCTAAGTGAGGTATACCCCTATCACATCTTTTGTATTCTTCGTAAGACTGTCCTTATTGTTGAATTAGGAATCTCGTTTCGGGCTCGCTTCCGCTGTTTTCGATTTTAAATAGCCCGGGGATTCCCAACAGTCATGGGCACCCAAACCAGCTCCAAATCTTCAAGTGCGCCACCTTCAAATTTGAAATCAAGTCAACAATTAAATCAGGCCCTTCACTCCACCAATGGGCATCAAGACACCCCTTCACACCACCAATGAAGGGAACATGCACATGTAATCTCCAAGGGCATTAAAGAGGCTCGCATGCAGCCAACTCGTTTACATCTCTCCACTAACATCAAAGGCACCAAGGAAGGAAGAGCAATTCAAAACCATCCATTCAAATCAGCCACCATCCATCAAGACACCTCCTCACTCCACCAATTGAAGAAGCATGCACATACCATCACCAAGATGCATTAAAGGAGGCTTGCATGCACCCTTGCATGCAGCCATTTCATCACCATGCTCCATCAACAGCAAATGCACCCAAGAGGAGGATTCATCTACACCAAGCATTCAAAATTAGCCACCATCCAACCCTTGATTTGAAATTCGAATTAGGGCATCTTTGGAATCTTAGTTTCAATGTAACATTGAGAGAAGGAGAGGATTTAAAGGCTTGTATTTTTCACTTGCACATTAGTCTATGTTTTGAGAAAGAAAAAATGTGGTGTTGAGTGCAAGCTTGTTTGCTTGGGTGGTGGATTCCAACCGAGTGTCATTCTCCTCTTCCCCTTCTCTTCCTCTACTTTAATCGTGAGTGTCTTCTTCCTTCTCTTCTCTTCTTCTTCTCCACCAAAGCTACTCTCCTGTCCTTGAAGCTCTCTTGAGTATTGACGCCATCTACAACCTGATCTCATCCATCTTCAATGCCAAGCAAAGGGGACCAACATGGAAGCCTTGATCAAGAACAACCCCTTGAGGACTATTCTTGTTGTAGTTTAAGGGGAGTTTGGGGACACATGTATTTCATCCTCCCCTAGTTCTTAAGATTTGTAGGACATTTAAATACCCTCTTCTAAGCCTCATCGCCAAGATTCGGGAGCAAGGACAAAGAAAGGGGTTTAGGCCCCTTCCCTAATAGGGGCCACGAGGTGACTTATTTCCTCTTCTCTTCTACTTCAGTTCTTTCCTCGTTTTTCTTTAGAAATGCATGCTTAGGGTTTTGTTGTTTTTTGAGCTTCATACCTAGAGATGATCTTGAATCTAGAACCCTAAAGTCATCTCCTACTTCATTAATTCATCTTCCTGGACGAGGAGTGATAGATGATCAGCCACAGAGTTTTCCGTGCTATTTTTATCCTTGATCTCCAAGTCAAATTCTTGCAGCAGAAGGATTCATCTAATTAGCCTGGGTTTCGAATCCTTCTTACTCATAAGATATCGAATGGCTACATGATCTATAGCATGGTCACTCGCGTCACACATCAGCTCAATGGGTAGTGACGAATCAGGTGGTTGAATTATCAGTGCTGTTGTGAGAGCCTTCTTGAGCTTTAGAAAAGGAATTCATACAATCCTTGTCAAACACAAAAGGAATATCTTTAGCAAGTAATAAAGTAAGGGGTCTAGTTATATTTGAAAAATCTTTAACAAAGCAGTCTATAAATACCAGCGTGACCAAGAAAACTCTGAATTCCTTTCACAAAAGATGGTGGTGGCAATTTTTCAATTACCTCCACCTTTGCCCTGTCAACCTCAATACCATAGTCAGAAATCAAATGCCCTAATACAATACCTTCAGTAACCATGAAGTGGCACTTTTCCCAATTTAATACCAAATTAAATTCTTCACAACGCTGTAACACATGTGATAGGTTAGACAGACAAATATCAAAACTAGAACCATAGACAGAAAAATTATCCATAAACACGTCCATAATGTCCTCGATGAGATTGGAGATGATAGCCATCATGCAATGTTGAAAAGTGGCAGGTGCATTACAAAGTCCAAATGGCATGTGACAGTAAACAAAGGTGCCATACGGGCACGTGAATGTCGTCTTCTCCTGATCCTTTGGATGTATAGGAATTTGGAAAAAACCTAAATATCCATCAAGATAATAAAAATAAGAATTACAAGCTATGTGTTTTAACATCTGGTCATTGAATGGAAGGGGGAAGTGATCCTTATGGGTCAAGACATTCAACTTCCGGTAGTAAATGCACATCCGCCACCCTATTACCGTTCGAGTTGGGATGAGAGTATTATTTTCATTCTTCAACATGGTGATTCCTCCCTTCTTCGGCACCACATTCCTAGGGCTCACCCACTATCTATTAGAGATGGAGTAGATAACTCCAACGTCAAGGAGCTTGAGTATTTCTTTCTTGACTACCTCCTTCATATTATGGTTGAGCCTCCTCTGGTACTCAATGGATGGCTTGCTCCTCTCTTTCAAGAATATCCTGTGCTTCCGAAGTTTATGTAGGGTGTAGCCTTTTACCTTCTTGTGCTTCTGAAGTTCATCTAAAAGTTTGGTAGTTTGGAACTCATCAAGTTCAGCATTAATTATAATAGGAAGAGTAAAGTTTTCTCATAGAAATTCATACTTGAGGTTGCTTGGGAGAGATTTAAATTCATACTTTTTCTCTTCGTGAGTCTTACCATCGGTCATGTTCAAGTGTTCCTCCTTTAACTTTTTAGTCTCACACGACAATGTAGAATCTAGTAGTGCAGAATAAGAACTTACCTCGCCTACTTCATCACTACTATCCCATCTAGTTAGACAGAATTCAAGTGGATCCCTCTCTATCCTGGTGTCAATGATTATTGGGATTGTATCATCTAGGACTTCTATGTTGTAGCAGGATCCTACAAAAGAGGGTTTTCTTAAATTTTCTGTCAAATCAAAATCAATAGAGTCCTCACCTATCTTAAAAGATAGCTTCTCATTTTTGACATCAATTATTGCACCAGCAGTCACCAAGAACCTAAAATTATGGGGAGCCTAGAGTCTTCCTCCATCTCGAGGACAGCAAAATCAGTGGGTATGAAAAACTTCCTGACCTTGATTGGCACATTCTCAAGAATACCTACTGGATGACAAACAGAGCGGTTAGCTAGCTATAACGAGACAGACACGGGCTTTAAATCTCTAATATCTAGCATTTTCCCAATAGAGTGCGGCATCAAGCTCACACTTGCCCCTAAATCACATAGAGTATGTTCAATAGACATATCACTAATTAAACAAGGAATAGAAAAACTCCATGGGTCTTTGAGCTTTGGTGGCAATATGTTCTGTATAATAGCACTACACTCCTCAGTGAGTGTGACCGTTCAATGCACTTCCAACTTTCTCTTGTTGGACAAAATTTCTTTCGAAAAGTTGGCATACGAAGGCATTGATAAGTGATTTTTACACCATGTTTTTGCCTATGTTTTAGATCATACTTTGGGCTTATTTGCATGATTTTATGCTACTTTTAGTGTTTTTATCTTACTTTGCACATAATCTTCACTTTTCTTGGTTTTTATGAAAATGTAGATAAAATGGCCTAAAAATGATGGATTTTGGGAGATTTGAAGCCATAATGAGATTCCCGAGGAGATCACAAGCCCACACGTCAAATTTGGAGCAAAAACGGTGAAAAACGAGACATTTACAGCCTTCGTCGTAATTGTGGATTCGGCCGTAAACACGACGACGAGCGGGAGATGAAAATCGGCTAAGTCTAAAAGTCCACCGAAACTTTCATGGGTGAAGCCGTAATTCCATCACAGGCCGTAAAAGTTTCTGTGACCAAAAGCATTATACACCGAAATAATTACGGCCGAAGCCGTAAACTCATCACCGACCGTAAAAGTTTCCACCCCTTCGTGTTTCTCACTCGATTCGACTCCAAACTGAACCAAAATTGAACCAAATTCTCCAGAAACCTTCCTAGACCAGCTCTATACTGATTAGACTATAAAAGGAAAGGTTTTGGAAGGGTTTCGGGGGCTTGGAGGCACGAAAACAGACGGCTGTAGCGGTGGTGGCGGAAATCAGTTTTAGGGCAAAATTCCAGTGAGAGATCACGCAAAGGAGGGGATTTGACGCTTCATCTTTATCACCAGATCAAGTGGAAGAGTTCTAATTACCTTTCTAGTGTCTCTTTGCACAACTTTTGAGAGATTACATGTTGAATTCATAGATGAACATGCTGTTTGTTATAAATATGAACGTGTAAACCATATTTTTGGGATTTAGGGATTAGCCTGTTACAATTTATGGATTGAATATATTGTTTCAAATCTTTTACATGAATTTTATAGATTTTTATTTGATTAGAATTGTACATATCCCACTTTAATTCTCTGACCAAGTTTTATTGCGTTTGAGACGTCGCGAGAATGACTGGGAGGTGAATCGCGACGTCGGATCTATTCTTGTCAAACCTATGAATCCAATCACGGGAGTAGTTTGGATTCGTTTGAAGGATTTACATGGTTTTTCATAGAACTTAAGGGTCTAACTATGTTAACTGTCAGGAGAGTAGAGAGTTAGCATAGTTAGATACTGGATTATGCTTCGGGAGGAGGTAATCTGTACCTTAGGAAAAATCGCTTTCAAAACTATATTTTTCTGTTCAAGAATCTATTTTTATTAAATTCATATTTGTCAACGTGGCGAAACCCTGAATCCTGAATTTATCCAAATTGATTTTTGCCAAAACACTATATCTGTTTCTTTTTATCGTACTTAGAAGTTCTCAAAAACAAAAATCATGATTTGATTCGTCTAGATATAGATCAATCGTGTAATCGGTACTAGACCGCCAGATCCTCAATGGGAACGATAATCTTTTTATTACTTCGATAAATTCGTGCACTTGCGGATTGCTACCAAGTTTTTGGCGCCGTTGCCGGGGATCAGGCCAGTCAATATTGATTTAATTGTGAGATTTATAGAGTAGACATTTTTTTTATTATTTGTTTGTTTTTATTTTTATTTTTGTTTTTGTTTTTGTTTTTATTTTTATTTTATTTGTTTTATTTGTTTTTGTTTTCATTTTTTTTATTTTTATTTATTTTTCATAATTTTTTTATATAGTTAGTTTATTTTATTTTCCTCTTTTTGGATTAACACGTTGCATGAATAGGAGAACTCAAAAATCACTTGTCTACATATTTTGCATTTCCTGTTCTACATTTTATATTTCTGAATTTTATTGAAAAAAAAATAATGTTTAATCAATGTCAATGGTCAGGTCAAACATATGTGCCACCGGCGATGACAAGAGAATATGACACAGTTGCATTTCAATCACCTGCAGCAGAGAGGTATGTGCCGCTAGTTGCATTTCAATCACCTGCAGCAAGGGTAAATTCTTTTTCTCAACACACTAAATATTTAAGAATGAAATCTTATGTTACTTGTGATATTTGTGGAAGCTATTATCATTATCCTTCTGAGTGTCAATTTGGAAATCCTGTCAGTTCTAATTTATCACGGTACCAAGATGATCAGTATAATTCTAGATGGAGAAATCAACAAACTTCTTTTGATGAGGAATTCTCAAATAATATTTCAGAACCACACTTTGAGGAATCTGAAGAATCTATGCTAGAATCCATGCTTAAAAAAATTATAATAAATCAGAGTAAGGAACTTGAAGATCTTAGTGAGATGATTGCTCAGCTTACTTCTCAAGTAGAATCTATATGTGCGAATACTAAAATACTAGAAACACAGATAGCACAACAAAGTTGTATACTTGAGTTTGATTTGGAAAGTGAAGATATTCATAGTATGATTGATGGCACTGATAAAAATGACATAAAGGAAGAAATCCATGATGAATATAAGAATTTTATAGAGTTAGATCAATCATTAGTCATGACTCCTGATTGTAATTTACCTTCTGCAAATTTTGATGATTGTGATTTACCTTCTTCGAATTTTGATGATTTTAAAAATTTTGATGATTGTGATTTACCTTCCTCTGCAATTCACCAGCCATCTAGTCCCCTCTCAAATAATGAAGTGTCTTGCAACACAAATACTTGGGACATGTTTGAAGAGATATATGAATTTTTTGAGTCATGTGAGAAGAAAGATGATGACTTTAATGATCCTCAAGTAAGAAATAGCGAAAGTGATGGGGATGAATTTGAAAGTGTTAGGATGGAATACCTCCCTTCATTTTCTTATTACACTGCCACCATTGAAGAGAAAAAAATTGAGGAAAAAGATAAGGAAGAGGATCTTGAGCATATTACACCACCACCTCCATATGAACTATGAATCCCTTTTCTCCAGGAAGAATCATTAGGGATTTGCATTATAGATGGTAGAGAGGATAATGATGATAAGGTAGATGAACTATTATTTGACTCAGATGCTACCATAGGTACCAAAAAGATGATAACACATAAGATTCTTGATCACATTGGCATTGAGGTAACTGAAAAACCAAAAGCACAAATTGAAAACTTCTTGATCAATCCAAGGTATGAATTATTTGATTTTAATTCTAATCTTCTTCCAATTGCTGATATAAATCTAAAGGAAGAATGCATGATTTTACTCTTGGATAAATACAGAAAAATTATCGATTATTCTCTGCATGATTTTAACTCTTATTTTGCTATGCATGTACTGGTCACTGCAACATGGATCCACCTGCTTAACTGGATGAATACTTTGGTGGACACACTCTTGAGAAGGAAAAGTAGAAGACTACATGCTCTCTACTATGGCACAGACTCACCAACTCCACCATGACATGAAGCTATGGTCAAGCTAATGACGTTAAACAAGCGCTTTCTGGGAGGCAACCCAAATTTCTGACTTTTGTGATTCTTAGTTTTAGTTTTTGATTTGTTTTAGATTTTTAGGAAATTTTTGTAATATGTATTGATGAATTTTTATTGATAGAAAATCTTTTAATAAGTTGTTTTATATGTAGGAATTTTTGGAAATTTTTTACATGGAGAAAAGATGATCAACGAGACTATCACGGGTGCAGACGTGATTCATATACCAACCATTATTCTTGAGCCAATTTCTTTGTGAGTATGGTTAATATGATTTTGACAGTGAAACATGACGGTATTTGATGTTTGAAACTTGTATACATTGTAAAAATTGGTTATCATTAATGTGATACAGTTTCTAGATTTTTCTAGGTCATGTTCTCATATTTTGATATAATTGCATAGGGAATCATAATATATTTTAAAAGGAACTCTTGAAAAAAAATTTCTGAAATTCATCATGACTTGAGTTAATCTTTATGTATGTGCAACAATTTAAGTCTAGGGT
>CM050438.1:71093502-71104465 GCA_027562315.1 Costus pulverulentus
AAAAGACTCCTCTACTTGGCACTGTTAAATTTGACAGTGGTACCTAAGACATGAGTTGAAGTCTAATAAAAAAAAAGAGAGGATGAAAATGGAGAAAAAGAGAAAGCTATAGGCCAAGTGGACAACTCCGCTGACTTTCATGATTGAGATTATGAGTTAAATTATACTACTTTGTAGTATACTTTAAACATGTTATCATGCTAACAGTAAATAGCATATAATAGTTTAAAGACCAAATTGCTTTAAAAATCTCTTATCTTTAACATCACTAAAATTCTTGAAGTAGAAATTTTATCTGTTAAGTGAAATAGATTTATTAAGATGAAAGTATTTGATGCTTAGTGTGTGTTGAATGGATGTTATGACATGAATTGTGAATTTTATCTGTCTTGGATTGTAACTTCTTGGGAATTTATTTCTATTATGATTTTTCTTGAATTACTTGAATTTGAAATATTGATTGCTTAATTTGTAAACTGAGGATATTAATAGGGGCAAAAACAATTGAAAAATCCTTATCTTTACATTCTTCATACATATCAAGGTATTCCTTGAGGACAAGCAAAATTCTAAGTCTAGGGTCATTTGATAAGTGATTTTTACACCATGTTTTTGTCTATGTTTTAGATCATACTTTGGGCTTATTTGCATGATTTTATGCTACTTTTAGTGTACTTTGCACAGAATCTTCACTTTTCTTGGTTTTTGTGAAAATGTAGGTAAAATGGCCTAAAAATGATGGATTTTGGGAGATTTGAAGCCATAATGAGATTCCCGAGGAGATCACGAGCCCACACGTCAAATTTGGAGCGAAAATGGTGAAAACGAGACATTTACAACCTTGGCCGTAATTGTGGATTCGGCCGTAAACACGACGACGAGCGGGAGATGAAAATCGGCTAGGTCTAAAAGTCCACCGAAACTTTCATGGGTGAAGCCGGAATTCCATCACGGGCTATAAAAGTTTCTGTGACCAAAAGCATTATACACCGAAATAATTACGACCGAAGCCGTAAACTCATCACCGACCGTAAAAGTTTTCGCCCCTTCGTGTTTCTCACTCGATTCGACTCCAAACTGAACCAAAATTGAACCAAATTCTCCAGAAACCTTCCTAGACCGGTTCTATACTGATTAGACTATAAAAGGAAAGGTTTTGGAAGGGTTTCGGGGGCTTGGAGGCACGAAAACAGACGGTTGTAGCGGCGGCGGCGGAAATCAGTTTTAGGGCAAAATTCCGGCGAGAGATCACGCAAAGGAGGGGATTTGACGCTTCATCTCCATCACCAAATCAAGGGGAAGAGTTCTAATTACCTTTCTAGTGTCTCTTTGCACTACTTTTGAGAGATTACATGTTGAATTCATCGATGAACATGCTGTTTGTTATGAATATGAACGTGTAAACCATATTTTTGGGATTTAGGGATTAGCCCGTTGACGATTTATGGATTGAATATATTGTTTCAAATCTTTTAAATGAATTTTATAGATTTTGATTTGATTAGAATTATATGTATCCCGCTTTAATTCTCTGGCCAAGTTTTATTGCGTTTGAGACATCGCGAGAAGGACGGGGAGGTGAATCGCGACGTCGGATCTATTCTTGTTAAACCTACGAATCCAATCACGGGAGTAGTTTGGATTCGTTTGAAGGATTTACATGGTTTTTCATAGAACTTAAAGGGTCTAACTATGTTAACTGTCACGAGAGTAGGGAATTAGCATAGTTAGATACCGGATTACGCTTCGGGAGGAGGTAATCTGTACCTTAGGAAAAATCCTTTTCAAAACTATATTTTTCTGTTCAAGGATCTATTTTTATTAAATTCATATTTGTTAACGTGGTGAAACCCTAAATCCTAAATTTATCCAAATTGATTTTTGCCAAAACACTATATCTGTTTCTTTTTATCGCACTTAGAAGTTCTCAAAAACAAAAATCACGATTTGATTCGTCTAGATATAGATCGATCGTGTAATCAGTATTTGACCGCCAGATCCTCGTTGGGAACGATAATCTTTTTATTACTTCGATAAATCCGTGCACTTGCGGATACCTATCAGGCATCTGCGATAATGCATCAGTGAAAGGAATATTAATATAAAGCTTTTTAAGTACCTCCAAAAATTTTCCAAATTGCCTGTCGAGTTTAGCCTTTCCTAGTATTTGAGAAAAAGGAACTAACTGTTTATAGGGAGGTGGCAGCACATATACAGGTTCTTGCTCCCTATCTTGTGAAGATGATTCGCCTGCGTTTCCCTATTGCTCAGTGGGTTCAAAATTTTACACCTCTTGGTCTAGCATTACATCGCTTGCCTGTGGCTCCTCAAATTGTTTCCGGCTATGTGTTGTAATAGCATTGCAATGTTGAGTGGGTTTGCCTCTAGTTGCCCTGGTAGCCTTCCTATCAGTCTACTAGATGAGCTAGCCTACTAGGCTATCTAAGTCTCTAGCATCCCGTTATAGATCTCCATGGATTCCATTCTGGACACTCGATTCTTGATAATCTCGCCGACTTGCCTGAACTCCTGGTTGTGATTAGTTTGTGTGGCAATGAAATTGTCAAGAAGTATCTCCATATTCGACTTCTAGGGCTTGGGGTTGGCTGTATTGTCTTTGCTGGAGGCTAGGGGACAGTCGATTGTTACCTTGATGTGCTGAGTTTTGGTTGTTCTTATAAGAGAAATTGGGATGGTTCCTCCACCCAGGGTTATAAGTGCGTGAGTATGGGTTATTCCAATAGCATTAACTTGATCAGTCCTGCACTCGCCTTGTGTGGATGTTCCTAACTGGTAGTCTTGCATATGATGTCTTGCATTACCACAAATCTCACACGAAATAGAATTAACAGTGGTAGGAATACTATTATAAGAGTCAATTTTATGAGATAGAGAGTCAACCTTGGCAGCCAACGAAGTAATAACATCTAGATCAAAGCTACTTGACGCCTTGGTAGACGACCCTCTCTCATTGGATAATGCACCATTATACCCTTTTAGCCCAATTCTCTTATCATGACAACTTATTATTGGGTTTCATTGGATAATGAGCTAGCCTAAACTTCATTGCATGGTTTGATTAAGCAATTGGATCCAATCTAATGCAACCCTAATCCAAATATAACCAATCTTGGTCAATTTTGGGTCAACCTACCAAAAATAAAGTTTGGCTTCAATAACTTTCTTCCATCTCATCAGGCCCATTGGCGCTAATGAAATCTCCCAAATAGATCCGAGTTATCCAATAACTCGATCATAAGGCTTCCCGATCAATATGAGAACTTAAGTGGCACCTAGCAGTGCATCGCTGCTACCCAAGTCATTGGAATGGATATCGACATCGACATCCCCATTATCGCAACTAGGTACAGATACATTATAGTCCCTTTGCCAAACTGATATCCAATTGGACAAGTGTGTCATCACTTGTTTTCACCCAATCACATGGTCGTGACTAAATCAGGTTGTCACTTAGGTATGGCTATATACTTTCAGTCATAGAATCATAGAGGAGCTCCATAGATATCAAGCTTCCCTCAGGAAGGAGCAAATCCTCTGTCTGTCCATTGACCTTCTCATATAGGTACATCCTCAATGACAACCGTTATTACCTCTCAACTACGGCGAGGTGTTAGGTTGTATCAAAGCATGTCCCTAACCATATAGAACGGTCAATGACCTCAAGTCAAGAGATCAATGCATCTCCTGTCACTTGTGAGGATAACTCATGACACCAAGCCATAGCCTCACAGTGGGTCGGTCTAGTATATAGACCACTGATATACCCATATGTCTGTGTTAGCACCTCGTGCCTAACCAGCCCATATACCAGTCTCCTAAGTACCAGAGCTATCCCATATCCACACAGGTACATTGACTGAGGACAACCATTTGAGCACAGATCCAATCTGTCTCCAGGGACATTATCATGTAAGTACACAATCGCAGATATAGACAAACATTGATAATGGCAATGCCAGAATGATATATATATATATATATATATATATATATATATGTCAATGATGCATCTTCAATTGTACAAATTTATCGAAGTAATAAAAAGACTATCATTCCCAACGAGGATTAGGCGGCAAAGTACTGACTCTTCAACTCGTTTGAATCTAGGCAGAACTAAATGATGGGTTGTGTTGAACTCTAAGCATAAGCAATATCAGAAACAGCGTTAAGGGGGCTTCAATTTCAGGAAGATCGGAATATTAGGGTTTCACACCACACTGACAAATACGAATCAAGTAAAGATAGCTCTTTGATTAGAAAATATTCATCATGAAAGAGACTTTTCCTAATGTACGGACTACCTCCTCCTGGAGTGTAATCCGGTATCGAATTACGTTAACTCCCTACTCTCGTGACAATTACGTAACTAGACCCCTTGAGTTCTTTGAAAAGCTTGTTAAATCCTTCAGACGAATCCAATCTACTCTCGTGATTAGATTCAAAGGTTCGATTAAAATAGATCGGACGCTGCGATTCACCTCCCGGTAATTCTCGCAATGTCTAATATGCAATTATACGTGGCCAGTGTAAATTACGATCTAAACACAACTTCAATCAAATCATGACAAAATTATCATATAAAAGAGTGAAAATACAGATTAATTCATAAATGTCAGCGAGCTAAGCCCTTAATTCTGAAATAAGAGTCTACTCGCTCATGTTCTTAAAGGGAAGCATGTTTACACGATGAACAAGCACGAATCTTCTAAAATTCACAAGAATTTCACTAAGACACTATTTAAATTGGCTTCCCCTCGATCTGATGATGAAGAAGAGTCAATCAATCTTGTCTTTTGCATGGAATCCCACTGGAATCTGCTCGAAAATTGGAAATTCGCCCTAATCGCCACCACCTGTTGTCTTCGTCGAAAAAAATCTTTCTTTTCCTTGAAAAATCTAATCTTTTTTAGCTTAACTGGTTCGGAACCCATCAAGGAGCGTTTCTACAAAGTTAGGTTCAAATACAGTTCGAATCGAGAAAGAATCGAGTGAAAAATTCTTCGGGCGAACATTTTCACGGTCCGTAATATGTTCACGGCCACGGCTGTAAAAGTCTTTGTGTGTACAGCTCTTTGTACATAGAATATTTCACAGACCGTGATGGATTCACGGCTTCACCCGTGAAAGTTTCTATGCATTCCCATACTTAGCCGATTTTCGCCCTCCGCTAGAATGCAAAATTACGGTCGATTTAATAATTACGGCCACGACCGTAAATATCGACTTTTTCACCATTTTCGCTCCAAATTTGACGTGTAAGCTCATTATCTCCTTGGGAATCATGTTGCGGCTTCAAAACTCATGAAATCCATCATTTTCATGCATTTTTACTTGCATTTTCAATAAAACCGAGAAAAGTGAAGATTCTGTGCCAAGTGAAGTAAAAATACCAAAATTAGCACAAAATCATACAATTAAACCTAAAATATACAGTAAAATATAGGCAAAAATGTGGTGTAAATACAACGCATCAAAATACCCTAGACTTAGAATTTTGTTTGTCCTTAAGCAATGCCTCAATATGAATAAAGAATATAAATATAAGGAACATTTATCTGTTTTACCATCAATAAAGTTCTTAGTCTGCATCTCAGGCTATCAATTTTTCATAACTTAAATAATCTAAGAGGAATCACAGTAAAAATAAATCATCAAGAATTTACAATCTAAGAAAGATAAAATTCACAATTCATGTCATAGCATTCATTCAACACATGTCAAGTATTAAATACTTTTGAACTTAATAAATCTTCTTTAATCAATAGATAAAGATTTACTTCAAGTCACTTGGTGAAACTATAAATAAGAGATTTTCAACGTAATTTGGTCTTTAAACTGTTATGTGCCATAACATTGTTTAAAATACACTACAGAGCAGTATAATTTAGCTCATGGTTTCGATCTTAAGTCAGCGGAGTCATACACTTAGCCTACAGCTTTTTCTTTTTCTCCATTTATTTTATTTTATTTGGACTTCAACTCATGTCTTCGGTACCACTACCAATTTTTCGCAATGCCAAGTAGAGGAGTCTTCTCTTTTTTTTTCAATCAAATCAGAGAAAGCCGACCAGTGATAACTCATAACCTCAGATTCTACAACCAGCAGAGTTGGAGCATCTCAAATTAAATATGTGTATCACCAAATTCCATTCATAGAAATCTTCTATCATCCAAAGGAAGATAAATTAAACTTAAAGTACAAAATTACTATGCACATGTCATCTGAACGTATAACATTCAATATATAATTTTTATCAATACCAAAATCGAACTTACTCAACAATTTAAGTTTACATGAAATCTCAAAAATTTCCTAAGTCATCAAATTAAATGCCTAAAAAGCTTTCAAAGTCCAATATTGAGGATGAAAACAATCTAGTGTATCCTTAAAAATCATAAACATTTAAAATTCATACCAATAAAGCTTTGAAAGACTAGCAAAACATGAAAAACACCCTAGACTTAAATTGTTGCATATGTATGAACATTAAATCAATGAAGGATTTCAGAAAAAATTTTGCAAGAATTCCCTTTGTAATGCTAGCGAAACTCTATACAATTATATCAAAAGAGTGAAACATGACTCAAAAAAATGCTTAAAATATACCAAATCAATGATATTCAAATTTTACACTGTAAACTAATTTCAAATACCAAATACCGTCATGTTTCACTATCAAAATCTCAGTTTACCATTTCAAAGTTACTATTCTCTTCTAATATCGAATATGTATCAATATCATCTAAGAATGTATAAAATCATCAACACAGCATCATAAACCATTTGAAAATATCCCAGACACACGATGAATATCAAATATGTACAAAACCAACCCATCTATACTATGTTCAGCATCCTAAGGTCCAATACCATCTCATATGTACAATATCAACTCCAATATCCAACATCAAGTAAAATACCAAAATGAATCACATAATATCCAGATACAACGCACACACACAAAGAAAACATAAAAGTATTGTGTGTTGTCGTAACAGCATCAAGTCTACCAAATCAGAGTCTATTAGTCTGTCTCTGTATACTCGGAATCCTCCTCCTCGTCTTTGGTACGCCGTGTCGATGAAGACGGTAGACGCCACCACAATAGCTCCTCTATCGTGCGTAAGGACTCGAGTGTCCCCGACTTTCCCTCCTCAAGATGTGATATGTCATCACGCATCCTCCGCTGCTCGGCTCGTATCTGCTCCAAGGAATGATCTGGCGGTGCTGAAGTAGATGGTCTGGCAAATGTAGATGGCCTATCTGCGGCAGACAACTCAACTGGAGGTATGTGCTCTGAAATCATCAGCGGTGAAGGACGTGAAGCTGCCTCTCTAGGACCTCCCCCACATGTGGGATCCACGATCCAGTTTTGCTGCACACGAACTGTAGTACGGTTCATGTTCGGCAGCCTCATAGTGATATCTGTACCTCCGAACATCACATGATACGAGCTCCCAAGCCTCGTAATCATCTTAATGGCGACGCAAGCGTCCATATCTAGTCTGGGATTGCCCTTTGCCTTGTTCAACCCTGAGGGGTCAAAACCGAGGGCAAGGGCAATGGTAGTAATCATACCTTGCAAGACCAAAACTCCTCTCCGCGCACTGGCTGCCTTATGAATCTGCTTCATGAGGTAGAATGGGGTATTGGCGCGAAATCCTGTCAACATGGCCCATATAAAGAATTGCTCTGAGGATCTGACCATGTCGTCGCTCTCTGCTCTCCTAAAAATAGTATGCGCAAGTACTCGATGTACGTATTTGAAAAATGGGCTAGATAAACGTGTGGCTCTGGCGGTCCTCGGATCAAATCCTCCCTTGCCAGATATATCTCGTCAGAAAGTCCTATCGGAGTACTCGCGTGGGTGATATCTAGTACCGTCCGAGGAGAACCCAAATATATGACCAAACTGGTCAACTGTAAGCACATGGTCCCAGTTCCCCAACCGGAACGCCATCCTCCCAGCATCACTATCATCATAGTTTCACAATGTAATTTGGACAAAGTTGAAAAACTCCAAAGTCAGCTGAACATAAGTCGGATGCCTCTGATAATAAAAATTCTGCCACCCAATGTTTGTGAACATCCACTGGACGTCTTTGAACAATCCTAGGGACTGCAGTGTCTGGTTATCCCAATACCTCGTTCTAAGTACTCCTCTCAGTAGACATAGCACGGTATCTCGAGTAGACATAGGAGCTGAGGATGTGCTAGGAACTGAAGGTGCCCTCTCAGTGTCAACCTCGTCTGAAACACGCGGATACTCCCATGGTGTATCAGAAGGAGGATACAAATCGAATGGGATCGGAGACTCCATGGCTGACATCTGTGCAAGCTCGAATCTATGCGAAAGCACTCCATGAACCATCCTACATCTAGGATATATGGGAGGATACGATCCTCGCACAGTCTCCTTTCTCACCTCCCTGTAGAGCCTAGTCCTCACTGATCTTCTCGAAGCTATAATGTTGATCAAAATGGTCCAGAATATGCAATTTTACCAAAAATTCGTGAATGCTACAGTAACTTCAAAACTGCCCGTGAAAACCAACGTGAAAATCGAACCAAAAATCCAATCTAAAGGCTCCAAATCGATTCTATATGAATGTAAATCTAGTGTATTTATGGAAACACAGGTTTTTGGGAAGGTTTGCTCACGAATCTGTGTAGAAATCGGCCTCGAAACGGTCGCAAATGGGTTCTGGCCGCGCTGGCAGACGAACGGTGCTTCACCACTAAATCCGATGGAAATCCGGTGGTAGATCGCTGGAAATCACTCGCCGGAAGTAGAGGAAGGTCGGTGGAAGGGTTTTGTCGCCGCACAAGGGAGAAATCGTCGAAAATCGGTGAATTACGAGAGTGGGCGTAAAACCTAACTCGCCTATTAAGTTTAAACTGTAAGAACTTACGGTCCATAAAGGCTTCATGGCTTGGCCATAATTCCTCTTTCATGCATAGTCCCTGTTATATTTATGATCACGGCTATGCGGTATTCACGGGTCTGGCCATAAATCTCGCGTTTTGACTTCGTTCTTCGCTGGAAAAATTCTAAAAATTCATAGAAAATTCCTGCACGTAAAACAACAAATTTAGAGTGTTTTTCTTGTAAACAAGTTCATCACACACATGCTGATAAAATTGATTAAAAATTTGTAGCTAATAAACTAATCATAAAAAAATCAAAACTTAAAGGAAAATTGCTGAAATTAACAAAGTTCAGAGCCTCTGGGTTGCCTCCCAGGTAGCGCTTATTTAAGGTCCTTAGCTTGACCAAAACAATGTTCATTGTCCTTCAGGTGGATAGGAGGCGCAGTGGATAATAAGCAGTTGTTCATCTCCACGCCTTTCCAAGTCACTACATGGGCTTAACTTTGAAGTTTGAGACAATGCCCATGTTCCATCTTTCTTCTTCTTATCCCTTTTATGCTTCAAGAAATTTTCTAAGAGGCATTCATCAATTTCAAAAATATTTCGTCACCTAATTTGCTCTCTTTCACTTCAGAGGATTAATGAAAACCTTAAAAATAAGACTTGTTATCTTTTGAGGAAAAGTCATAAATCAATTTGCTTTCACACATATTCAACGTTAATTTCTCATGTACTTGCCAAAAATGGTCTACCTAGAATAATAGGTGACTTAGTGTCTTCTTCCATTTTAACAATCATGAATTTAGTCAAGATAGAAAACTTATCAACTTTAATAGACACATTCTCTAAAATTCCTAGAGGTTGCTGAACAGAACCATTAGCAAATTGAAGACAAATTTCAGAAGGTTTAAATTCTCCACTACTTACTTTCTCAATCATATATGAAGACATCAAACTAACACTCGATCCCAAGTCACATAAAGCATTTTCAATAGAGATCTTACCAACTACGCAAGGAATTGAAATGTCTCCAGGATCTCTTACCTTCGTTATTTCTATGACCTTACTTACCTGGTCGCCCTTTCCTTCAAATTTTCCATTGTCAAATTTTCTCTGATCTGTACCAAATAGCCTTTGGGGAAAAGGAACTAGGGGAACATACGCAAGCAGACCTACATATTCCTCACCTTTCCCATTTTCCTCACACTTATCTGTTTTAGAAAAAGCCTCCTCAGGTCTGTCCTCGATATCTTCAAATCCAGAATTCTTGACAGGCTTGCCAGCTACATCATTGTGTTTGCCACTCACAATGGTGACTGCATTACAGTGCTCCCTAGGATTTATCTCTGGTTGTCTAGGAAGTTTCCCGGGGGCCTATTAGAAGTACTTGCTTGTTGAGCTATCTGGCTTTCCAACATCTTGTTGTGGGTAGCCAAGGTGTCCACACGAGATGTCAAATGCTTAATAGCATCAGTCACGTCCTCATTATATTTTTTTGTTTCACAACAAATCCTTCTAGAAGGGTCTCCAAGTTTGACTTCTGGGGCTACCCATATTGCCTCGACTGAAAACCCGGTGGTGGCCTATTATTCTGCTAAGAATACTAAGGAGGAGCTTGCCCTTGGTTATTCTTGTAGGATAAGTTGGGGTGGTTTATCCATCCTGGATTATAAATTGCAGAATATGGGTCATTTACTCGTCTTTGATTAAAATTTTCCAAGGCATTGACTTACTCTTGACTAGAGTCTTCTTGTGATGACGCTATAAGTTGACAATCATATGAATTATGCCATGTTGTACCACACACTTCACAAGAAACAGCATTAACGACAACTGAGGAAAAAGAAAAAGAATCTAATTTCTGTGCTAAAGAATCTACCTTTGCCGCTAGAGATGTCAAGGAATCGTTATTGCACTTACCAAGTCCTGTGGAAGTAGTACCTCGCTCACTAGACCAATGGTTGTGATTAGAGGTGGCCATGGGCCGTGCCTGGGCCGGCCCGGTTCCAGTCGGGCCGTGCCTGGCACGGCCCGGTTCAAATCGTGCCGTGCCGGGCACGGCACGGCAGG
>CM050438.1:71109468-71150285 GCA_027562315.1 Costus pulverulentus
ATACTCACAAAACCATATAGATCATGCTCAATCATTGTCAGGCCAATGCAGCTGGGTCCAAAGATGTGCCTTTTGAAAATTTTCTGCAAAATTTAAGGTACATAAGGCCCACATAAGGCTCAGATCAAAAACTGTCTCAAAAAAAAATTAATTTTAAAAATAATTTTCTCGAAGAAAGAATCAGAGATATCATCGAGGGTCTAGAAGAGTGCTGGTGGAACAGATGCTAGCTGAAAAGCTGCTAGCAATGATGGTGATGGTGCCGACATAAGGGTGAGTAATCTCTAGTGGCCTGCTAGAGAATACAGTCCTAGAGGTGAGATCGTCAGGCTATGGAAGATAATCCTGCATAGATGAAAAATATCAGAGTCAATAATAAAGATTCTGCTGCAAAAAATAAAATCATATCATGGAATAAGAGGCAGTAAAAGAAATAAGAATCTGCTGGTGGTATGATCCAGTGTCGACGGCTAAAAACAGTGATGTCAGAGGCAGCTGCAGTGGTAGCTAGAGGTGCTACAAATCTGGAGAAGAAGCTATGACAGGTAGAAAGCAATTCAAGCAGTTTTTGAATTTTTTATTAAAAGTAGTCATACCCAAAAATAAGATTTAATGATCCAAAAAGAAAACAGACAAAACCATGAAGTAGAATAAAACTTTATCTTTCCAGGCATGTGAAAAATAAAGGGTCAAAATCTACCATGAATTTAGGGTATCAGCAGAAAGAAGGCTACTTAGATTACAAAATGAAAAACTGCACAAAATCTAATCAAAATCAAAAAGTTGCTATGTGTTCTAGGACAATCCATGGACTTTAAAATTCAGCAAAAATATCCAAATAATAGACAAAGATGAGTACTTCCATGTCGTGCCAAAGATTAAAATTTTTCTCAACCTAGTTTCTTAAAATCACAGCGAAAAAACACCTACTCAATAAGCAGAAAGCAGTTTTGAAATACGGTACCGTAATATTCTTTACGGCAGTGCCATATTTTGCAAAGAACTCTCGGGTAAGAAATAATCAGGAAATATGGTACCATGGAATTGTTTACGGTACTGCCGTAAAAATCAAAAAATTTTGGATCGAAAGCAGTCGAAATTACGGCACGTGAAGTAAAAAATGGTCAGGAAATACGGTGCCGTAAAATAAATACGGTACCGCCGTAAAATACAGAAAACTCTCGAGAGAAGAAATCAACATAGATTATGGGCGTAAAATAGATTACGACAGTGCCGTACTACCGTATTTTGCGCAAAATTTGATTTTCCCTCAAAAAATAAAAGAAAAATTAATTCTAAAATTAAACTAAAATAAAAGAAACTAAACTAAGACAAAAGTGCTTGGGTTGCCTCCCAAGAAGAGCTAATTTTAGGTCTATAGCTTGACCAAAAATCAAACATCATGGTGAAGCAGGTGAATCAGTTCCAAAATAAAGAGCATATAATTTTCTGCATTTCTTTTTTCCAAACAGTTTAGCCCTAAATCCAGATATCCAGAATTTCACATAAATCATGATTAATGTGGCTTTCTCAAATTTGCAGAAATTAAAATTCTCAGATCCACTCAAAGTAATCTTTATGATCTACCTATGCTTATCAAAAAGTAAAATCATAAGTCCTTTCTTCAAATTAATATTTTCAATGGCAATAACAAAAGGACCTAGATTAAAAGATTCAAGTATTGAATCATCAAAATAATGTCTATGTCTTTCATTAGATTCCTCTATAAAGCACAAATTTTCAAATAGATCAAAATTTTTAACAATAGCTTTGGGCAAAACATCAAGGTGAGATTCATTCAAATCCTTTTCAAGTTCCTCATGTTTGTCATCAAATAATCTATCAATATCAAAATTATTAACAAAATCAAGATGAGACTCTACAAAATCAATTTTCTCAAGCTTCCCCACAAATAATTCATTATCAGAAGAGTCAAAATCAGAATCATATGAAAAAGAATTAATAGAATCAGAGTTGACCACAAGAGATTTATCATTAATTTCAAAAATATCACCAATATCAAAGTGGGGCTCATCAATGTCTATAATTTTTGAACCTTCATCATGCTCATCAGATTTAACCATAAACAAGATATTATCAAAATCAGAATTATCATCAAAAGAAGGTTCTTCAATTTCAATTTTCTCAATCTTTTCCTCAAGTAAATTAGCAGATGAATCAATTCTACAATCATCAAAATCAGAGTGAGATTCAATAATATTCACATAAGGCTCAATCTCAAAATAATCATAATCACAGGGGGATTTTTCTAGTTCAAATTCCTCAGTATCAAATTCAAATTGTGGTTCAGAAATATGATCATAGCAATCATCATATAAAGAAGTTCGGTTTTCCCATCTAGAATACAATTGATCTTGTTCTTGCCATGATAATTTTGGTTTTAAAAATCGGCAATCAGATGAACAATGATCAGGATATCCACAAATAACGCAATATTCAGAAGAACAAGACTGCATATAAGAGTTAAATTGATCTACAAGAGATTTACCTTTTGGCATGTATACCTCACCTCTTTCAGTTGCCTAGGAGTTGTGATTAAATGACATGTTTTCAAATCTATCAAGAACAGAAAGATAATCCAATACCAATCAATCAAAAAAAAAAATTTCAGAATATAGAAAAAAAATAGAAAATCTAAAACACAAGCAAATTCACAAATCTTCAGATATCACAGTTCTGTCACAACTGTGAAATCTAAAACAAAAAATACTTAGTCTAGCAATACTAACAACTATTTTGATATTAACAAAACTAAGGTCCCCAGCAACGGCCCCAAAAACTTGATAGCCCGAAAGGGAACACTACAAGTCTGGCACGCGTGTACCTTAGACTAATCCCCGGCAACGGCACCAAAAACTTGATAGGTTTCCACAAGTGCACGGAATTATCGAAGTAATAAAAATATCGATCCATAGAGACCTTATTGTTAATTACCAAATAATTATTTTCTCGCTAGCTAAGTAAGCTGAATATGATGCAAGTGAACGATATAAAGGGTGAAAAGATAAATCAGAGAGATACATGGGACTAGGGTTTCATCCACCTTAATTTCAATGATAAGATATAAATAAAGGTTCGTCAATCAAATTTTGCTACGATAAAGGCCTAATTTACATCATAAAGGGATTATCTCACTTTCGTGCAGACAATCATGCAGGGACCAATCCTCGCTTTCGCGCAAGATCTGTCCCAATGATAAAGATAAGTAAATCGTCAATCAAAGAACTCAAGATCACTTTCATGCATCCGAATTCTAGGTTGATAATCTCTAGTGAAATCTCAAGGATCACTTTCGTGCATCCGAGCCTCAACACTAGTTTTACTCATGGATCTCCAACGTTCCGATCCTCACTTTCGTTCAAGATCTCCACGTTTGATAAATAGACTCGATCCATAGATTCATATTACTATCATGGCAATTAATCTACTAGAATAGATCAAATTAGATCTAACCTAATGAAGGGATCCTAACATGCAATTCTAGGGTTCCAAGTTCTCAAGCAATTACCTTTCAGTCAATAGCGAAAACTCTAAAAACATGATTAGTAACGTGGATCTATAGAGAGTATAAGCACAAATATCACATGAGCAAAATTATCATGGCAAAATTATCATGACGAGAAACAAGATTTATCTAATCATTAAAAATCAAGGGGATTACACTCCATATCCCAAAACAGTATTAAGCTTGCATGAAGGAGAAAATACAATAAATCATAGTTTTAGAGTGATCAGAAAACAAAAAGAAAGGAGAAATAACGTTACAACACGGCTGTAAAATCCTTTACAGCCGTAATTTGCTTCGATGAACAGCGCTATCACCGTTGTTTCATTGATTCCTCCTCTGATCGGACTCCAAACTCTTTGAAACTTCTGTGGTGTCTTCCTCTCCTCCAGGTGAAGCTTCTGCGTGAAAATCACAGCCTGAGGTACCCTCTACGCCTCTCGGCATGAGTCCCAACCCTAGATGTCTCTCTGTTGATTTCTCTCTCGATACTGGATAAACGTTCCTCCTTTTCAATTCGTACGCCTTCTCCTCTTAAATATGAGTTCAGAACATCTTTCAGATTTTAATTTAGACCTCTGGATCAAAAGTTATGGCTCACGCAATATTCGGACTCGTAAAAATCGTGTTTTTGACTGGGAATTACGGCAATGTAATATCTCACGGCACTGCCGTAAAATAGCTTGAGTGTTCTGTTCTGGAAACGCTAGAAAATACGGCCCGTAATTTGGTTTACGACAGTGTCGTAATTTCGGTTGAACTTTCTGGTTGGAATATGTCTGGAAAATATAGCCCGTGTAGAAGTTTACGACAGTGCCGTAATTTAAGCAAAGGTTTCTGTTCTGAAGACGCTCCAAAATACCGCAATGTAATTCTTTAAGGCAGTGTCGTAAAATCATAAAATCTTTTTGTTTGGAAAAGCTCCAAAATACGGCCGTGTTCTTGATAATACGGTAGCCTCAAAATATGGTACCGTAAAATCCTTTACGGTACTGCCGTATTTTGGTTCCTGGCCTCGATTTACGTAAAATTTCTTGTGTATCTTCCTCTTGATGATGGTAATTCTTCCATGTGTTTGATTTTGCTTGAAAACGCCCAAAATAGTGCCTTTTTGCCTGAAAATTATGAAAAACTAAAATAGGAGTAGACTTTGCAATATTCGATGAATTTAGCATGAAAACAAGCAAAAGATCTTCAATTTAGCATGAAAAGATATCTAAAATGATACAAAATATACTACATATTTTGGTGTCATCACTGTCCCACGCAAGGGACGAAGACGGCAAGCCGGAAGCGAACGAACATAATTGGCCTATGGCATGACTGGCAGGTGATAACCGAAATCACCTCAGCCAACAAGCGGAAGACAGCTACCGGAAAAAGATGACGAGAAAATACGCTACACGCAGGCAGCAAAGGAAGATGACGGTGGGCGAAAACAAACTCATCCACATGCAGGTGGGTGAAAACACAGAAGAAGATGACAAAAAGCTCACATCGCCAAAATCCCAGAACACACGATAGAAACGAACGTTGAGAGGGAGAGAGCTCGTCGTGGATGCTCGAAGGGAAGTCAAAAATAGGGAGACGTCGAACTCGCGTCGATGAAAGGAAGAAACAGAGCAGCAAACACGAGAAAACACCAGGGAACCCACACCGCGTTGCCACCGGACTCCCAGATGAACGGAAGGAAACGGCAAAGAACGAAGCGCCTGCAGAAGGTCACAACGTCGAAAAACACCAACCGAGGAAAAGTTTACCTCGTCGGAGTAGAGTCGTCGACTCCGCCGCAGCTACACCAAGCTGGAGGAAGGAGGAACTGAGGGAGTCTCCATCGATGTCGCACCGCCCGCAACCAACCCACTGGATGTCGAAAGGATGGCCGAAGTTCGCCGCCGAACGTCGGACCGAGAAAGGAAGGGAAGAACGGGAGTTGATTGCCAGAATTCATCGAGAGCCGAGCGGAGCAGCAAGATGGAATCAGAAGGTTGCGTAAGTGGCGAGAACGACGCTCGTTCGCGACTTTTGTTCACCCATGCAATGCTTTGACTCCCCTTTTCCAGCTTGGTAGCTAAGTGAGGGAACCCACATTCGCCTCCTGGTTCCATGTAAGATCTCCTCCTAGAAACGATGCCAGCCAGGTAGCTGCGTTGGCTGTCGCCGCCCACCGTTGCCATCGGTTCCTTGCCATGCGACTACCACTAGGTGGACTAACATCGCCCGTTGGAGCCGACTTGCCCACGCGGCGTCACTGCCCGTCGTCGCCAGCCGGCACCTACCATGCGGCAGAGGAAACTCTGTGCGAGGTCCTCGCGCCGCACGCCAGTTCGCTCCCGAGGACAACGGTTCGCCGCTCAAGTCGCCGTATGCTGCACCCACGCCACGCAAAGCCTGCAATTGCTGCCGAGACTCCATGTGTCATCGCCTACACCGCTTGAGGTCGCTGCCGACCTCGCTCCCTTCACCAAACGTACAATTCGCCAAAACAAGACGCCCGCCGCTCGTTCTTCGTGTACGCGAGATCTTCGCCGGACCTCCCCCTCTCCGCATGCTCCACGCATCGAGCTCGCCGCCGGACTGCAGCTACCTGTCGCCGGCTACCGCAGAACTCGAAGGCGACAAACGCGCGTTCGCCGCCGCACGTTGTGTTTGCGTTGTCGCCATCAATTCGGCCGAAGCCGCCCGTTGTCCTAATTGGATATCAATTTAGGGCCGATTTTGACCTGGTCAATGGCCCTGTTGACCAATCAAAATTGGGCTGGGATTTTAGCCCTAACATTATTTATAGTGTGTAAGAAACAAGAATAAATTTGCATACACAAATCGTGTTCCTGTAATATTGATTATAGTAATAATCAAAGTCGATTTCAATTCAGGATATTTTATTGATTTTAGTTTTATTATATAATAATTATTTTAAATACAATTTATCAATAACTTAGATGGCTATGGTCAAACTATAAGCAAAATAAATACAAAATTAGATTTTAAATATTTGCAATGATCCTTTCGGCATTATACCGCAAGATGGGGATTCATCTAACAATTCCCGCTAACGTGCCTTCTATACATGAAGCCAAATGTTACTAGTATATAATAAGAGGCACTTAATTTTTTAAAAGAATTGCATAAATATTTTTCATAAATTTTAAAGTAGGAAAACAACTCAATTGAATCATAGTCTCTAATTTCATTCCACATTATAATACAAAAGGGTAATTAAAAAAAAGCAATGAGAATGAAACTTGCAATACATTTCGAAACTTGCAATACATTTTGAACTCTCTCACTTAACAATAACTGTGTTGAGAAATCTTACCATTTCATTTCAGTAAAAGGTGATCAAACTGAGAATATGCAATGGTTTTTTTTGTTAAAAAAAAATCAGAAATCTTGTACACTTAACCTTTTTGCATGCAAAGCATATTTGTCAAGTGTAGGGATGATTATGTAATTGACATTTCTGCTGACTCTTTAGCTCTTTTACCGGTCATCGGAAAGAAAGGACATTAGTTGCTGGAGTGGTTGACATATGTTCAAACTTGCCTTTTAAATGTCAACTGCTGGCATTCTGCTGTTGGTTGATCTGTTTCACTCTTTCCGACCATTAAAAAACCACCCGCTCGTCCAACGTTGGCATTTCGTACAAGAGCACTTGTCTTAAGGTCAAAATAGGTGGCTGCTGACCATTTTTTTTTTCCTGAGGTCCGTTCACAAATGGAATTTTCAACATACATGAAAACAACGACGTCTATCTGCGAGACAAATGCACAAACGTAATCAAAGCTTCCCAATCTGCATCATGAGCCAACAATTAATTTGCGTCTTCCTGATTTTAATGTTATTTACAACCACCCGTCCATCAAAATAATGGATGGAAAACACCTACAGAACTGTTTACTATGCTAATACAAGCTAAATAGGAAAACAAAAAGAAGTTGCTTCCATTCCCATCATCCCTACAGTGCCCACCTCTACAAGAATCATCTAACCTTAATTACAGCCGCCATCTTTGTCCAGCCACCTCTTGAGATTACAAATTGCATCTGGTGACAAACTTTTGCAGCAGCTGAGCCTGCCCAGGTGATGATGTGAAGAGCTGTGATACTCATCCGAGAAGCAGACGACAATGACTGTCAGATTATCATATGTCTTGAGCCTGAGTGCTTCCATGACAAGCTCTCTGGCACACAGCTCAGGGTTGTCGTGCCGCCTGAGTCCCCTGCTCACTATGCTGACTGCATGCTGGCTTGACATCACATCCCATATACCGTCGCAGCCGATAATTAAGAACTCATCGTCTTCTGTTAGCATGATCTGCCTGAACTCGGGCTCTGCAATCAGTGGCGATGGAGTGCCACGAGGCTCTTTGATGTCCCAGTCTCCCAAAGCCCGAGTAACAGAAAGCACCCCGTTGAGGTAACCACCATCAATGTAGCCTCCGGATGCCTCGACTCTTTGACGTTCAGCTGCATAGCTTGGTCTGTGGTCTTGTGACATTTCCACTGCTTCACCTTTTCTAGAGAGAACTGCTCGGCAGTCCCCAGCATTGGCGACTACAAGAAACCTACAAAAATTCTAAAATGGATCAAAACAACTGGCATAGTTAAAAGAAATCTGATCAATTAATTAGTTGTTGCAATTATCTTACTTTCACAATCAATCTAGAAAGTACGTTTTTCAGTTTAATTAATGATGAAGAAATATTTCTTCAACTCAACAACGAAGGAAAACAAACACCAGCACTCATAAATGAGTATTCATCAACAATAAATAAACCCCTCAAGACTGCATTTTACAAAACCAAGTAATATAATAACAAAGATACAACACGATTTTTTTTGCAGCAACATATACCGTCCAAAAACCAATGCTGTGAGTGCTGTAGTCCCAGAAGATCTGCTGATAGTACAGTCATCAGCCAAGGCAAGGTCTGCAAGAAGGAATGATCTCTTAATAGAGTTCTCAACTGATTTAAAGAAATCCATGTCAGGTTCAACTGCTTGAGGGAAGCCAGCATCTTCAAATAAAAATCTAATGGCGTGCCTCTTGATGTAGGCTGATGCATCCGGACCTCCATGGCCATCAAAAAGCTGCGTAAAATGATGAAGAATTGCTTATATAAACTACTAGCCGCAGCAAATACAATTAAACGTTGTTTAGCAAGTGTCAGATTAATTAGCTACCGCATAGAAAGCACTAGGTGTTGGGCATCTAAGAATAGAGCCCAGGTGAGACGAGAGATCATCAATGCAAATATATTCATCTTCCATATATCTCCTTGGTCCAATGTTGGCAAAGCTGCCAGAACGAATGCTAGGGGCAAAGTGAATTGATTCCACTGACTCAGTGGCATTTGCTGATCTCGTACCCTAAACCAAATTTAAATACAATAGAGTTTAGGAAACCCCATTCAAACCAAGTCAGAGCAAAAAAGTGACCTAACAAAAATATGAGGTATTGATCCATGCAACCCAACAACCAGAAATATCATTACATCTATGGTAGCAGACTAGCTGGAATTCTGTTTGCAGGTTTTTTACTGAGATTTTTGTGAGTTCCCCAAGTATTTTCAGCAGACATAAAAGAGAAAATTGAACTTCTTAATTTTTTAAGGATAAAAATACCTTTGATAAAAATGTTCTTTTCTATTATGTCAACCTAGCCTGTACACTAGAACGAAGGTGCTTCCTTAAAAATGAAATAGCATCATTGTCATTCTTTCAAGCTTAAATGAACCTTACCACAAGACCTAATTCACATCTCTCAAAAATATGATGAAATACATCTCATATTGCAGATTTAGATAAATCATATCAAACTGTTGATGATCTTATAGCCATGATAAAATGTTCCATTAAGTACTCATCAAAACAGGAACTCGAGAAACATTTTTTATCAAGAATTTCAACGTAGTCTAAATATTTGTTCTCTTTCAACCTTAATAGAGAAAAATGAGAAGATATCAACAAGATCAGTGAACATTATATATATAAAAAAGCACTCAAATTTTATGGGGAATAATATTATCAAAAATTGAATGCGACATTACAAAATGAAGCAAACAAATTCAAGTTAGTATATTTTCTATGGATGTGAGTGCTTACAAGAAAAAAAGAAAACGACTAGAAAATTTAATTTATCAGGAATAGAGGATGGAAAATAACTAATGCTATATGCGCATAGAGAAGAAAGAGAGAATCTCAAATTCATGAGTAATTTTCTCTAAAGAAAAAAAATTCAAAACTTCACAAAAGAGAAGTAAAGTCTGCAGTCCCAAAGTTACTAAGATCTTTACCATGGTGGCACCATTTGCCATTAATTATCGGATGTCACAGTAAGGAATGTTTGTTTGGTATTAACATTTAACAGCATCATCTACAAAAGAAAACACAAATGGTGCCAGAATATTATCTCATATATATCATAGTATTTACAATGATAAGTTAGGTTTCTTTTCTGTGATCGCCTAAAGAATTTCTCTTCATATTGAACGGACACTGGATCTGAAAAGAGCTTTCTATTGTCTGACAAAGGTTACTATGCAAATAATACTGATTCCGACCGATGCCCGCCTCCAAAAGGAAAAAATAAATGGCCTGCCATCAGTAATGAAGCAAGATTCAGAACTACATCTCACTGAACAGGCATACTCGCATCTTTCGATATTCTTTCTTCCAAGATCTTGCAAGAAAGTAAAGAAATTTAACTGTAGAGAGACAAACGAGGAAATAATTTCTCAGACACATCGAAGGAGTTCAGGTCAGGCCGGATCAAGACAACAAAGAGCTCCAATCTAAAAGTAAACAAAGAATCTCCTACGCAGTTTGAGGAAGAAAATCGGAACTCACCAGCTCAGAAACTGCAACATCTGATCCACTACCCACCGGCCAAACCAGCGGCGGGGGAGGCGCCGCCTCTGATGCAGCGAGGGGCACATCGGCTTCCTCAATCACCGGCGACATGCATCGGCACTGCACGTCGAGCGCCGGCACGCTTGGAGGAGCAACCTCCGCCTCTACCACCATCTCCACCCAGAGTGCCCTTCTTCTTTTCCAGCTCTAGTCGAACCACCAAGGAGAGGAGCTATAATCCCACCTCAAAATTCTCCTTTGACGCGATCCAGATCGAAAAAAGTTCGCAATAAATTAGGGTCTCTTCTTTCTCTCTCTTCTCTCCCTATCTCTCCAACGGAGACGGCGCCGCGCCGTCAAGTCGCCGTAACGAAGACGGGCTCGTAGGCCGAACGTCAACGCTTTATGATGGGCGTAGCGTTGATCAAAAGTCGTCGAATACAAACCGTATGATGAAATGGCAAGATCTGGTTTAGTGAGATTATGACCGTTGGATCGTGCGCGCAGTGCGAATATAGGCAGCTAAAGTTCACAGTCCTGAACTCTTGGGCGTTTACTAAAGATGGAATTGACGAGTTGACCAATGTTACATTTTGTATAAAACGCCGTGTCAATTGAGGAAAGAAATACACTTGAGGAGTTGTAATACTAACAAAAATAAAAAAAATCTATTTTTAAAATTTACATATTTTTCCGAGGGAACTTTTAACTGTGTTTCAATGGAGGGAAAGAGGTACAGAAAGAAAATAAATAGAATTTTTTTTTTGCTTTCCCTTGTTTCACTTAAAGGAATGGATACAAGGAAAAAAAAGTTATTTTCTTTCTTTTTAAAATTTTCTCTTTGAATCGAGTGGATACAAGGTTTCCTTCCTCGCGCTCGTCTAATTTTGCTCTATTATATATTATTATATTATATTATATATATAAATAATGTGATAGATAATAAGAAAGATATTTAATAGAAAATTTTAATATTTTACTTAATTAGTAAACTATATTATTTATATAATTACTAATTATTTATTTATTAAGTATAATATATATAGTTTTAAAATGAGTATGTCTTATTTTCTTTCCTTCCAATAAAACACAAGGTCTATAAAAGAAAACAGCTATTTCTTTCCTTTCTTATTTTCTTTCTGTTATTATTTTCTTTCTTTCATGTCCTTTGATCAATTTTTGATTTTGCTTGAGGACAAGCAAAGTTTGAGCTTTATGTATTTGATGATACGAAAATTCATAGTATATTTTGTGTCATTTTATAGGTCTTTTTGTGTAATATTCATGCTCTTTTGCTTATTTTTATGCCTTATTTATCAAATATTACGGAATCTACACCTTCTTGTGTTTTTTTTTTATCATTTTCAGGAAAAAAGGCATTATTGACATTTTCAAGCAATCCAAATGCATAGACAAATTCTCATCATTAAGAGAAGATTACCTGTCAAATTTCACATAAATCAGAGCATTAGACCGAAAATACGGTAGAGTCGTAATCAATATTACGGTATCATGGTTTTACTGAACCTACAGAATAAACCATAGCACTACCGTAATATATATTATGGGCCATAACTTCGATCGATTTCTATACAGAAAGTTTTACGGATTTTACGGCACTGCCGTAAACCATATTACGGGCCATAATTTCAATTGATTTTCGACCAGAGAGTCATGCAATTTTTACGGCACTACCGTAATGTATATTACGGGCCGTAAATGTCAGGTGATTTTCTTACAGAATGTTTTGCGCGATCACGGCACTGTCGTGGTTGTTTTCATGGTACGAGTTTCTTTCCAAATTCTTCAGAGGACGAAATACGGCACTGCCGTAATCAAAATCACAGCTGTAATTCTAACCCAGGCGGCCGATTTTTCCGGTCAAATTGAAGCCTGATTTTTGCGCGGATGATTGTGGATGATTTAGACCACCAAATTAAAATCCATAAAGAAGGGAATACTGGAGAGAACAAGGCGAACATCATCACACCGAAAGCCCTAATTTTGATCCATCTCTGAGAGAGAAATCGCAATCTTGACTGCCTCCATAGGTTTTACCACCGGGAAGCATACAAAGCATCTCCGACCATGAAATTTGAAAGGAAGTTACGCCTGGAGGAGGAGAACATACTCCGGAAGTTTCAGAGCGAAAGGAGATCGATTGGAGAAGAAATCAACGAAAGAAGCATCACCGCTACTGTTCATCGCGAGTTCTGGAGCAAAATTACGGCTGTAATTTTCATTACAGCCGTTTTGTTAGTGGAACTTCCTCTTGCTCTTCAATTTCTAATCCTTCGAAATTATGGCTTATTATAATTCTTCAAAACACTTTTTGGGACATGGGGGTGTAATCCCCTTAATTTCATAATGACTAGATAAACCTTATTTCGTTAGAGAACTTTTGTTATGATAATTTTGCTTAAGTGATGATTGTCTTTAATTCTTTCTAGTTTCATATTATCAGCATATATTGGAGTTTTTGCGATATGGACTGAAAAGTGACTTGCGAAAAATTGGAACCCTAAAATTGAAATTTAGGAACTCAACGTAAGAAATTATGTTTGTTCTTATTTCAAGATTTTAGAAGTTTATTGCCTTGTTGATAATTTTGATCTAGGAAAAATTATTGAAATAAATATAAAGATATTGTAAGAAATTAAGTATCGGATCGTTGGAGAACCTTAAGTAGAACCTGTGAAACTAAAGTATGAAAGTGTTTAGTTTTCATTTGAGATGATTAATATAGAGATTGGATGCATGAAAGTGATCTTTAATTTCTTTGTCAATTATTTACTTATCTTTAGCATTAAATTAATCTTGTGTGAAAGTGAGGATTGATTCTTTGTAAATTGTCTGTGCGAAAGTGAGATGATTTCTTTATAAAGTAAATTATATATTTATCATAATAAGAGTGGACTGACGATGCACTTATTTCCTTCTAGTCATAGAAATTAAGGTGGATGAAACCCTAGTCCCAGCTTCTCTTTCTAATAATTCGTACACTTTTCGATCGTTCGCTTACATCATATTCGATTTGCTTAGCTAGTGAGAAAATAATTATTTGGTACTTAACACGTAGGTCTCTGTGGTTCGATATCTTTTTATTACTTCGAAGTATCCGTGCACTTACGGACACAACAAGTTCTTGGCGCCATTGCTGGGGACCTTGGTTTTTGTTAATATCAAAGATATTGATAGTATTGCTAGACTAGGCTTTGTTTTACATTCTGCTTTTTTGTTATTTTCTGCATATTTTGAGTTATTTGATCTATCTACTTGTGCATGCGCAGGAATCTTAGATCAGGACCTTTAGTTCCACTAGACCCTGAGATTAACATAACTCTTAGACTGTGCAGAAAACTCAAATTTGAAGGAAGACAGGAAAACAAAGTAATTATGGCAGACAAAAAATCACTTATGGACTATGCAGCCCAATGGGCCTGATGAGATGGAAGAGAGTTATTGGAGCCAAACTTCATTTTTTGGTAGGTTGACTTGAAATTGACCATGGTTGGTCACATGTGAGTTAGGGTTGCATTGGATTGGATCCAATGGCTTAATCAACCTTTGTAATGAAGTTTGGGCTAACTCATTACCCAATGAGGCCCAATAACAAGTTGTCATGAAGAGATAAGAGCCCACAAGGGTATAATGGGGGAGAAATCTCCTCCCATTGGTGCCTAAGGACATAATGGGGAGGAGTGGGCGCCTATTGCATCTTTGGAAGGTTTTGGCGTCTTGCCCTTCTACCTTGGATGGTAACCTTGCCTCTATGGCAAGGGTAGGGCCGCATATGGCCTTAGAGACTTATATGGTAAGTCATAGGCGCATATGGAAGAAAGTTAGGGGTTTATAGAAATTCCTTGGAGTCTTTCTATGCTTCAAACCCTAGCCGACCACCCCCTTTACCCCAGCCGACTTATCCCTTCATGAGTTGTGCCAACACCCTTGCCTTGCCGCCCCTTTGCATCTATATATTGTATACATGCGAGAGCTCCTTATGCGATCCATCTATTGGTGTGAGCAAAAAAAAAGGAAAGAGTAAAGGTAATTGGCGCAAGTCTTCCTCCATAGCTCCAAGCAACCTTCCTCCCTTCTCCCCTTGGCGCAAGGATTGAACAGCTTGGCGGCATCTCCCTCTTTCTCCTTTCATCTTGCCACAACTTCTCTAGAAGGTGGTGCAAGTTATCAAAGGAGGAGTCTAAGGCTTGGATCTTCTTCCCGAGGCTAGCACCAGGCATGGAAGAAGAGAGCTTAAGGCATCTATGTGTGTAAGACTACAGAGGGCGAATGCTTGGGCGCCTACCTCGATATTGGCCTCGTCTTGCTCTAGGTACTTTCTATTTCATCTTGTCGACCCCCCTCGCAAGACAATCTTCATTGGTTTTTGGGACCAGCCTATTTCGGGGATATTCTTCCGCTGTTCAATTGTATTGTTTGATGAAAAATTTGTATCATATCCCTGGGGGTTTCCAAACATGTGCCATATAGAGCGGTCGGCTAACTATAGAGAAACAGAAGTGGGCTTAAGATCTCCAATGTCTAGCTTCTTACAAACAGAGTGTGGCATCAAGCTGACACTAGCCTTTAAATCACACAAAGCACGATAAATAAACATATCACCAATTAAACAAGGAATAGAAAAACTCGCTGGATACTTAAGCTTCGGTGGCAATTTATTCTAAATTATTGTGCTGCACTCCTCAGTGAGCACGACTGTTCCATACTCCTCCAACTTTCTCTTGTTGGACAATATCTCTTTCAAGAACTTGATATACGAAGGCATCTGTGACAATATCTCTTTCAAGAACTATCTATGTCAGCACCTCGTGCCTTACCAGCCCATATACTAGTCTCACAAGTACCAGAGCTATCCCATATCCACTAAGGTACATTGACTGGAGACAAGAATTTGAGCATAGATCTAATCTGTCTCTAGAGACATTATAATGTAAGAACACAATCGTAGATGTAAATTAAACATGATAATGACAATGCTAGAATAATATATAAGAAATATCAATGTCAAGTAGTACAAAAGATAGACCACACCTAGGTCTTAGAGCATAAACACCAACAATCTCCCACTTGCACTTAGACCTAGAGGTTGAGGAACCTCAACCCCATATCCCTCGTATGACCATCATTCTGCTGCGTCAAAGCCTTAGTCAGTGGGTCTACTAGATTGTTCTCTGTGTCAACTCTGCTAATCTTGACATCACCTCGGTCAATGATCTCTCTGATTAGGTGAAATCTTCTGAATATGTGTTTGGACCTTTGATGAGACCTTGGTTCCTTTGCCTGTGCAATAGCCCCATTGTTGTCACAATAGAGATCAATGAGATCCACGGTAGTAGGAACCACTAGAAGATCAGAAATGAACTTCCTTATCCAAATGGCATCTTTGGCTGCCTCAAAAGCGGTGACATACTCAGCCTCGGTTGTAGAATCAGCTATGGTGGATTGCTTGAAGCTTTTCCAGCTAACAACGCCTCTATTCATCTTGAACACATAGCCTGCCTGCGATTTGAAGTCGTCAGGGTCAGACTGGAACGACGCATCAGTGTAGCCCTGAACATTGTGCTCTTCCTGTCCCCCATAGACCAAGAACAAATCCTTAGTTCTTCTCAGATACTTTAGGATGTTCTTACAGCCACCCAGTGCTGCAGACCTGGATTAGATTGGTATCGGCTGGTTATGCTCACAACATAAACCACATCTGGTCTAGTATACAACATTGCATACATGATCGAGCCTATTGCCGAAGCATAGGGCACTCGACTCATGTCATCCCTCTCAGCTTGTGTGGTGGGACACTAGTTCTTCGAGAGAGTAAGGTCATGTCTCATTGAAAGGTATCCCTTCTTTGATTGCTCCAAGTTGAACCTCTCTAGGACCTTATCAATGTAGGTACTTTGACTAAGGGCCAGGAGCCTCTTGGATCTATGCTAGTAGATCCTCACACCTAAGATACAGGCGGCCTCCCCTAAGTCCCTCATCTCGAAATACTTCCCCAACCATGTCTTCACAGACCGAAGACTAGGGATGTTGTTTTTGATAAATAGTATGTCATTGACATACAAGACCAGAAAAGTCACCAAGCTCCTACTGAATTTTTTGTACACACAGGCGTCATCTTCACTTTTGATAAAGCCATAATCTCTTATAGTTTCATCAAACCAAAGATTACAACTTCGAGATGCTTGCTTTAATCCATAAATGGATTTCTTTAGCCTGCAGACCTTATTGGCATCTGCAGGATGGATGAAGCCACCAGGCTGTGTCATATACATATCTTCTGTCAACTTCCCATTAAGGAACGTTGTCTTAACATCCATCTATTATATCTCATAGTCATGATATGCAGCTATAGCAAGCAGAATCTGAATGGATTTGATCATAGCAACTGGCGAGAAGGTTTCATCATAGTCCACCCTTATAGGTAAATATATTGTCATCCATGTCAGTCTTCCTTCTGAAAGCCCATTTACAGCCAATGGGCTTTACTCCATCAGGCAGTTCAACCAAATCCTAAACTTGGTTAGCTGACATGGAATCTATCTTGGATCTCATGGGCTCAAGCCATCTCTTAGAGTCTGATCCAGCGACCGCCTCATCATAAGTCCTAGGCTCATCTTCAATGATGAAGATCCCATCGTGGTCGGTAGCGACCCATACCTCTCAGTTGCACGATGAATCCTCCCAGACCTACGTGGGACTTGTGTCTGAGCCTCTTGTTGCCTAGCAACTGGTGCAGGTGGCTCAGGTTCCATCTCTGGGTCTTGTGGTTGCACTTGAACCTCATACAAGTCAAACTTCCACCCACTAATTCCTTTCATGAGAAATTATTTCTCTAGAAAGACAGCATCCCAAGCAACAAAGACTTTGTTCTCAGTAGGGACAAGGAAGTAATATCCTTTAGTTTCCATAGGATACCCACACAAACACACATTTATCAAATTTGGGTTCTAGCTTACTAGACTCCTGATGTTTGACAGAAGCCTCACATCCTCAGATCTTGATAAAAGAGAGTTTAGGGTGTCTCTCACTCCATACCTCGTATAAAATCTTGGAGACACTCTTAAATGGAACGTTATTCAGTATGAGAGAAGCTGTCTCAATTGCATGACCCCAGAATGAGGGTGGTAGAGTTGCATGACTCATCATAAATCGAACCATGTCCAACAAACTTTGATTTCTCCACTCAGACACACCATCCCATTGAGGTATTCTTAGAGGAGTGAGTTGGGATAGGATCCCACATTCTCTAAGATAGTAAAAGAACTCACCGCTCAAATACTCTCCACCATGATCAAATCGAAGAGTTTTGATAGAACCCACCAAGCTGGTTCTCTACTACATGTATGAACTCCTTAAAAATTTCTCAAAGGATTCAGATTTATGTCTCATCAGATAGACATAACCATATCTACTGAAATCATTAGTAAATATGATGAAGTAATTGTACCCTCCTTTGGCTTATTTACTGAATAGCCCACACACATCGCTATGTATGAGATCCAATAAACCTCCCGCCCTCTCACCAGTCTTGGTGAAGGGCGCTTTTGTTATCTTCCCTAATGATGAAGGATGATTTTCCTAGCCCAAGAATCACCTTAGGTATGTAGCTCATGTAGGAAAATGGTAAGTGTTGTGTTAGCAAAGAGAGGAAAGAGTGCACCTAAGGCTCCCTTAAAGGAAGGGGGCCGACCCCTTCTTGATTCTTCAAGGCGCAGGAGCTTCGACAGGAAGTCTTCCAGGTGTTGATGAGTGTTCGTCCTAGCGTGTTCAACTTCCACCCGAGAGAAGATGTGCTGGATGCTTGTCCTCGGCAATGGAATAGTACGCGGCAAGGGATGGTTGGAGTGGTCAGCAATGGAACAATAGCACAGCTAGGAGTGAGTGAATGGGGATGATCGGCAGTGGAGATGGTGGTGACGGATGAAGGAACTGGTAACCGGAGGGGAGCAAGCTCAACCCAAAGAGGAGCAAGCTCAACTCTCACAAACGCAAACACAAAGTTTTCAGATTCAAAATATTCAAGAGTAAGTGCAAAGTGTGAAAATTACAAGACTTTAAACCTAACCCTACAATGTTAGCTTCGGTGGCAACTCTTGGCATTCCAAAGTTGAGTGAACATTGGTTTTGAGTGGAGGACGGCTAGCATTGTCATGTGGAGCATTATTTGTGCCTGCTGGTGAGGAAGGCTTGTGACCGTTGGCTGATGATGGCTGTAGGATAACATTGTGACATGTCTTCAATATCTTGAGTGCATCTTGACTTGGTGGCTGACTTGAGTGTGGATTTGAGTTGAGGTCAACTGGGTATGATTTGTCGGAATTGAGTTGGAGATTGTCCTTTGAAAATGTTGAGTGAACTTCATCTTGATGGATCCTTAGATTGAGTTGGAATTGGATGTCGTCTTGACTTTCTTTTGATGGAGCCGGATGTAAATTGAGTTGCCATGCCTTTGCCAATTGGTTGAGGGGAGTAGGTGCTTGTAAGTGCCTTACATGTGCAAAATACTTAAGCTAGAACAACCTATTACAACCACTACAAAATAAAACAAAGGCTTCAAAATAAACCTAGGCTAATCCTAACTACAACATTAACCACAAGTGTAGAAATTAAAGTAATGTTGCAACATACAGTCCCAAAATATCAAAATGCAACAAGTTTCCAAAATAACATTAAGCATAATTAAATCCTGGGAGATGTCCCTACATCAGCTATCTCTAGGGGTGAAGAATTCTCCTCCGGAGAATTAAAATTGAAGCTTGTGGTTGTTCCGGTGGTAAGCCTAAAGTATGGAAATCATTTGGATCCTTCGCCCCTACATCAGTTCAACCCTAGATCACCTTAGGTATGGGGCTCTTCTAATGTAACAGTAAGAACAATTCTAGTATGGGAATGTTTAAGCATGCGATTAAGGGTTAAGGATGGAGATAATGCACCTGAAGTCCCCTTGAAGGAAGGGGGCCGAACCCCTTCTTGGTTCTTTACTAGATGATTTGCAGCCGAGAGATTCTCCAAAGAAGTTTGTTGTTGCACCTTCAAATCTTCAGCTCCGATCAGGGTGACCACCATGAACTCAGTAAACCAATGGAACAATGATACGGGGTTTGTGGAGGGGTGAAGTTGGTTGGTAGCGGGGTGAAGTTAGAACCATAGAAGAGAAGAGTGAAGTCTTGACAAGGTAGTCGGCTGTGAAGGAACTGAAGAGAAGAGAAGATTGACGTCTTGATGAGAAGAGGAGAGAAAGAGGATAGAAGAGAAGGGGAAGAGAAGGATAAGAGAGGAGCAAGCTCAACTCTCAATACACAAGAGGAGCAAGCTCCACTCTCGGCACAAACAAACCATGCAAACACAAGTTTTCCAAAGCAAATCGACTTAGTTTTGTGTGGACAATTACAAGGGCTTTAAACACCATTCTCCCTCAACGGTAACATGAAATGAAATTACAAAATGGCCCAAGTGTATCTTCTGTCAACGGCTGGATTTGGAGATGATTTGAATGAGTGGCGTGGATGGAACTTGTTGGTGATTGAAGTAGCTTGGGGGATATTCGGCTGAGATTGTGTGGTTGGTTTCTTCAATGCGCATGCTTGGTGGAGGCTGAAGCTGATTGGCCAAGAGGAGCATGCTTGAGGATCTTCAATGCACATACTTGGTGGAGGTTGAAGCTGATTAGTGGGTGGTTACGGCTTGTGGCTGTTTGGCTGCATGAGTTATCTTTGGCTTGGGTAAGTGCTGACACCGATTTGTTCAAGAGATTCAGTGGGGATTCATGCATCAATTTATTTGACAGGGGCTGAAATGTTGACTGTGACTTGGAAGATATCTTGACAGGGGCTGAAATGTTGACTGTGACTTTCCATGTTGACCGGCTGGACATTGACTTGCGGATGTTGACTTGAGTTGTATGGTTGTTGAGGGGTTCAAGGGTGCCTTGTAAGTGCATTACAGGTGCATACACCCTAGGCTAAGTAATAACCTAATACATTCACTACAAAATAAAATAAATACTTGGAAAATAAATCCTAGGCTAATCCTAACTACAACATCAACCACGAGTGCAGAAAATAAAGTAACGTTGCAACATACAGTTCCAAAGTATCAAAATGCAACAAGTTTCCAAAATAACATCAGGCATAATTAAATCCTAGTAGATGTCCCTACATCCGCTGTCTCTGGGGGTGAAGAATTCTCCTCCAGAGAATTAAAACTGAAGCTTGTGGTTGCTCCAGTGGTAAGCCAAGGGTGTGGAGGTCATCTTGGTTTTCAGTCCCTACATTAGTTTTCTGGGGGGCTGTAGAATTCTCCTCCGGAGAATTAATGTTGAAGCTCCATTGTGGTTCAGGTGGCCATCCCAATGTATGAATATTATCATCAGCATTTGTAGCTACCTTATGCCTTCAAGTAAAACACAAATATTTGGCAATATTCGTCCTCTCACATGTATTGGCAATGTATGACTTGAAAACATGATAAACAAATGTGAAATTAGATAGATAGGCATTGAATGAATGAGAGAAATTCAAGTTCATGATAAAATCAATGTAAGGATTCTTGTTTAGCAATGTTGAAATATGTTGAACTATGTTAAAATAAACAATGCTAGTATCATGAAAATTCCCAAGAGAGTATGGAATCACAAGTCTATCATGGTGTGGTGTCAATTTGCAGCCATGGTCACTAGGGATACTAAAATCAATTTCAGCCTCAAGAAAAACCTTACCATGTAGCTTTACATTTAATGCAAAAGATGATTTCATTTGTAGCATGTGCATAGTCATGGTATTGTCAAAGCGAGATTCCAATTTAAAATCATCTTGATGGCGGGTTAAGCAATGAAAGGTGTCATGTAATTGTTTCTTAGTTTCTTTCCCTAAAGGAGCAGCTAGCTTAGGACAAGATGAAGTCCAATCCGTGATGGTGATTTTCAAGGAGCTTGTAGAATCAGGGGCTGACACATTCAGGCAAGTAGGGTGGATGACCTGGGATTTTTCTAAGAAAGAGCATGAAGTCAAAAGTCCAACTTGGCTAAGGGATGTGATTTCTAGTGGGTTTAGCTCTAGTAAGAAAGTCATCTAGGAATGGACTTATGGCAAGAGGTGGCATGTGTAAAAATGGATCAAGATATGATGCTAGGACTAATAATGGATCAAACACTTCTTCCCGAATTTCTATGGTTATATCTTTGCTCAAAATGTGAGGTTTCTCATCCAAAATTGCTAAGGCTAAAGGAACGGTGTCTTCCTGCACTTGTTCAAGAGTTTCAGTTAATTCAGGTTTAGGGGCGGGCTGGGGTAAATCTAAAGATAGCAAATTTAAAGGTGCAGGTCCAAGCCCTAAGAGTGAAGGCAACAAAGATGAGCATAGAGGATACCGGTGACAAATTTTCGGCCCTTGAGGAGTTGGTGTACTAACCTGTCCTAAATTGGTAGTTGGAGCATGGTTAATTACTAACACTTCTATGGTAGATTTGAATTCAGGCCGAGAGATATGGTTGGTAGGGGAACCAAGAGATGACTCAAGTTTAGTTGGTTTTAGGTCAACTTTCTTATCTTGTGGTTCCGGGTCTCCTTCATAGGTGCTTACTTCTTTAGTTAGGGAAGTGAGCTGTCACATTTCCAAGGGTGCTGTTGGGTCAAGTTCAGATTTTAATTCCAAGAGTGAAGGTTCTAAGGGTATTGGCTGTTAGGGAATACCAGGTGTAATTTAAAATTTTGCAGTCCCAGGACGCAGCGGAAGAATCATTACACCCGAAACATATTCCGGTCCCAAGGATCCATGCGAGAGAGAAGACACAAGGATGTATTAGAGATGTACCTCTTTTGCTTGTCTAGTTGCCGAAGCCATGTTGAAGACGATCAAGTGCTTGCCCTCTACAAGTATCCATGCGTCGACTCCTTAATGTTGCTCCCTTCCACGCTTGGTGCTAGCCTCGAGAAGAGAATCAAGCCTTAGGGTTCCTTCACTTCTCTTGCGCCACCTCCAAGGATCATGCACCAAGTGCAAAGAAGATGCCTCCAACTCCTTATCCTCTTCACTCCAAGAGAAGAGGGAGAAGAAGAGTTTCGGCCCTTAGGAAGAGTAAGAGGAAGTGGCACCACCAAGTCCTTCTCCAAGTCACGCCAAGAGGAGAGGAAGGAGAAGACTTGCGGCCACTAGTAGGAAGAAGGGTTGCGCCACCTTGATGTTGTCGCCCTTTGCCCTTGCTCTCGCCCCTCTATGTATGTTCACGTCTACATTTGAACCATTGAGAGGGGGCAGCTAGGGTCCCTTTTAGCCAAGAGGCAGTTTAGGGAGGGCCAAGATCATGCCAAGTGGGCGGCTAGGATGAGAGGGGTTTGTAGTAAGGAAAGTCTCCAAGACTTTGCCATAAACCTCATTCAACCTATCCTTATTTGCCCAATAGCCATATCAGCCCAAGACATACCTTAGAGGCATTCTTTCCATCCAAGGAGAAGGGCTAGGCACAACATGCAAGAGTCATTCGGCTAAGCAAGGGTTTGAAGGGAATTAGGGTTTGGAGGTAAGGTAAGTCTCCAAGATCTTACCATAAACCTTACCCTACAATCCATATGCGCCCAAGCTCTTTCCAAAAGAGCCATCAAGCCATATCAGCCCCAACACTCGCCATAGAGGCAAGATACCATCAAAGGATGAAGGGGGAGGCGCCACTTCCTTCCAAAGGAAGCAATTTATGCCACCCACACCCCATTATGCCCCTAGGCGCCAATGGGGTTGGGTTTCTCCCCATTATACTCTTTTAAGCCAATTTCCTCTTCATGACAACTTATTATTGGGCCTCATTGGATAATGAGCTAGCCCAAACTTTATGGCATGGGTTGATTAAGCCATTAGATCCAATCCAATGCAACCCTAATTCAAATGTGACCAATCTAGGTCAATTTCGGGTCAACCAGCCAAAATTGAAGTTTGGCTCCAATAACTTTCTTCCAACTCATCAGGCCCATTGGCGTTGATGAAATCTTCCAAATGGATCCAAGTTATCCAATAACTTGATCCTAAGGCTTCTGATTAAAGCAACGTCTAGAATCTATTGTGTGTGACCCCGTAGGATCCTAATGACGATGGCAACAGTGTAAACATCATAAGTAGTGAGGGGTATCTAACAACACATCACTACTACCCATGTCATAGGACTTAAGTCATTATGGCAACAACTCCTAACAAGCAACGAGGATTCCCATTGCATTATAGATCTCTTTGCCTAAATTGATATCTTGCCATTGGATTAGTCTCAAGTTTATCAATCCAATGCATTGGTCATGACTCAACTAGTGTGGCCACACATTCCTGTCATGCACCAATAAAGTGGGGCACCCCAAAGTGAATATCATGCTTCCTCTGAAGGAAGGGGCAAATCCTACTATTAGTCATCCATGTCTCTACGTGACTTATGACATGCCCAATGACAGTCGTTTTGGTCCCCCAATTACGGAGAGATATAAGACTGCATCAAAGCATATCCATCATCAAATCTAGACATGAATACCTCAAGTCTAAGGATCAATGCAAACCTCTTGCATGTGAGATTGACTTGTTGACTAGACAAGTCAATCCTCACGGTGGATCACTCCAGTGCATCCAATGCACCTGTATGTCTGCGTTACTGTGCCCCGCACCTAACCAGCCCATACACCAGTCTTACATGTACCAAAGCTGTCCCATATCTGCTATGGTACCTCGTATGGGAATAGCTTATGAGAATGGATCCAATCCAGACTCCTGGGACATTATATATGCAACTCAATATATCAACGCAGGTAGAAAAGTCTGCATAATAACGACCATGCCTCTATAAAGAATAATAGTTCTATCAAAGTACATTCAAACAATGTCTGACCATGTCCATACATTGGTCTGTAGGGCATATACACCAACATTGGCAATCTAGTAGATTCTAGAGGTGGAGGTTGAACTTCAATTATATATTCATTTCGCTCAATTATGGGTGTGTTAACAGGGGATGGTTTAGGTAGACTAGGTTCTATGGTTTCTTTATAGCAAGTGTCTACCTTGAGGGTTCTAGGCTTGCATCTCATAATTTGTAGTTGTGGCTTATAGACCCACATGATATAGCTATCTTTTTCTTTATGGTAATATCCGTCAAAGTTATCTAACCAAGGTGGACATGGTAAGTACCCTTTAAAGGCAGGACATCACACCAAATCTCTTGTTTATAGGTGGCAAGCTTGATGGGAATAAGGCAGCTAAGTTTTACTAAGGTTTGGGTCCCATCTTCTCCTGTAATGGTATAAGGGTTTGGGTGTGGTTGGGTGGTTAGCTGAAATTTGTCAATTGCTTGGGGGGTTATAAAGTTGAATCCTATGCGTTCATCAATGGCAATCTTACACACCTTATTATCAATTTTAGTATAAGTGTGAAAATAATCAGACCTAAGGGTGATTCTATAAGTTGGAAGCCCATCCATGTATTGATTATGACACTCATCTAACGTTTGATTCATAGCCTCAATGGTATCATAGAATATGCGCAGTTGTTCTTGATTGAAACTAGATGCCATGCTTGAAAATTTAAGAGTTGACAATATAGAGTAGCTACGCATGAAAATTCAAAGTAAGCAATTGATAGTGCAAGTATAAAATGTTACACATGTTCAACAGAAATCAGGTTTAATAATAGCAAGGTAACAGCTGAGCTATACTAAAACTAGAAATTTTTCAGCAATGACCAGTAGTAATATCATGAATTCTAGCTTTGTTCAGCATTAGATTTCAGCTTAGCGTGCAGACTTTCAGCATAAGTGAAATACAGTTTTCAGCATGTAAATCAGTTTGCAGCAGGTTCAGATTCAGCAATACCATATTTATATTCAAAAACAGTTTTTAATGCAGCGTAGTACACAAATGAATATTAGCAGGCAGCAATATGTAGCAGGAAAAGAAACTAACAAACTAGCAGCTAGAGATTGTGAACTTTAGCACACAGTAGGTAATAGATAACAGGCAAGTATTAATCACACAGATTAGATTGAAGCTACAGTGAACAGGAAGTCAGCTATGGTAAAGAGTACACAACTCAGAAATTCAGACATCAACTGCTTGCGGAATAATCAGAGATAGAATACAGCAATTTGACGCAAAGCTAGAGTGAGGGGAGTTAAAATACAACAGCTAGAGGGTGGCAGATTATAGCACTCAGCAATTGATATTTTTAGACAAGTGGAAAGTTACAGCATTCAGCTATATTAACAAACAGTTTCCAGGCAGTTCAGCGCAAACGTGTTCAGTACAAGATACTAACGCTAGTAAACATGGAGGTGCAATAGATATCAGATGTAAATTCAGGGACATGCGTGAATACCACAGCAATTGTAATTTCAGAATACAGGTTTAGCGTGACTCAGGTTCAACAGCGAGTAGCACTAAAATTCAGAGAACAACGTACAACACTCGGTAGAAATTTGGAAACTCACACGGTAAGCTACAATAATGGATATTTGCAGCAGGGTACAGAGTTTACAAGTTCCACAGGTATTAGCAATGGTAGCATAGCAATAACATTTGGCAGTCTTAATTTAATAGAAGATATTAGTGCAGCAGTATGCAGGCGATTCAGTTCACAAAGATTTCTCCACACTAGTTTAGCATATATCATAAAATGTAGATGGTAAGCTACAGTAAACCCAACACTCCAAATCTTCAGAGATGGAATCCAGCAGATATCAAACACGACAAGCAGCAGGTAACCAAAGCAGCAATTTAGAAACAAGGACTTTCTGCAAACAGTTGGAGTGCAGGAATACCAAATACACTTTGTAGAAAATTTTGTTCTCAGCGCAAGTATGTTATTGCCTAGAGAAAAATAAAACCAAGAGGTTTGTGCGCTAGAAAATCAGCAAGATAATCTCAGTTCAGAAGTACAGAAATTTTTCAACGCGAACAACTCAAGGATGCAGCAATAGTCAGAGAAGCGAGCAGAAAACAGTAGGCTCAAAAACTTTTGGAAAACTCAGCAGTAGATAACAATACTTTCAAAAAAATAAATCAGCACATACGCAAACAGAATACTAGGTAGTAGATAGCACTTTCAGAAAAACTGAGCAGAAATTCCAGGTAACAGAGAACACAACAACATGAAATTTTCAGAAGCTATTTCGCATCAAACAAAGAGCACCTAAGGGTTGCTCTGATACCACTGATGAAGGATGAAATCCTGACACCCTAGATCACCTTAGGTATGGGGCTCTTCTAATGTAACAGTAAGAACAATTCTAGCATGGGAATATTTAAGCAAGCGAATAAGGGTTAAGGATGGAGAGACTGCACCTGAGGCCCCCCTTGAAGGAAGGGGGCCGAACCCCTTCTTGGTTCTTTACTAGATGATTTGCAGCCGAGAGATTCTCCAAAGAAGTTTGTTGTTGCACCTTCGAATCTTCAGCTCCGATCAGGGTGGCCACCGTGAACTCAGTAAACCAATGGAACAGTGATACGGGGTTTGTGGAGGGGTGAAGTTGGTTGGCAGCGGGGTGAAGTTAGAATCATAGAAGAGAAGAGTGAAGTCTTGACAAGGTAGTCGGATGTGAAGGAACTGAAGAGAAGAGAAGATTGACGTCTTGATGAGAAGAGGAGAGAAAGAGGATAGAAGAGAAGGGGAAGAGATGGATAAGAGATGAGCAAACTCAACTCTCGGTACACAAGAGGAGAAAGCTCCACTGTCGGCACAAACAAACCACGCAAACACAAGTTTTCCAAAGCAAATCGACTTAGTGCTGTGTGGACAATTACAAGGGCTTTAAACCCCTTTCTCCCTCAACAGTAACATGAAATGAAATTACAAAATGGCCCAAGTGTATCTTCTGTCAATGGCTAGATTTGGAGGTGATTTGAATGAGTGGCGTGGATGGAACTTGTTGGTGATTGAAGTAGCTTGGGGGATATTTCGCTGAGATTGTGTGGTTGGCTTCTTCAATGCGCATGCTTGGTGGAGGCTGAAGCTGATTGGCCGAGAGGAGCATGCTTGAGGATCTTCAATGCACATACTTGGTGGAGGTTGAAGCTGATTGGTGGGTGGTTCCGGCTTGTGGCTGTTTGGCTGCATGAGTTATCTTTGGCTTGGGTAAGTGCTAACTCCGATTTGTTCAAGAGATTCAGTGGGGCTTCATGCATCGGTTTATTTGACAGGGCCTGAAATGTTGACTGTGACTTGGAAGATATCTTGACAGGGGCTGAAATGTTGACTGTGACTTTCCTTGTTGACTGGCTAAATGTTGACTTGCGGATGTTGACTTGAGCTGTATGGTTGTTGAGGGGTTCAAGGGTGCCATGTAAGTGCATTACAGGTGCATACACCCTAGGCTAAGTAACAACCTAATACATTCACTACAAAATAAAATAAAGACTTGGAAAATAAATCCAAGGCTAATCCTAACATCAACATCAACCACGAGTGCAGAAAATAAAGTAATGTTGCAACATACAGTTCCAAAGTATCAAAATGCAACAAGTTTCCAAAATAACATCAGGCATAATTAAATCCTAGGAGATGTCCCTACATCAGCACGTTGCAAACACCAAACTTCAGCCAAGAGCCATGAGTCCTTTCAGGATATTGAGGAAGGTAAATGATAATGCTTACATGCTTGATCTACCACAGGCTCTTGGAATACATCACACCATCAATGTGGAGGACTTGACACCCTACAAGGAACCACTCACCATTGAGGCACCAGCCCCACCGAAGAAGACAGGTCAGATCTTGGAAGTCCAGCAATGCTTCACCAAGCAAGGGACCCAACATCACTACCTCATCCAATGGGAGGATCCAACTGAAGAATGGCTCCCTGAAGAAGAAATGCGTCACCATCTACCCAAGGAACTTGAGAGCTTCTCATCTAACTCTCCGGAGGAGAGTTCTCCCCACCTCGAGAAAGCTGATGTAGGGACACCCCCAAGGCGATCAACAAGACTCAAGAAGACCCCCATTCGTTATGGGATGAATACTTGATGCCTCTTGATATTTTGAGAACTTGTGTAAAACTTGTTATTCTGTTGCATTGTTATATGTTACAAACTCTATTTTATTTTTAGCACTTGATGTTATGTTGTAGCTAGGGCTAGCCTAGGTTTATTTTGAAGCCTTTGTTTTATTTTGTAGTGGTTGTAATAGGTTGTTCTAGCTTAGGTATTTTGCACATGTAAGGCACTTACAAGCACCTACTCCCCTCAACCAATTGGCAAAGGCATGGCAACCCAATTTACATCCAGCTCCATCAAAAGACAGTCAAGACGACATCCAATTCCAACTCAATCAAAGGATCCATCAAGATGAAGTTCAGTCAACATTTTCAAAGGACAATTTCCAACTCAATTCTGGCAAATCATACCCAGTTCACCTCAACTCAAATCCACACTCAAGTCAGCCACCAAGTCAAGATCCACTCAAGATCTTGAAGATATTCTCCTGCAGCCATCATCAGCCAATGGTCACCAGCCTTCCTCACCAGCAGGCGCAAAGAATGCTCCACACGCCAATGCTAGCCGTCCTCCACTCAAAGCCAACGTTCACTCAACTTTGGAATGTCAAGGGTTGCCACCGAAGCTAACATTGTAGGGTTAGATTTAAAGTCTTGTAATTTCCACACTTTGCACTTAGTCTTGAATATTTTGAATCTGAAATCTGGTGTTAGCGTGTGTTTGAGAGTTGAGCTTGCTCCCCTAGGTTCCATCCCTTCCATCCAACCCGCTGTGTTACTATTCCATTGCCGATCACTCCAACCACCCCTTGCTGCGTACTGTTCCATTGCCGGACTCAAGTTCTCCATCAAGCCATCACACAAGCCGAAGTTGGAAGACGTTGAGAGTACATTCATCGACCCTTTTAGGACTTCCCTGCCAAAGCTCCTTGCCGTGAAGGACTTAGAAGGGGTTCGGCCCCCTTCCCTTAAGGGGGCCCTAAGGTGTTTTCATTCCATCATCTCTACCTTGCGCTTATCTTGTGTTATAGAGCTACTTACCTAAGGTGATTCTTGGGCTAGGAAAATCATCCTTCATCCACTGTCGATCATCCCCATTCACTCACTCCTAGCTACACTATTATTCCATTGCCGACCACTCCAACCATCCCTTGCCGCGTATTGTTCCATTGCCAAGGACAAGCATCCAACACATCTTCTCTCGGGTGGAAGTTGAACATGCTAGGACGAACACTCATCAACACCTGGAAGACTTCCTGTCGAAGCTCCTGTGCCTTGAAGAATCAAGAAGGGGTCGGCCCCCTTCCTTTAAGGGGGCCTTAGGTGCACTCTTTCCTCTCTTTCCTAACACCACACTTACCATTTTCCTACATGAGCTACATACCTAAGGTGAATTTCAGCAAAGGTAGCAGAGTGTTCAGAAGCAAATGTCACGCGCAGGAAATCAACAAGCCTTCAAGCAAATTTCTGAATTCCAACAAATAACCCAGCAAAGTAAAATAATCTAAACATCAACAGCATAAACAGAAATCCAGAAGGCAAATGAAAGAATTCAAATGTCTCCCGTTATTTGCCATCTCCAACATGTCTTCTATCTCCTATTGTGTCTCTTGCAAATCCTCTTCAAGTCTCAACTTCCTGCTCACTCTAAGGGTTTTGTTAATTTCAGGATCCAATGGAACAAGCGGTCCTGACCTAAGACTTCTGCGCATGCAAAGTAGATAGATCAAGCGATTTTAAGGAAAATAGAAAATAAATAGTAGATAAAATCTAAAACAGTAAATAAAAACCTAGTCTAGAAGTACTCTTAATATCTTTAATATTGACAAAACTAAGGTCCCCGGCAACGGCGCCAAAAACTTGTTGTATCCCAACAAGTAGGTAAGCAAAACTTATTTCTGAAGTCGTAGCCCAAACCTAAGTGTTGGCGCACAGGGACTCGTCACCCCCTGATACGGCTCCAAAAACTTGTTGAGTCACCACACTTGTTGTTATCTCCGAAAGTGCATGGATACTCGAAGTAATAGAGAAAATATCGATCCCACAGAGACCTATGTTGTCAAGTACCAAATAATTGATTTCTTCCTATCTAGGCAATCGAATAGAAGTTAAGCAAAAGATCGAAAACACACGGGAAAATACTATCGGAGAGAAACTGGGACTAAGGTTTCATCCACTTCAATTTTCATGACTAGATAAATAAAGATATTCATCACTCAAACTCTAATATGATAAAGGCTTAATTTACTATATAAAGGAATTATCTCACTTTCGTGCAGATAATTATGCAGGGACCAATCTTCGCTTTCGCGCAAGATTTATCCCAATGCTGAAGATAAGCAAACTATCAATCAAAGAATTCAAAAATCACTTTCGTGCATCCGAATTCTTAGTTGATTGCCTCGAGCGGAATCTCAAAGATCACTTTCATGCATCCGAGACTCGACGCAAGCTTTACCTAAGGTTCTCCAACATTCCGATCCTCACTTTCATGCAGGATCTCCACGTTTGACATAATGACTCAATCCTAGGTTCACGATTATCATCAAGGCAATTAGTCATCTAAAATAAAGAAACAGAACTTAACCTAAATTCTCACGGTGAGTTCCTATTAGACAATTTTAGGGTTCCAATTCTCAAGTATATCACCTTTCGGTCCTTAATGCAAGAACTCTATTCATGGTGATAAGAAATAAACTAAAGAGAATCTTAGAGCAGTAATCACATAGGTAAAATTATCAAAACAGAATAATCATGATGAAAGTAAAAGTTATCTAGTCACCGTGAAAATCAAAGGGGATTACTCCCCCCATGTCCCAAAGAGTGTTTAAGCTAGCATGGTGAAGAAGCTACAATATTCCATGGTTTCAGAAGATCAAAAATCAAAGGGAAAGAAGAGTTAAGAAAATACAGCACGGCTGTGAAATATTTCACAGCCGTATTTTGCAAGAAGGCGTCAATGAATAGTGGCGGCCCTCTCCTTTTCTTCGATTTCTTCTCCAATTGATCTTCTTTTGCTCTGAAATTTCTGGCACGTTGTCTCCTCCTCCAAGAGAAGCTTCAGTGTGAATTTCACGGCTAGAGGTGCTCTAGATTGGTCGTGGCGGCGAAACCCTCGGCGGCAGCGTGAATCATGATTTCTCTCCCTAGAGTGGATGAAATTTAGGGCTTTAGTGTTGTCCTCTTTATCCCGTTCAAAACTATCTGATTGCTTCTTACAGCATTGAATATAAAGGTCTGGATCGCCCGCAATCGTCTCCGCAAAAATTGGGTGCAAAATTGGCCTCGGAGTCGCGTTCAAAAATGAAAATACGGCAATGAAATAGTTCACGACAGTGCCGTAAAATCAGTCGCATTCTCTGTTCTGTTATCATTTAGAAAATACAGCGCCGTAATATGGTTCACGGTACTATCGTAAAATCGGCTGGACTCTCTAGTCAAAAATGTCTAGAAAATACGGCTTGCGAAACAGTATACGGCTGTACCATAATTTCAGGAATTGTTTCTGTTCTGAAAGCGCTCGAAAATACGGCCTATAAAATGGTTTACGGCGGTGCCGTATTTTCCACCAAGTCTTCTGTTTTGAAAATCATCAAATTACGGCAATGTTCTGATATTACGGTAGTGTACGGAAATATAGTACCGTAATATAAATACAGCACTACCGTATTTTGGTGTGTTATTCCGATTTGTGTGAAATTTGTCGGGTGATCACCCCTTGATGATGGTAGCTCGTTCATATCTTTGATTTTGCTCGAAAAGTCCTCAAAATAGTGCTTTTTTGCCTGAAAATCATGAAAAACCAAAATAGAAGTAGATTTTGCAATTCTTGATAATTTTAGTATGAAAACAAGTAAAAGATACTCAATTCAGCATGAAAAGATACACAAAATGATACAAAATATACTATATATTTTGGTGTTATCAAAATACATAAGGCTCAAACTTTGCTTGTCCTCAAGCAAAAAATTAAAATTTGAAATCAAAATTTGATTAAAAGAATAACCTTTTCATGCTCAATAACTTCTAAAATACAACCTATCAGTGAAAAATTGCATCAATTGATTTACAAAACTTTAAATAAACATGTCATCCTTAGAATTCAACCCTCTAGATCCATAATTCAATCAAATAAAACTTTGCAACTCGTACAATACTTAGAAGTTTCAATCTCAAGACTTCACCCAATTTCAGTTTAATCTATCATGCTTTTGTTTACAGGAATTAGATTTCCAAGATCTTTTTCCACCACCTTTTTTTTTGTATCATCCACATTTTCTAACTCGATTTCCACCTTTTTTTCTGGTGACAAGATTAGAGTACACATATCACATAATCAATGTAATAGAACTCATATCCTTTAAGTATGAAGATTTTTTACCAAGGATAGTGAAGTTAATGTGGATCAATCCTTCTCATGACATGCACCCACATAGACACATGCTTTTTCTTTTTCTCTTTTACTTCAACCCATGTCCTTCGGTACCACTGCGCTTTCCCACAGTGCAAAGTAGGGGAGTCCTCGCTTTATTTGTGGATCTTGGATTCTTATTTCCCAACAAATAACAAGAATAGACTAAACATCTACTAGGTTGATCAATTGATCTTAATTCACAAATCATACTCATATACTCATTTTATTCAAAAGAAAAGTTTCACCTTTAGATTTTATTCCACAAATAACATATCTATCTAAAGTCTCATGTATCAATGAATTTCAAATTTCAAAAATAAATATGTATTGAAGAAATAAATCTAACATGATAGGGTTTATCTCTAATCATGAATTTGAATTCATTCACCATTCACAAATCAAATCATCAAGAGTATACTCATCATCATCAAAACATCATATATCATATCCCATCATCAAGAAAAATATCATCATTATGTAATACAACCACATCGAAAATGAATCATCAGAATATCAATATGTATCATACAACCACATCGAATAAGAATAATAGGCATGTCAAATAGAATAGCAGTAGTGGCGGTCGTGAAGCATCATCCTTCCCTTCATCATATGGAACATTAATGAGATATAGAAAATTCATTATAGTAAAGAAATAAGGGAAGATAATACTCACAAAACATCTATGCATCATCATCTAATCTCGTGGACTCGGAATCCCTCGTGGCGGTCTCCATAGGATCATAGTATGGTGTTCCTCCTTGATCACCTTGATATCCATAGTCTCTGTGATCAATATAACTAAAGTGGTCATAAAGGAAGTTCCCCATATCCTCCATGTGATTGCACAATCTCTCCATATCCTGGGTGAGATGTCCAATGGAGTCCATCATCTTGTCCATCCTGCGCTCCTGATTAAACATCTACGCAGAAAGAGACTGGAATCCCAGATCGTGATGACTGGCAAAACCTCCTCTAGGCATGTGTGAAGAAGTACTAGTAGGTTGTGAAGAATCACGCTGAGGTGACTCCATACCAAAGGGGTCACCTCTTCCACTCCATGTGGGTCGTGGTGGAACGGTGTCAAGTGGCGGAGTGAAAGCTACTTCGGCGGCGCTTGGAGATAACTTCCAATTTGCTCTTTCTCTGACAGTGGTTTTCTCAATGTGTGGTAGGGGTAGAGTAGGGATCGATGAACAGTGGCGGCACTCCCCTTTGCTTCGATTTCTTCTCCAATTGATCTTCTTTTGCTCTGAAACTTCCGGCACGTTGTCTCCTCCTACAAGTGAAGCTTCAGTGTGAATTTCACGGCCGGAGGTGCTCTGGATTGGTCGCGGCGGCGAAACCCTCGGCGGCGGCGTGAATCGTGATTTCTCTCCCTAGAGTGGAAGAAATTTAGGGCTTTTAGTGTTGTCCTCTTTCTCCCGTTCAAAACTCTCTGATTGCTTCTTACAACATCGAATATAAAGGTCATGATCGCCCACAATCGTCTCCACAAAAATCGGGTGTCAAAATTGGCCTCGGAGTCGTGTTCAAAAATGGAAATACGACAGTGTAATAGTTCACAGCAGTGCCGTAAAATCAGTCGCATTCTCTGTTCTATTATCGTCTAGAAAATACGGCGCCGTAATATGGTTCACGGTACTGCCGTAAAATCAGCTGGACTCTCTGGTCGAAAACGTCTAGAAAATACGGCCTGTGAAACAGTATACGGCAGTACCATAATTTCAGGAATTGTTTCTGTTCTGAAAGCACTCGAAAATACGGCCCTTAAAATGGTTTACGGCAGTGCCGTATTTTCCACCAAGTCTTCTATTCTGAAAATCACCAAATTACGGCAGTGTTCCGATATTACGGTAATGTACGGAAATACGGTACCGTAATATAAATATAGCACTACCGTATTTTGATGTGTTGTTCCGATTTGCGTGAAATTTGTCGGGTGATCTCCCCTTGATGATGGTAACTCGTTCATGTCTTTGATTTTGCTCGAAAAGTCCTCAAATAGTGCCTTTTTGCCTGAAAATCACGAAAAACCAAAATAGTAGTAGATTTTGCAATTCTTGATAATTTTAGTATGAAAACAAGTAAAAGTTACTCAATTCAGCATGAAAAGATACACAAAATGAAACAAAATATACTATATATTTTGGTGTCATCAGAACTTCATCTTGATGGATCCTTAGATTGAGTTGGAATTGGATGTCATCTTGACTTTCTTTTGATGGAGCCGGATGTAAATTGAGTTGCCATGCCTTTGCCAATTGGTTGAGGGGAGTAGGTGCTTGTAAGTGCCTTACATGTGCAAAATACCTAAGCTAGAACAACCTATTACAACCACTACAAAATAAAACAAAGGCTTCAAAATAAACCTAGGCTAATCCTAACTACAACATTAACCACAAGTGCAGAAATTAAAGTAATGTTGCAACATACAATCCCAAAATATCAAAATTCAACAAGTTTCCAAAATAACATTAAGCATAATTAAATCCTTGGAGATGTCCCTACATCAACTATCTTTGGGGGTGAAGAATTCTCCTCCGGAGAATTAAAATTGAAGCTTGTGGTTGTTCCGGTGGTAAGCCTAAAGTATGGAAATCATTTGGATCCTTCGCCCCTACATCACCTAATAAACAAGGCTCACAAGTATCAAACTCCTCTAAGAAGCTTGAATCTAACAACCCATTTGCATGGAGTTGTTGAATACGATTCTTGTTTATATGGGCTAATCGACAATGCCAGATGAATGCACCAACAGAACCACTCAGTTCGATCCTCTTATTATTTATGTTACAAATAGAGCTATTCATGTCCAAGACATATAATCCATTGCATAAAATACCCTTCCCATAAAATATATTTGCAAATGAAAAGGAACAAAAGTTCTCCTTTATTTCAAATTTAAATCCTTTCTTTGCCAAGCAAGGAATGGATACAATGTTTTTAGTAAGCAAAGTTACATAGTAGCAATGATCTAACTCTAACTGAAGTCCATAAGGCAGGGAGAGAGTCAAAATTCCTACAGCAACAGCAGCAACCTCTGCCCCGTTTTCAACTCGTAGGTGAATCTCTCCAGGCCGCACCTATCTACTTTTCTTGAGCCTCTGCATATTTATACAAATATGATCTCCGCATACAGTATCCAATACCCATGACATAGAAGTAGAAAGGTTGACTTCGGTAACATAAATACATGAGCTTGAAGACGAGGCCTTGCCTCACTTCTTCTCATTCTGAAGTTGCACCATGTCCTTCATCATGTGAGGTGGTCCTCCACATGAATAGCACTTATTATTCCTGATCCTTTCCATCTTTAACTTCAGTTCCTTGGTCAGGCCTTTCGGCTCAACACACTGAATCTCAACTTTACGAGGATTGAGCCTAACCATTTCTTCGAAGAGCTGCTTTAGATTAGAAATAATCTCAAAGACACTCTTCTGTTCATATTGCCCTCGAAACTTAGGCGATATGTTAGTTAGTATCAAATTAGCAACCTCTAAAGTATCAGCCGGATGCTTTTCATAAGCATCCTTCTCAGCCACTGAGGCCGAGCATGGAAGTGGTTCAGGAATAGGCTACTCAAGGACATATAGCTTCCTCTCGAGCTTAAGCGCAATTCTCAAGTTCATATACCAATCCAGTAAGTTGGATCCAACCAACTTATCCCTTTCTAGGATAGATCGCAGTGACCATCTGCTATTGTTCGTAGCCATTGATCTACAACAACCAAGAAGAGCAAATTAGTGCTACTTCAAGTCATTTAAACTGGACTTATTTTAAATGACTATGGCTCCAACTATTTTAATCGAATTGACAACCCACAAAGTCAATCGGAAAATCCGAGATTTCCTAGTGAGATGGGATCCTTATTCCACATGAACCTTCGCATCCTACGATGGTGGGATGAGATGCACAAAGTGACCCATGCTTCTTAAGGTAGGCTCGCCGGCCGATTGCACTTGGCAACTCCCCTTATTGAGACAGTCTAGGCATTTCATGTCCAACGAGGGCTGGATACAACATGAAACCCCAACCTCTCAATGATGCCTCTAGAGTTCCATCATGTGCCCAGCACATGTGAAAATCTAGTCAAGTCTGTTCCTAACCATTATGCCTAAGGCCAACAAATTTTCCTTGCGAAGGCACGTCCAAGTTAAAACTGGACTGGGGAAACCATTGTCACCACATACCATCTAAAGATAAGTGGGTGTGTCCTACGAGGATGAGAAACAGTGCACAACACCACTGATCGATAGCTTGATGAGGACTATGAGTTAGAAGGCTACTAGACTTGATATTTTTGATTGAGGGTTTTTGAGGTCTCATCCTCTTAGTTTTATCTTATGTCTAACATTACAGGCATGCAATCCTATAGTGATAGCATAAAGATAAAACATCATAGGCATACTTTAGTAGACAAAAAAAGCAGTAAAAGGATGATGTGGTCATAGCCTAATCAACACATTGAACTAACACATGCCAAAGGTGGGTTCAATGCTTGACCTAGGAAATAAGCACCAAGACTAGACCTAACCTAGACGACCTCTATCTTGATCTTCAAGGCTGGCTCCAAGGTCCACCACACCATGGTTTAGCTCTCAAACCCTAGAGGCACAACCCATGGTTCGGCCAATGCCATGGGCCTTCTTCCAAGCAAGGTGTGCCGCCTTGCAAGCCATAAGATGTATAGCTCTCAAGCCCTAAGGCTCAGCCAATCCTTTCTTTGCCAAGCAAGGAATGGAAACAATATTTTAGTATGAGAAGGTACATAGTAGCAATTATCTAACTCTAACTGAAGTCCAGAAGGCAAGGAGAGCATCAAAATTCCTACAGTAACAGCAGCAACCTGTGCTCCGTTTCCAACTCGTAGGTCAATCTCTCCAGGCCGCACCGATCTACTTTTCTTAAGCCCCTGCATATTTGTACAAATATGAGCTCCACATGCAGTATCCAATACCCATGACATAAAAGTAGAAAGGTTGACTTCAGTAACATAAATACCTGAGCTACAAGATGAAGCCCTGCTTCTCTTCACCTCATTCTGAAGTTGTAGTAAGTCCCTTTTAAAGTGGATTGGCCTTCCACAATTATAGCACCTATCTTTCCTTATCCTTTCCAACTTTATTTTCAATGACTTAGTCAAACTCTTTGGCTTACTATTGCATTGATGGACTACCGTAGAGGTACGAGTACTAACAACTTCATCGAAAAGTTGCTTTAGATCACTTATGATCTCAAAGGCACTTTTCTCCTCATATCGCCTTCGCAATTTAGGTGACATATTGGTTAGCATCATATTAATAAACTCAGATGCATCCTTTTGATGCTTATGAAAAGCATCAGTCTCGGCCGCTAAGGCTGAGCATGGAAGGGATTCAGGAATAGTCTACTCAAGGACAAACAGCTTCTTCTCATGCATGAGAACAATCCTCAAGTTGAGATACCAGTCCAATAAGTTGATTTCAACCAACTTGTTCCTTTCCAAGATAAATCGCAATAACCATCTGCTATTGTTTGTTGCCATTATATCTACAACAATCAAGAAAAAGCATATTAGTACTACTTTGAATCATTTAATCTGGACTTGTATTAAATGATTGTGGCTCCCACTATTTTAATCAAATTGACAACCCACAAAGTCAATTGAGAAATTTGTGATTTCCTAGTGGGATGAGATCCATATTTCACATGAGGCTTTGCGTCCCACGAGGGTGGGATGAGATGCACAAAGTAACTCATGCTTCTTAAGGTGGGCACGTCGGCCGATTGCACTTGGCAATTCCCCTTATTGAGATAGTCTAGCATGTCTAGTGAGGGCTAGATACAGCATAAAACCCTAACCTCTCAACGATGCCTCTAGAGTTCCACCATGTGGCCACCACAAGTGAAAAACTAGTCAAGTCTATTCCTAACCATTATGCCCAAGGCCAATGAGTTTCCTTGCGAAGGCACATCCAGGTTAAAACTGGACTGTGGAAACCATTGTCACCACGCACCTTCTAAAGATAAGTGGGTGCGTCCCACGAGGGTGGGAAACAGTGCACAACATCACTGAGCGATAACTTGATGAGGGCTATGAGTTAGAAGGCTTATTTCATACTTGATATTTTATTTAAGGGTTTTTGAGGTCTCATCCTCTTAGTTTTATCTTTTGTCTAACATTATAGGCATGCAATTCTATGGTGATAACAACAAGATAAAACAACACAGGCATACTTTAGTAGATATGGAAAGCAGTAAACAAGTGATGTGGTCATATCCTAATCAACACATTGAACCAATACATGCCAATAGGGTTCAATGCTTGACCTAGGTGACAAGCCCCAAAGACTAAACCTAACCTAGCCACCACTAAGAACTTTGTCCATGCTCGGCTTCAAGGTCCTCCAATCCAAGGGATAGCTCTCAAACCCTAGAAGCACTCCATGAGGTTCGGCCAAACCCTCTTTGATGCTGCCACCTTCAAGTTGCTCCAAGCAAGGTGGATGCGCCAATGCTGCCACTATCCTTAATCTTCAAATTTACAAAATAAAAAAAAAGCGGCACGCAGGCCTTACACAACTAGATCACATGCATGCAAGGGGCTTAACTATGACCACAACACAATGCACAAGCAAGATACCTATATCATGCTATTCTATATGCTAGTGAAAAACATAAAATCTAAATTTTAATTTTTCATCAAAACATGTTTCTTTTCCTCATCTTCTTATCACAAATCTTTTGGTTATTTTTGAGATTAAGTTTCATGACGATTTTATAGACCAAACTGGCTAGTAATTTTGTTAGATCAATAGACCCGACCAGTCCAGAGGACACAATGCCCGTCCTACTAGACAAAACTACGTGCACCAATGATCTTATATCAATTAGAAAAATAATCCAAAAATTCGATAATCCAAAAGAAATAGAATTGAGGATAGGGGTATGAAACCTATAATTTTTCTTACTTTTAGAAAAACCGTGAGTCACATGCAATTTTAAAGGAAAAAACATATGACATGTGAGCACTCAAGAAAGCAATAAACACCATTCGAGTCTCGCAAGTCGCTCTGATACCACTATTGGGAAACCCCAGGGATTTTAAAAATTTTACATACATTAGAGATACAAGCGAAAGCAAATTAGAGAAACAGGCCAGTCCCAAAAACCTAGAAGATCGATGCTTGCGAGGGGATCAACACGGTGAGTAAGAGATAATGCCTTAAAGCGATTGATGGAGATGTTGATGCAGGCACCCAAGTGTTCGCCATCTGCAATCTGGCACACAACCGATGCTTGAGTTTTCTTCTTCCATGCCTGGTGCTAGCCTCGGGAAGAAGATCCATGCCCAGGGAGAGTCTTCCAAGATCTCTTGTGCCATCCACAAGGAACAGGATGAGCCAAGAGGAAGAAGAAGAGATGGGTACCGCCAAGCCTTGCTTCACTTGCGCCAATGGAAGGTGGAGGAGAGTGCTTGCAGCCTTGATGGAAGAAGAGCTCCTATCTTACACCCCCTCGTTGTTCTCCACACCTCCAAGAGAATTGTGTGTATGTGGAGAGGTGGGCTAGAGTCTCTTTTATAGGAGTTATAGGCGGTTTGAGTAAAGGAGAAGGATTAGGAGATTAGAGCATGATTTTAGGAATTTAATTAATCAAATCCTAATCCAATTAGGACTCTAATTAATTTAAATAATCAACCCCTATTTTAACTCCACTAAAATCTCAAATGATTAATTCAAATTCAAATTTAATTAATCACATGAAATACATCAATTAAGGCATAGGTGCCAATCCTAGTCTAACTATGATTCAATATGCGCCTACCTCTTTGTTCCTTCCCCTTAAGCCCATTTAACTCTTCAAGACAACTTATCAGAAATCCCCATTGGGTAATGGGCCTAGCCCAAACTACATTATGCATGTTAACCAAGTCATTAGATCCAAACCAACTTAACCCAAGGTAAAATTGTAACATCCCTCAGAACACCCCACACGCATACAAGTAAAAATACGGGGTTTTAAAAATTTTTTTACTCTTCCATTAAAACACAAGAAGAAAGCGGCATCGAA
>CM050438.1:71166028-71185166 GCA_027562315.1 Costus pulverulentus
AATAATAAGCATCATAACATCATTCAAGATTTTCACAGCATGTAATCACAATCATCATAGCAAAGTACTGATATAAGCATGAAAGTAAAGTGCAAAGTGTCATACATATCTGTCATAGAGTGGGGCCTGAGGATGTGGACCAGACCCACGAATATAATAGCATATAAGATACAATGCCACATAATATCCAACCATCTCAAAATGAAAGTATCAATCCCCAACATCACAAGGTCAAGCGATCACAGTCAAGTAGCCACATGAAGAAATAAAAGCAAAGACCGGAGTAAAGAAAGCTCACCCACTCTAAAAGTTTGCATAGTCCTCTATGCAATACCATGATGTGAGAGGAGTGGACGAGGATGATGCCGATGGGAAGCTACTTCCACTTGCGCGAGCGAGCGTCAGAAGCCCGTGAGCTCTTGCTCTTCCCGCGTGCGCTATAATCTGGCTCGGCCTCCTCGTTAGAAGAGATGTCCATGAGTGCTTTGTTCTCCTCATTGATGAAGGCCAGCCTATCATCCATGCGTGATAGCTTTTCCTAAACAAAACCCATCATCTTGTGTTGCCTCTGCATGTGAGCCTCCATCGACTCCCATTGAGAGGATTGCTCCTGCTGGATATAGGTAACGGTGGTATCTAGGTTATCAATCATCTCCCGTTGATGGAGTTGCTCCTCTTTAATTTCCTGCAACACAGACATCATAGAATCGTGAAAGGAGGTGCCACCAAAGGAAAATGCTCCAGGTGCCGGTGGTGCAGTGTCGACTGGATCAGGCTGTGCGTCCTCAACTGGCTGGATGTGCCAGTTTCCATGGTCTCTGACTGATATGCGCTCCGGGTTTGGCAAAGGCAGGCAGAAGGGGTTTCCCTTGAATGTCATACAATAAGAATCTCCCTTACGTAAAATCAGCTTCATGGCAATACAAGACTCGATGTCTAGCCTGTTGTTGCCGGTGGCTTCCAATGTGCCGTAGGGGATGATGCCTAGGGAAACTACCAAAGGTGTGATTAAGCCGCCAATGACTATTGCTCCCCTCAAAGAATGGGCGACGCAGCTGAAATGCTTTGCCAAATAATACCCAAAATCGACTCTAAAACTGTGGAGCATGCACCAGATATAGAATAGCTCAGTTTGTCGAACCATACCGTCACTTTCACCGCGGCCAAAGAGGGTGTGGGCCAATACGCGGTGAACGTACTTGATCACTGGGTTGTACAGACTGGAAGCACGGGCTACACAAGCGGAGTAGATGTGCTCGTTAGTGATAGCGCCCTAGAAGTTCTGCTCACTGTACTCAGTAGGGACTCTGCGTGCACAAGGTTTTGGAAAATCGTAAATGCTGCAAAACTGTGAAAGAGTGAAGATGTGTTCGATATTACCCAAGCGGAAAGACAAACAACCTGGATCATCCTCAAGTATAAGATCAGCCTTTACTTCTAATAAGCTCAGGAATTCCAGCGTGGTGCCAATGTAAATGGGTGAGAATAACTGCAGGAATTGCTCCCACCCTATGGCTGCATACATCAAATCAACATATCCTAGCATCCCTAGCATATGTAGTATGGTTCGATCAAGATACCTCGTATTAAGCACGGGGCGTTGTCGCAGTATCTGATACCGTGCCTCTTGCATAGCGTTCCGGAAGATAATCCCGAACTCATTCGGGGGAGATACATAGGGTTGTGGTCGGCTGGCAGGTGTGCGACCGTGACGAGATGAAGAAGAGCCTGGCGTAGCCGAAGAAGGCTGATAAGAAGGAGGAGTAGGCGTCGGCTCATACTCCTCATCGTCCGTGGCGGACGAATCTGAGAGTGCTTGTTGCGGACGTGAGGTTCTCTTGCTAGCCATGGCTTTCGTCCTTGGAGGTGTAGTTGGTGAAGATGATCGGAAGACGGCTGGTAAGCGTCAGCTGGAAGATCTGATGGGAGGTGCTCATAGAATGGAAGCGGCGGAGCAAAGTCTCCGGAGAGCAGATGACACGAAAATCTAGTGCAAAACAGACGAGATGAACTCGATCGGAGTGCTAGGAATCTTGGATAGAACCTGAGAGATTGCCTTAGAGTGGTAAGATGGGGAGAAGGCGGTGCAATTAGTCGATCTTGTCGAGATCGAGTGGCGGCGGCGGAAGCTCGTTCGATCTGGCGAGGCAAAAATCTGGAACCGAATGAAGAAGAAACAGGTTCGGATGAGAGGGAAAACCAAGATCAAACCCTTAGAGATCCCTTCGGAGGCTTAGAAGAGGAGAAGGCGGCGCGATCAGGTGGATTTCACCAAGTATGGAAGGTGGCAGCAGATATTCGCATGCGTGCCCTAATTTTTGGGCGAACTAGACTTGAAATTCCAGTGAACCCGCCCGGGTTCACTCGCCCATGATGTTTACTGCGGTTGGGCTGAAGCAATAGAAACATGGGTGAACCTGCTGGGATTCACTGACCCGTGAAGCGTTCTAGAAATTTTCTAGTCTTCGAAAAGAAGGTGAACCCCGTGCCTGTGAAGCTCACTCGATGGTTTCTGCGCAGAAAGAATACTGGTGAACCCGCTGGGGTTCACCTACCTGTGAAATTCTCTGGGTCACAAAGTCTGGGTGCACCGATACAGTACACATCATGGTGAACGGGGTTCACCAGGCCGTGATGTTCACTATACACTCGAGAAAATCTGGAAAAAATTCCCAACGCTCCCTCTTCTTCCTACAACGTATAGAGACATCAAATTAGTGGCGATCCCTTCTAGAAAAGCAGAAGATAAATGAAAAACAAATCAACGATCTAAAAAACTAACTAATGACAAAAAAAAATTATGCGTAAGAACTAAAATCAATCAAAAACTTGGGTTGCCTCCCAAGAGCGCTAGGTTTAGGTCGGTAGATCAACCATAAGAGTTTTTAAAGTTGCAAGTCCGGGGGGTCTGAAAGAGCAAGAACTTCCTCTCTTTCGACCCGCTCATCTTCTAAATAATGCTTGAGGCGGTGCCCGTTAACTGTGAAATTTCTAGTTCTTTCTGTCCAAATTGTGATGGCACCATATGGTTGAACTTTCTAAACTATGAAAGGGTCGAACCATCTCGTGCGAAGCTTTCTTGGGAATAGCCGAAGTCTTGAATTAAACAGAAGTACTTTGTCTCCCTCATGAAATTCCTTCTTTGCAATGCGCTTGTCATGCCAGAACTTGGTGCGTGCTTTATAGCTCTTGGCATCCTTGGTGGGGGTCATCAATGTAAGCTTCAGTGGTTCCACTATTTTCCTGAAGGGTTCAATATTCTGCGTTGCTTTCTCCATGATGTCCACCCTGCAGCATGTACCTGCAAGAGAAGGTTTTTTCAACGTGTCAGTTAGATCAAATTGGACGATGTTGCCACAGATGTTCAAGGATAGTTTCTCATGCTTTACATCCATGACAGTGCCTGCAGCAGCAAGAAAAGGTCTCCCTAGAATTATAGGGAGTCGATCATCCTCATCAATCTCTAAAATAATAAAATCAGCAAGAATAAAGTAATCTCCTACTTTAATAGGAACGTCCTCTAAAATACCAACTGGGTGACGCAGTATATGTCTGCAAGCTGTATGGAAATACTAGTTGGTTGCAAATCTCCTAAGTCTAGCCTTTTACAGAGTGATAGTGGCATGAGGCTAACGCTTGCTCCTAGATCGCACAAAGCTCTCTGAAAGGACATCTCCCCAATCTGGCAAGGTATGGAGAAACTGCTTGGATCTTTAAGCTTCTGAGGGAGCTTGTTCTGAATGATGGCGCTGCACTCCTCAGTGAGTGCAACGGTCCCTCGATCCTCTAGCTTCCTCTTATTTGATAAGATGTCTTTCAGAAATTTTGCATAAGTCGGCATCTGCGAAAGAGCATCAATGAAAGGGATGTTAATGTAAAGTTTCTTTAAAACCTCTAAAAACTTACCAAACTACTTGTCTAATTTAGCCTTAACAACCTTCTACGGAAAAGGAATCGGTGGCTTGTATGCAGGCGGTCCCACATAGGGCCGCTCCTCCTCAACTAGCTCAGGTGCCACTGGTGTTGCATCTGATTGCGGTTCCACAGGTTCTGGTATCACTTCATCTCTTCTGTCATCGGTCAGCATCTTTGGATCTTCCAGTTGCTTACTGCTCCGAGTGGAGATTGCATTGCAATGCTCCCTCGGGTTTACCTCTGGCTGGGATGGTAGCTTCCCTGGTGCTCTCGAAGATGAGCTAGCTTGCTGGGCTAGCTGGCTCTCTAGCATTTTATTATGTGTTTCCAGGGAATCCATCCTTGTTATCATTATCTTCATCATGTTTGTAAGTCCTTCAAGTTACTTGCTCAGATTTGAATCATTGTTGGGCCTTGGTTAAGGTGGTGGTGCATTATAGTTCCTAGCCTAAAATCCTTGCGGTCTGAAATTGTTTTGTTGGGGTTGCCTAAAGTTTCCTTGTGGGGGCTGGGTCTGCTATGGTGGAACTTGTCCAGGCTGAATCGGCTGAGTTGTCCGATAAGAGAAATTTGGATGGTTCCGCCACCCTGGATTGAATGTGCTGGAGTATGGATTGTTGTCCGGGTTAAAATTTTCAACAACATTCAATTGTTCAGAGTTGATCGCAGCCATCTGTCCATCTCCCGCCTGACAATCTGCCCCTGCATGACCTACAACTCCGCAGACCTCACAAGAAATAGTGTTAACATCCATCGAATTAACAGACCAAGAATCAAGCTTTCTAGTCAGATTATCAACCTTAGCCGTGAGTGCAGTAAGAGAGTCTAGGTCATACTTACCTGACTTCTTGGTAGAAGTACCTCTCTTAGATGTACATTGGTGATGGTTGATCGTCATATCCTCGAAAAGGTTCATTGCATCCTCAACTCTCTTATTCATCAAAGCGCCTCCCACTGCAGCATCCACTGTAAGTCTTGTGTTGTAATCCAAACCGTTGTAGAATGTTTGGATTAGAACGCAAGTTTCAACTCCGTGATGTGGACACATCCTTTAGAGCTCAGCTCTTTAAACCTCTCCCAAGCTTCATATAGAGACTCTTCATCCTTTTGCATGAAACTCGTTATCGGATTTCGCAATTGAATTGTCTTTGATGTAGGGAAGTACTTGGAGAGAAAGGCTTGAGAAAGCTCTGCCCATGTTCTTATCGAAGCAGCAGGTAGTGTGTGCAACCATGCTCTCGCTCTATCCCTCAGAGAGAAGGGAAATAGTCGCAACCTGATAGCATCAACAAACACATCGTTAATTTTTAATATATCGCAATATTCAAGAAAAATAGAGAGGTGCATGTTGGAGTCCTCAAGGAGGAGAACCACCAAATTGGTTTTGTTACACCATAGAAAGAAGAGCAGGTTTTATTTCGAAGTTATTGGCCTCAACAGCAGGCCTAGCAATTCCAGATTGAAAACCATAAGCATAGGGAGTAGAATAATCTTTCAGTGTCATGTTATAGTTGTTTCCCATTGCTTGTGGTACTCGGTCATTGTTTGCATCAAGCTGAATATGCTCCATCTGATTTTCTCCTTCTGGATGGTTCATGACTTCTTTTTTCAAAATTTGATTTTGCTTCCTTCTTGTCCTGAAGGTGCGCTCGATCTCTGGATCAATGTTAAAGAAAGTACCTGCCCTAGAACTTCTTCGCATAAAATGGTCAGTCAAGATTATAAAGTTCTAAGACAGCAAGTAAATAAAAAGAAAAAGAAAAATAGTAGTGCAGTAAGGAAAATCTAACCTAAGGCCTAGTCCACCAATTCTCGGAAGTATACTAATATCAACTGTTGCTCCCCGGCAACGGCGCCAAAAATTTGACACAACCGCAAGTGCACGGTTATGTCGAAGTAATATAAAAGATGTCGAATCCCACAGGGAACAACGTTGAGTACCAGAAAATCCGAGCCCTAATAGCTAGGCGAATCAAAATTGAAGTTTCGAAAGCAGAAATCAAAAACAAGTAATCAACGGCACGACGGTAGGAGGAAAATATGGGAGAGATATCGGAGCTTTGTTTTTCACCACGATGACTACTTTAATCGCACAAGGCAGATGTCAGTTATTTGGATTGTTGATTTTGCACAAGGGATCTAACCCTAAGGTGTAGGGTGCCCTCTCTCGAGTGTACACCCCGGTGCTCTACTTAGAACGACCTCCTACTCTCACGGTGGATTATTCTAAGCGAACCCAATGAGTTCTATAGCAGAATATGAAACCCTCAAGCGAAGACCAAGCACTCTCGTGTTGAAGTCTCGCAAGTTTTACTGAGGGAATCCACCCTTACGATCCTTCTTTCGATATGAATCGTAACGGCTAATGCGTGAAAATACTTGGCCATGTTAAAATCATGAAATAAACTTGTCAAAGTAAAATATACTCGCAACGCAATCCAAACAACGTAATAAAGATAAAGTTTGCGATTAAATTCATCAACAAGTTTAAACCAAGCCCCGAAATAGGGTTTACGCTACAATCATCATTGTTACGCTCAAAAATCTCTCTTTTAAAATAAGGATAGGAGAGGATAAACCGAAGTAGATCTGCAAGAATCGTGATGCTCTGATGATCTAATCTCCGAAAATCGCCTCGAACTCGTGTTGTCGCCTTGTTCTTCCGCCCGCCGCCCTTTGTTGCATGATTCCTCGATAATTAGGGCTTTTACATTCCAAGCGTTTGCCTCTAAAAGAGCTTTCCATAGACACCTTACTTACCGAATTTGGACTCCGAACGAGTGAGAAATCGTTGAAAAATCGAGTCGAGGTCGGACTCGCGCGTGCCCCAGGTTAGAATCACGGTAAACCCCACCGGGTTCACCTAGTCGTGACTCATTCTGTGAGTTCGGCTAAAAGAAGCGCGGTGAACCCTGCCGGGTTCACCTGGCTGTGCTTTGTTCTGGGCTATTTTCGGTCTGAAAGAAATCTGGTGAACCCCGCTAGGGTTCACCCGGCCGTGAAGTTCTCTGTGAGTTCTGCTGGCCGGCGACTGGGATGGTGAACCCCGTGGGGTTCACTTGGCCGTGATTCTCTAGCAAACTCCGAATGAGCTCAAATTTGACGGGCGGCTTCGTTTTCACACAAAAAATCATCTCATAGCCTCAAAATCTTCAAAATACGTCGAAAAAAGTGTGCTTTTATCTGAAATTTCATAAAAGTGCCAAAAAGTGAAGATTCCGAAGATATGAAAGAAATAAAGCTATAATGAGTATAAAAGTGTTAAAATAAGCCTAAATTTGACATGAAATATAACGAAAAAACACTACCAAAATGCGATGCATCAATGTGATGGCCTTCCTGGCTTAGGGTTCCCCCTATGCCAACTCCAGAGGCATCACAATCTACCTCAAAGACTTTATTGAAGTCAGGAAGACTAAGGAACAGGGCAGTGATCATTTTAGCGTTAAGTTCTTGGAAGGCTTTGCTAGCAAATTTAGTCAAGGAGAACTCACCTTGTTTTAGGCAACTAGTGATAGGTGCCACTATAGAGCTAAAGTTCCTTATGAATCTCCTATAGAAGGTAGCTAGGCCATGAAAGCTTTTGACTGCAGTGATGGTCTTAGGTTCAGGCCAGTCTATGATGGCTTGGATCTTGGATGGGTCTGCTTGAAGGCCATGCTCAGACACTATGAATCCTAAGAAGATCACACTATGGGAAAAAAGGAGCACTTCTTGAAATTGATGTAGAGTTGCTCTTCCTTAAGAAAGTCAAGGGTCTTCCTAATGTGCTCTAGGTGTTCCTCTTTAGTCTTACTATAGATGAGGATATCATCAAAGTAGACTACAAGGAATCTTCCAATGAAAGGCTTTAAGACTTGGGTCATGAGTCTCATGAATGTGGAAGGAGCATTAGTCAAGCCAAAAGGCATGACTAACCATTCATAGAGACCATCCTTGGTCTTGAAAGCTCTGAAACCAAGCTAATGTAGGACAGGGGGGGTCTAAAACATTCAAACAACGAGTTTTGAAATCAGTTTTGATAATATGTAGATAGTAGGAAAACCGATGTTAACTAACGAGGTTTGAAAACTAATTTTTTTTGTATTTTAGATAGTAAGGGGAAAAATTGAGAGTTAAACTACTGAAAGCAGTAAATGCTGAAAGTAAAATGCTGGAATTTAAACTTACAGAGCAGTCCTTGAGAATACAAGGACTGTACTTCCCGATCTTCACTCGTCCAACTCTGATGGAAGGTGTAGGGTGGAGCTTACAAACAATCACAGCAAGATCCGTACAAGCCACGGATTTTAATACAAATGAAAGATCAAGGGGGAGGTTAAGCCTCACAAATTCCCTTGCTAATCCTAAGTTATCTAACGAGAATGGGGAAGGAGAAAGGAGGGGAGCGCCCCTCCTAGGTCCACTCCAAGCACAAGCTACAAAGTTAGACAACCAAGGATTAGTGTAGGGGAGAGTTCTTAAACAAATTGAAGAGAATAGAGAAGGAACTTAGTCGAGTGTGTTGATAATCCCATGTGGCCAAAAGTTGATGGATTCATCTTCAAAGCTTGCTCCAAACAGAGGATGAAGAGGGTCCTCCTTATGTTGCCGCACTTGAGGAGAGGAGGAAGCCTTCTTATGGTTTCGGTGGAGAAGGTAGAAGAGAGGGAGGGTCGGCCTTGGAGAACAATACACTAAAGCTATGCTAACATTAATCTAAAGAAAGACAAGTTTATTTCATCCAAAGTTGAGAATACATGCAAGAGAGGCTATACTTATAGGCGAGGGGGAGAGCTAGGGCAGGATGGTCAAATGCTCCCTTGCGCTCCTTACAAAAATAGAGAGAATTTCGAAAATTGAAAGACAAAGGGCTAGCGCAAATTGTCTTGAACGACTTCCTTCTTTGATGGTCTCCAATTGGCAATGTTTTAATGGCAATGGGCTGGCATTGAGCTGTCTTTGCTGGCGCTCTTGATGTGGGCGAAAGGCTAGCTTCTTTGCTTCTTGCTTGTGCATCAAGCAGTCCTTTGAATTTTGAAAAGCTTCCATAAGTGTTTGGGCAGCAAAACAATGATGGAAACTTGAATTAATTGCTTCCTTTGATTGCGGATCTTGATTGCTGACCGAATCCTTGCTTGCTTGGGCTTGGAGCATATCTTGAATGGATGGAGGCTAAGGTGGCTGATTATCCCAAGGAAGAGGCGCCCAAACAAATGAGGAAGTTGAGTTATCAAGTGAACTCATCAAGGCTGGGGTTGAACTTCGAGTTGAAGTCTTCTTTCCTTCTTGGGCTGAGCTTGAGTTGAGTAGAACTTGAGCTGACCTTGAGTGATGCTTGAGCTGATCCCTAGCTTGAATACCTGCCAAATATGCGTCTTAATGCATGTATGCACTACCTTACTATGATGCAAGAGTACATAAAGTTTCATGACTTACAATGCACAACCTACTACAATTGGACTTGCCATAAACGACTACATGATGTATGGCTTTATTGAAAAATAAACTACCCTAAATGCAATGCAAGAAAGGGGACTCTAAGGGAACCCATATCGAAGACGTTTCCTACGAGCCCAAGCAGATCTCCTCAGAGCAGGGCTACTGGCTCCATCAATGTGAGCATATCTATGACTTGTATGGGATGATATTCTAATTTTGGAATGTGATGCATGTCAAATTTTATATCTAAGGATTGTAATTCATTGAATTGCTATTTGAGTTGTTGTTACCTCCTATAGAATGATGGAAAGTAAAATTTATCAGTCTTCTTAAGCAGGTTATCCAATATTGATCCCGGATACATATTGCCAAATTTTTTTGTGATATAAGTTTTCATTATTGAATTTCCATCATCTAGGGGTGTGACAATTACAGTCCTTTTGCCAAACTGATATCCGATTGGTCAAGTGTGTCACCACTTGTTTTCACCCAATCTCATGGTCATGATTAAATCAGGTTCTCACCTGGGTATGACCATACAATTTTAGTCATAGAACCATAGGGTGGGCCATGGATATCAAGCTTCCCTTAGGAAGGGGCAAATCCTAAATCTGTTCATTGATCTTCTCATATGGGTCGTGACATACTGAATGACAACCGTTATGACCTCCCAACTATGGTGAGGTGTTAGGTTGTATTAAAGTATGTCTCTAACCATATGGAAGAGTCAATGACCTCAAGTCAAAGGATCAATGCATCTCCTATCACTTGTGAGGTTACCTCATGATACCAAGTCAGAGCCTCATAGCGGGTCGATCTAGTATATCTTCCTCTGATATACCCATATGTCTACATTAGCACCTTGTGCCTAACCAGTCCATATACCAGTCTCACATGTACCAGTGCTATCCCTATATCAACTCAACTACTTGACTGGGGACAAGAGTTTGAACATAGATCCAATCTGTCTCTAGGGACATTATCATGTAAGAACACAATCACAGATGTAAACTAAACATGATAACGACAATATCATAAAGATATATAAGAAATATCAATGTCAAATAGTACAAAAGATAGACCAAAACTAGGTCTTAGGGCATAAACACCAACACTAGCTTCCCTAGTAATCTACCTATAGGCCTGCTTGAAGAACCAGCCTACTGAGTTATCTGAGTTTCCAACATCTTTTGATGGGTCTTCATATATTTCATCTCAGAACTCAGATTCTTGATCGACTCATTAACATGTCTAAAGTCTTGTTTGAAATCATCATTATGCTTTGTTTGTGCGGCAATAAAGGTTTCCATCATAATTTCCAGGTTCAACTTCTGGAGGAGCTTGAGGCTGAGGCTGGTTGTACTGTCTTTGCTGAAAGCCAAAGGGCTGTCAATTATTACCCTGAGGTGCCTAATTTTGATTGCTCCTCCAAGAGAGATTCAGATGGTTCCTTCAACTAAGGTTGTATATGCTTGAGTATGGGTCGTTCTGAGGTCTTCCATTAAAATTTCCAATTGCATTTGCTTGTTCAGAATCACACTCACCCTGTGTACAGACTCTGAACTGACAATCCTGTGTGTATTGTCCTGTATTACCACAAATCTCACATGAATAGCATTAACAGAGACAGAGTTGAGACTCAAAGAATTTATTTGTTGGTCAGAGAGTCAACCTTAGCAGCAAGTGAAGAAATAACATCTAAGTCATACCTACTTGACGTATTGGCAGATGGTCCTCTCTCACTTACTCATTGACAATGATTCAAGGCCATTTCTTCAAACAAATTAATTTCATCATCCACACTCTTATTCATGATAGTGCCTCCAGCGACAACGTCAACTGTCATACGAGTATTATAATTAAATGTATTGTAGAAAGTATGAATGATTACCCACTTGTTGAGCCCATGGTGCGGGCACATCCTCTAAAGCTCTTTAAACTGATCTCATACCTCGTACAATGATTCTCCTTCTTTCTAAACAAAGCTCATGATCTGGTTCCTAAGCTATGCAGTCTTACTTGGTGGAAAATAATTTGCTAGGAAAGCATTAGAGAGCTCCTCCCAAGTTATTATGGAACCTAGCTAATGAGAATGAAGCCATGCACGAGCCCTATCCCTGAGAGAAAAAGGAAAGAGTCTAAGTCTCAGAGCATCATTAGAAAAACCATTCATTTTTAATGTATCATAATATTTGAGAAATATGGAAAGATGCATATGAGGATCCTCAGATGGCAAGCCTCCAAACTGATTTTGTTGGACCATGGAAAGTAGAGATGGTTTTATTTCAAAGTTGTTCGCCTCAATGTTGGGACGAGCGATACTAGAGCAAACCACTTGCAGGTTCGGGATGGCATAATCTCTTAAATATCTCACGCTACCCATCTTAGATTTCAAAATTTCTTTTGCTAATTGCTTTCTGCACAGGCAAAAGGTTCGTTCTGGTTCAAGATCTTCCTCAAATAGTTTTCTGGAACACCTGGGCATAAACAATCAACAAGTTAAACTGAAGATGAAAGACAGGCAATAAATTCAATGAAAAACTACAAATAAATAGCCTTAAATTGCAAAGAAAAGAAAAACAAAGGTCTTGTCTATCAATCCATGGATTAAGTCAATATTGATAAAATTGGTCTCCAGCAATGGCGTCAAATGTTGGTGTATATGCCCTAGGACCTAATATTGGTCCATTATTGTACTACTTAATATTGATATTTATATATTATTCTGACATTGTCGTTATCATCATTTTTTTACATATGCGAATGTGTACTTATGTGATAATGTCCTTGGAGACAGATTGGATCTGTGCTCAAATTTTTTGTCCCCAGTCAAGTACCTTTGTAGATATGGGACAGCTATGGTACATGAGAGATTGGTATATGGGCTGGTTAGGTACGAAACGCTAACGCAGACATATGGGTATATCAGTGGTAGATATACTAGATCGACCCGCTGTGAGGCAATGACTTAGTGTCATGAGTTATCCTCACAAGTGATAGGAGATGTATTGATCCCTAGACTTAAGGTCATTGACTCTTCTATGTGGTTAGGGACATGCTTTGATACAACCTAACATCTCGCTGTAGTTGGGAGGTCATAACTGTTGTCATTGAGTATGTCACGACCCATATGAGAGGATCAATTGACAGATAGAGGATTTGCCCCTTCCTGAGGGAAGCTTGATATCCACAGGGCCCCTTATGGTTCTATGACTGAAAGTGTATGGCTATACCCAGGTGAGATCCTGATTTAGTCATAACCATGTGATTGGGTTAAAACAAGTGGTGACACACTTGTCCAATCAGATATCAATTTGGCAAAGGGACTATAATACATCAGTGCCTAGTTGAGATAATGGAGATGTCGATGTCAATATCCATTCCAATGACTTGGGTAGCAGCGATGCACTGCTAGGTGTCACTCACTGCTTGTGGTGACCTTAGGTCAACACTGCCAATGTCAAAGGAACCTACAGGGTCGCACACCTTAATGCTCGAGTTTTCGTATTGATCGGATAGCCTTTGGATTGAGTTATTGGATAATTCAGATCTATTTGGGAGATTCATCATCGCCAAAGGGCCTGATGAGATGGAAGAAACTTATTAAAGCCAACTTCCATTTTTGGCATATTGACCAAATTAACCATGGTTAACCTCGTTTGACCTTGGGTTAAATTGGATTGGATCCAATGGGTTAATTAACATGCATAATGGACCTTGGGCTAGGCCCATTATATAGTTGGGTTTTCTAATAAGTTAATTGGGCTTAAGGAGAAGAAAAGGTAAGTGCATATTTAACCCTAGTTAGACTAGGGTTAGCGCCTATGCCTTAATTAATATCATGTGATTAATTAAAGTTGATTTTGAATTAATCATTTAAGATAAAATAGGGGCTAATTAATTAATTAATTAGAGTCCTATTTTTGTGGAGATTTAATAGGGCTAGTTTTATTTAAATTAATTAGAGTCCTAATTGGATTAGGATTTAATTAATTAATTCCTAAAATCATGCTCCCCTAATTCTTCTCCAAGCCACACATGATCTCTATAAAAGAGACCCTAGTCCACCCCTCTCATGGCACTAATTCCTCTTGGAGGTGTGGAGACAAGTGGAGGGGCGAAAGCTTGGGGTTCTTAGAGATTTTCTCTTCTTCTTCCATCAAGACTAAAGAGATCTTCTTCCTCTTCTTCCCTTGGCGCTTCCTCACCTTGGTGATTGGCGCAAGTGTTCAAGAGGAACTCCCTTGGCGTAGATCTTCTTCCCGAGGCTAGCACCGAGCGTGGAAGAAGAAGACACGAAGCATCCGAGTGTGTGAGACTGCAAAGGGCGCACACTTGGGGCCTGTGTCTGAGCCTCAGGTTGCCCAGCAACCAGTGCAGGTGGCTCAGATTCCATCTCTGTGTCTTGTGGTTGTACTTGGACCTCGTCTAAGTCAAACTTCCTCCCATTAACTTCTTTCATGAGAAATTCTTTCTCTAGAAAAACAGCACCCAGAGCAACAAAAAATTTTTTCACGGTGGGAACATAGAAGTAGTATCCTTTAGTTTCCTTAGGATACCCCACAAACACGCATTTATCAGATCTGAGCTCTAGCTTGCTAGAATCCTGACGTTTGACATAAGCCTCACATTCCCAGATTTTGATAAAAGAGAGGTTAGGGTGTCTCCCACTCCATACCTCGTATGGTATCTTGGAGATACTCTTAGATGGAACGTTATTCAGTATAAGAGAAGTTGTCTCAAGTGCAAAACCCCAGAATGAGGGTGGTAGAATTGAATGACTGATAGCGATCCGCAAGTGCACGGATTTATCGAAGTAATAAAAGTTATCGATCCCACGAGGACTACGAAGCTAAGTACTGACTTCTTGACTTGTTCGAATCTAAGCAGACTAATTCAATGGTCTATTTAAACTTCTACACACGAACAAACTCGGAAGCAGCTTTTAAGAGATTTGATTTCTAAAGAATCGGAATTTCATGGGTTCGCCACATTGACAGTCATCAGTTGTAAAAAAAAATAACTAAATCACAGAAATTATCTATCATGAAAGGAACTCTTCCCATGATATATACTACCTCCTCTCAGAGCATAGTACGGTATTTAATTAGATTAACTTCCTACTCTCGTGACAGTTAACCTAATTAAACCCCTTAAGTTTATGAAGAGTTGGTTAAACCCTTCAGACGAATCCAAACTACTCTCGTGATTGGATTCGTAGGTCTAATTGAAATAGGTTGGACATTGCGATTCACCTCTTAGTCCTTCTCGCAACGCCTAAAACGTAAACTTACTTGGCCAGGGTAAATTACGAAATAAGTGCGATTCCAACTAAATCATGAAGATAAGTTCTAATGAAAGTAGTAAAAGCATGGATTAACTCATAAAAGTCAATGGGCTACGCCCAATCATCCCGACAAAAAGTATCTACTCACCCATGATATTAAAGAAATACATGATGTTTTTGATGAACAAGTAAGAACTCGTGAAAAATTGCAAGAAATCGCTAAAAAGACTATAGAACCGTCTTCTCCTTAATCTGAGGATGAGGATTAGTCGATCAATCGTCACTTTCAGAGAGGATCTCGCCGGAATATGCTTATAAATCATGTTGTCGCCTCTATCGCCGCCACTGCTTCTCTTCGTCCGAAAAAGCCCCCATAAACCCGATCAAAATTTGATCTTTTATAGCTGGACCGGTTTAGAACTCATCAAGGAACGGTTCTGTGAACTTTGGTTCAAATCCGGTTTGGATCGGGTGAGAAACGAGTAAAAAACTCGTCGGGCGGAAGCTTTCACGCTCGGTGATGAAATCACGGCTGAAGCCGTAAATATCTCTATGTGTATATCCCTTTGGTGACAGAAACTTTTATGGCCCGTGATGGATTCACGGGTTCGGCTGTGAATATTTCTGTTCATTACAACACTTAGCCAATTTTCATCCTCTACTCAAATGCAAAATTATGGCCGAATCCACGATTATCCCTTTGGTGAAGGGCGCCTTTGTCATCTTCCCTAATAAACAAAGCACACAAGTATCAAATTCCTCCAAGGAACTTGAATCTAACAACCCATTTGCATAGAGTTGTTGAATATGATTCATGTTTATATGGGCTAATCGACAATGCCATAGGAAAGCACCAATTGAACCACTTAGTTTGGTCCTCTTACTATTTATGTTACAAATAGAGTTATCCATGTCCAATACATATAAACCATTGCATAAAGTACCCTTCCCATAAAACATATTTGCAAATGAAAAAGAACAAGTGTTCTCTCTTATTTCAAATTTAAAACCTTTCCTTGCTAAATAAGGAATGGATACAATGTTTTGGTAAGAGAAGGTACATAATAGCAATTATCTAACTCTAATTGAAGTCCAAAAGGCAAGGAGAGAGTCAAAATTCCTACAGCAACAGCAGCAACTTGTGCTCCATTTCCAACCCGTAGGTCAATCTCTCTAGGCCGCATCGATCTACTTTTCTTGAACCTCTGCATATTTGTACAAATATGAGCTCCGCATGCATTATCCAATACCCATGACATAGTAGTAGAAAGGTTGACTTCGATAACATAAATACTTGAGCTTGAAAACAAGGCCTTGCCTTTCTTTTTCTCATTCTGAAGTCACATCATGTCCTTTATCATGTGAGGTGGTCCTCCACATGTGTAGCACTTGTTATTCCTGATCCTTTCCATCTTTAGTTTCAGTCTCTTGGTCAAACCTTTCGGCTAACCACACTGAATATCTACTTTAGGAGGATTGAGCCTAACCAATTCATCAAAGAGCTGCTTTAGATTAGAAAAAATCTCAGAGGCACTCTTAGATTCATATTGCCCTCGAAACTCAAGTGACATGTTAGTTAGCATCAAATTAGCAACCTCCAAAGTATCAGCCTGATGCTTATTATAAGCATCATTCTCAGCCGCTAAGGCCGAGCATGCAAGTGGCTTAGGAATAGGCTGCTCAAGGACATAAAGCTTCCTCTCGAGCTTGATCACGATTCTCAAGTTCAATACCAATCCATCAAGTTGGATCCAACTAATGACACCAAAATATATAGTATATTTTGTATCATTTTAGATATCTTTTCATGCTAAATTGAGGATCTTATTACTTGTTTTCATGCTAAATTCATCGAATATTGCAAAGTCTACTTCTATTTTAGTTTTTCACGATTTTCAAGTAAAAAGACATTATTTCAAAGAATTTTCAAGCAAAATCAAACACATAGAAGTGTTACCATCATCAAGAGGAGATCACCCAAGAAATTTCACGCAAAATGGAGCAACTCTGCAAATTACGGTCGTGCCATAACCTCTTTTAAGGTACCATATTTTCATACGCTACCGTAAAATCCGAGCCACTGCCGTATTTTGAGGAGTTTTCGAACAGAAGGTTTTTCGGACTTTACGGCAGTACCGTAAACCAGATTACGGTACCGTATTTCAGAGCGCTTCAGAACATAAACTTTGCTTGATTTTACGGCACCGCCGTAAAGGATTACACGGGCCGTATTTTTCAGTCACTTCTGTAAACTATTACACTGTCGTAGTTCTGTTGTTAAACAAGATTTCCAGGTCAATTCTGAAGTCCGATTCTTGCGGAGACGATTGCAGGCGAACCAGAGGTTTATATTCGAAGCCGTAAGAAGCAATCGAGGAGTTTCGGAGGAGAGGATTAGAGATACGCCGAAAGCCCCAATTTTCATCGACTATCGAGGGAGAAATCGTCATTCACGCCGCCGCCTAGGGTTTCACCACCGCAACGAATCCAGGGCATCTCTGGCCGTGAAATTCATACCAAAGCTACATCTGAATGAGGAGACGACGTACCAGAAGTTTCAGAAGAAAAATAAATCAATCGAATGAGAATTCAAGGAAAGAAGGGAGACAGCCACTATTTACCGAGATCAATCGAAATTACGACTGTGAAATACTTCACAGCCGTCCTGTATTTTTTCAAAACTCTTCTTTCATTGATTTTTGAACTTCTGAAATTATGGAATTTTGTAACTCCTTTACCATGCTAGCTTAAACAACCCTTGGGACATGGGAGAGTAATTCACTTGATTTTTAATGACTAGATGACTATTTTTTTCACTATTTCATTGCGTTTAATCTTAGCATGATGATTTTGCTCATGTGATATTTGTGCTTATACTCTCTATAGATCCATGCTACTAATCATATTTTTAGAATTTTCTATTGACTGAAAAGTAATTGCTTGAGAATTCATAACCCTAGAATTGCATGTTAGGAACCCTTCCTTAGGATAGATCCAATTTGTTCAGTTCTAGTAGATTAATTGTTATGATAATAACATGAATCTATAGATCGAATCTAATTGTCAAACGTAGAGATCTTGCACGAAAGTGAGGATCAGAATGTTGGTGATCCATGAGTAAAACTAGTGTTAAGGCTCGGATGCACGAAAGTGATCCTTGAGATTCCACTAGAGATTATCAACCTAGAATTCGGATGCACGAAAGTGATCTTTGAGTTCATTGATTGATGATATACTTATCTTCAGCGTTGGGATGAATCTTGCGCGAAAGCGAAGATTAATCCCTGCATGGTTGTTAGCACGAGAGTGAAACAATCCTTTTATTAAGGAATTTGCATCTTCATCATGATAAAATTAAACTGACGAATTCTTTATTCATGTCTAGTCATAGAAATTATAGTAAATGAAACCCTAGTCCCAATTTTCTCTCCGATAGTATTCTTCCGTGTGTTTGCGATATTTGCTTGACTTTCATTCGACTACCTAGATAGTGAGAAATTAATTGATCAGTACTTGACAATATAGGTCTCTGTGGGTTCAATATCTTTCTTTATTACTTTGAGTATCCGTGCACTTGCAGATCACAACAAGTTTTTGGCGCCGTTGTCGGGGACCTTAGTTTGTCAATATTGAAGATATTGAGATTATTGCTAGACTAGGTTTTATTTACTGTTTTTTTTATTTATGTTATTTTTTATTTTTCTTGAAATCACTTGATCTGATTACTTTGCATGCGCAGAAGTCTTAGGTCAGGACCACTTGTTCCATTAGATCCTGAAATCAATAGAACACTTAGAGTGCGCAAGAAATTGAGATTAGAAGAGACATCACAAGAAGACTTACAAGATATATCTCAAGAGACGTCACCAGAAGAAATTGCAGAGATAGGGGATAATCAGAGAACACTTAGGGACTATGCAGCCCCTAATGCCCAAGAAATTCGTTCAAGCATTGCTAGACCAGCAATAGAGGCTAATAACTTCGAGATTAAGCCTGCTTTTATTTCAATGATTCAACAGAACCAGTTTGGAGGATCTCCTCTGGAAGATCCCAACCAACACTTGTCTTTATTTTTAGAATTATGCGATACTATCAAAATAAATGGTGTTTCTAACGATGCTTTGAAATTAAGACTTTTTTCTTTTTCTCTTAGGGACCGGGCAAAGACATGGCTTCATTCTCATCCAACCGGTACCTTCACAACTTGGAATCAACTGTCAAATTCCTTCTTGACGAAATACTTCCCCCCAAGCAAGACACTTCAATTGAGAAATCAAATTACAAACTTTTCACAAAAAGATGGGGAGTCATTCAGCGAGGCCTGGGAGAGATTCAATGAACTATAGCGGAAGTGTCCTCATCATGGCATTGAAGATTGGGTTTTACTACAAAATTTTTACTATGGATTATCTGTTGGGGTATGCCCTTAAGGCTAATGTTTGAGGCCTTGGGATTGTATAAGTATCATGTAATAAACTCTTATGTTTATAAAGGCATGGTTATTATTCAGATTGT
>CM050438.1:71200296-71228121 GCA_027562315.1 Costus pulverulentus
TAAGGTCACCACAAGCAGTGAGTGGCACCTAGTAGTGCATCGCTGCTACCCAAGTCATCGGAATGAATATTAACATCGACATCCCCATCATCGCAACTAGACACTGATGTATTATAGTCCCTTTGCCAAACTGATATCCGATTGGACAAGTGTGTCACCACTTGTTTTAACCCAATTACATGGTTATAACTAAATCAGATTCTCACCTGGGTATGGTCATACACTTTCAGTCATAGAACCATAAGGGACCCTGTGGATATCAATCTTCCCTCAGGAAGGGGCAAATCCTTTATCTGTCAATTGATCTTCTCATATGGGTTGTGACATACTCAATGACAATCGTTATGACCTCCCAACTACGGCGAGATGTTAGGTTGTATCAAAGCATGTCTCTAACCACATAGAAGAGTCAATGACCTTAAGTCTAGGAATCAACACATCTCCTGTCACTTGTGAGGATTTCATGACACCAAGTCATTGCCTCACAGCGTGTCGATCCAATATATCTACCACTGATATATCCATATGTCTGCGTTAGCGTTTCGTACCTATCCAGCCCATATACCAGTCTCTCATATACCATAGATGTCCCATATCTACTAAAGTACTTGACTGGGGACAAAAAGTTTGAGCACACATCCAATCTGTCTCCAGGGACATTATCACATAAGTACACATTCGCAGATGTAAACAAATGATGATAAAGACAATGTCAGAATGATATATAAATATCAATGTTAAGTGGTATAATAATAGACCAATATTAGGTCCTAGAGCATATACACCAACACCTAAATCCTGAATAAGAGGTTTACGTTGACATGCTCAACATGTTCACGTTATAGAAATCCATGTTTGTGATTACAAATTGGCAAATAAATATGAAATCGATAAAGGAAGGCAAGGATTAAGGTTTCTTGATGAAGATCGATGGCAACAATCTAGGAAATCAAAGCTTTTCCGGTGAATAATCGTCGTTCGCCACCTGTCGCCCTAATTCTCGCCTCTTCCTCGAATTCACCTTGAAGATCTACCAAAAAGTCCTAATATCTATCCAAAGCCTCCTTATATAGTTCTCCACCCTTAGAATAGGTTTTCCCCAAATTTTGGTGTGAAAAGGAATCGAATCGGGTGAAAAACCGAGTGAATCGCGAGTTGGGCGGACGAAAAAATACAGCCGTGAAAATAAATACGGTCCTACCATATTTTCTTTTGTGTCTTCAGAAATTAACACCTGACAGAAATACGGCCGTGAAAATAAATACAGCCCTACCGTATTTCTTTCTACGGATTTCCCTCATCAAAATATGGTCATGATAAATATCACAGGTAGTGCCATATTTCCTTCTGTTCTCTTCCAAAAATACAGCCGTGATAATAAATACGGCAGTGCCATATTTTGCAAATAAATTCCGAATTGTATGAAATTTGATGGACAGCTTCGTCTTGACTTGTAGAATTCATCTGTGTACTTGGATCCTTCAAATTCTGTCAAAATTTGGTCGTTTTTGCCTAAAACATGTCAAAAGTGAAGAAAGGTGAAAATTCCGAACAAACAAAAGGATTTGAGTCGAAATAATTGGAATTATGATAAGAATAGGATAAATTATGTATGAATAGTATAGCAAAAATACTATATAAATAAGTGACATCAATAGCCTCACAGCGAGTCGGTCCAGTATATCCGCCACTGATATACCCATATGTCTGTGTTAGCACATCATGCCTAACCAACCCATATACCAGTCTCACATGTACCAGAGTTGTCCCATATCCACTCAGGTACTTGACTATGGACAAGAGTTTGAGCACAGATACAATCTGTCTCCAAGGACATTATCATGCAAGTACACAATCACAGTTGTAAACATGGCATAATAATGACAATGCCAGAATGATATATAAGAAATATCAATGTCAAGTAGGACAAAAGATAGACCAATAACAGGTATTAGGGCATAAACACCAACACCTCCGGTGTATCACTTGGCTTTCCTTCCGACGACATATCTTCTGTGAAGACCTGCGATTTTTTGGCAATTTTTGCTTGGCGACTTATTCTTTTCCAGCAGCGTCACCTAGACTTCTTGTTTAAGTCCGATCCTTCCAGATACTTTGACCAACATCCCCTCTAAAGGATCCCTTCCCTTAGCATTATTCTTCTATTCCAAATTTCTTCTCAACCATGCACAAGAAGTCTGTAGCCAAATGCCACGCCTCGACATCTTCTTCCCACCCTCCTGCTGAGCCGGGACAAGATGCAATGATGTGATGAAATCCTTTTTGCATAATTTTTTGAGATTTTGTCAAAGGACTCACTATGAACTTCTCATGCAATATCGAGTAGTTAATACTCAAAATCTTGATCGAGCGACTATTTCAACTTTGGGAATTTCTGATGACGTGATGTGGATGTTCCAACCAATTGGTTGGGACTGATTTTTCAACATGTCTCACCTGACTTATCTATCGATCACACTTGAGTTCCTATCCACTTTGGACATGAACGCCAATATCAACACTGACGATGATGATGGCATTATCACTTTATGTCTGACGAATATGGAGCACTTGCTCACTCTCTCCCAAATCAATCAAATCTTTGGATTTTCAGAAGACGACACTCGTATCACCCCGAGTACAACAATCATGATTTGTGGGCCAAGATTACTAGAGATCGGCCTTTCATCTCCAGATATGCTCAAGCGAGCGCCTTAAGCAACCCCGTCTTTCGTTACATCCACCAAGTATTAGCATATATGGTATTTAGCAAAGGAGAGAGCGATGGTCTAGTACATGCTTCTGAACTACTCTTTATGTGGGCTATGTTATAGTCATGCAAATTGAATATTGCTTTCTTATTTATTAAACAACTGCATAAAGTAGCACAAGGCCCAAAAAGAAGTAATTGTTTCTAGGGGGCTAATCATCCCTATTGTCATCGCATTGGGGATTGATCCATATGGCGTGGAGCAAGCTAAAAGTAGCTCCAAGATTGATATTGAGTCCTGCTTGGCGATGAGGATGATAGTCCGTGAGGACAATGTTTTCTATTTGATTTTTAGGGGCAATGACATGACACTTCCTCTCCCAAACTAGCAATGCATGACTATTCGAAATAAGAGAAACTAGCATATACATCCTATTGCTGATGAGGATGTACCAATCAACACAGCCCCCGCCTTCACCCTACTCTCGGCCATTTAGATTTGCTGAGCATTCAGTCTCTGCTTCTGCTACTGCTGCCTCCTATGCCAACATTGAGTTCCTACTAAGAGAGATTAGAGAGGACAAGCACTAGATGTACCTTGAATCCCTAGATCAAGCATACAAGATCAAGGAAATCTAGAAAGAACAAGAACGCCAAGGCCGCATGCAGACCACCATCTTGGATGTGGTCAGAGATATGCAACAAAAATTGAATCCTAGACGACGGTGATTTTTAGCAACTTTATCGGGGATTTTGTTGGTGGTCTCTCTGTTTCTATTTAGTATGCTTATACTCCCTCCTTTGCAACATTTGACATATTGTATACTACATAAGGGATTATGCAGTTTTTCTGTGTGGAAAGGAGGGGTCTGTCCCGCCTTTATTTGACTTGTTTCTATTGATGTGTGTTGTGTGCTATTGCTACTTTTGTGTTTATATTTCATTTTTAATTTGAGGATATTGATTACCTTGATGTTATTGATATGGTTTTAATTTTACATGACTATTAGTTTGTTTTGACTCCATGATTTCTTTTAATACAAACTATAGTAAAAAAAGCTAAGTCTATGATATTCTGTTATTGTTCTTTGGTTTTTAAGCTATTTAGATTTAATAATGCGGTGTGAAACTTGTTTATTATGTAAATTAAAGTAGTTCTTCTTATGACTACCTTTATGCCTTTTCCTGAGGTTTTAGAAAACTATTGAGTGTGATTACATTGTTGCCTGAATGATAACTGATAGGTAACACATCTTTATGACTTAGGTTTGAGCACAAATTTCATGCTTCTAATTATACATTTACTGGATAATTAGGTTTGTCCCCTGCATCCTTACTACCAACTTATCGTCTGACATATTTCTGACTGCTCGGCTGCCTCCTTACTACCAACTTATCGTCTCTGACATATTTCTGACTGCTCGGCTGCCTCTTGCAGAAACAGTGGTCAAATTCCAGAAAAAAATATTTTTTTTCATCATAAATACAGCAAACCATACAACAATGTTGCAAGCACCATATCGGTAAAAAACTTGTTCGAGGCAGAAGCTGCACATACAGAATGATGTTTTGGTAAGCATACACAGCACAGTCAACAGGCAACGAGTGATATAATAGGCTTCTGTTAGTTATTCACACGAGCAATAAACAAAGATAATGACATTGAACTGTAGAAGATTAGCACAATATATGACCTGGGACAATCTCAATCTGAAACTGATATGCATGATCATTCATCATCAGTATATGTTGATAGTCAACGGATACACAGATAGTAACCACTTCTAGAAGAACTTACCTAATTAGAAGTTCATTAACACAGTCAACAGATCAGAAGTGGTAGTATAAAGTTGGCAGCCACCCATCATTGGACTAAATTTGACAAGACAAGGGTGAATTAAACAGAGTGGAGGGTTACTAAAGTGGAAAAGCAAAGCCATTTTCTGGAAAACATATGCATCTGCCTCAATTCATGCAATGTCTCAAGGCCAACCAATTAATAAATGATCAGGGAGGTTAACCATATAATTGACCATTGCTGGTGCTAACTGGTCCAACATCAGGAACAGTCACTTCATGAACATGCTAATGGACCTTGCTTGTTTCCACCATCTACCTAACTACATGTCTGATTCAGAAGCAAACTTTTAGATTCGCTAAGTTAAAGAACATGCTCAGTCGGTGTCGGTTGATGTTTGGGGGCAATTAAATAAACTAAATGCTTGGATTCAGAACTACAGTCGAGTCAACAACACAAGTTTGGCTGAAGTTGTTAGATAGCTTATATTCAACAGAGCTGTTTTGTTGCTTATTACTCCCGCATTGGTTGTGGCATGGCTTAACTCTCTGGTACTGGTATAAGACCACTTACAGCAGCATTTTTTCATACACAACTTTTTATTTCTCTCCACTTGGTACCAAAGCAGGACTCCTGCAGGTAATTGCTCTCCGAGTAGATGGGCCTCTCAGTTCTCCCTCTCCCGCTGCTGCCCCCCAACGGCTGCAGTAGCACCTCTCAGCCAGTCGCAACATCCCCTTCTTCTTGTTCCTATATCATTGCCCCTGAGTCCACAATTTTCAATGACTCTACTTCTTTCATAACGTCACTTCCATCTCCGTATGTGGGGTCTCTGCAGATTTTCCACTATCCTCTCCCTTGGATGTTAATTTTCGAATTGCTGCTGACATAGATACTCAATCTACTAATGCTCATCCTATTTCTTATCACATTTCTTTTAATCAGTTATCTTTTGTTTTTTCATTCCTTTACTTTATACTTACCTGTTGTATCTGGACCTAGGAATCCACATAAATTATGCGTAATGGAAATAAACCATGATGATGAGAATGAGATACAGGCACATTTCTCAGGATACAAGAGAGTTTCTTTTTTCTCCCTAAGATGTTAACCATGCTTCTTGCATATAGGTCAAACACCTTACTGTGTTTTACATCGTCAAGATACAAGAGAGCATATTCTTTCTCCCTAAGATGTTTTGACGCTAAAGAACTTGGTAAACCAAGATATTTCATTGGACTAAAAGTTGCATAACTTGTGGAATTGCTCCTTTGTTAGACGAAATGATGGGGATTTCAAGCCACCTCCCAATCCACGTCTGCTAGCTTGAGCAACAAGCTTGCACTCCTTGTGGAAGACAAAGACCGTGCTGCAAGAACCACAATGAATGTGTAACCCAGTCGCCACAACAGTCTGCTCAAGTCCACTACTGCCTGAAACGCCTCAACCTATGAAAGCTTCCATCTCCTCGTCATTCTCTCATCTCTGATGCCACCCGCAATGTTAATGAAGTTTACTTTTTTTTTCTCGTCTTCTTTTATGTAAATGTGTTGTGTCTTGAAATCATGTAATCACATTTGTCCCATGGTCATTGACACTTACAAGAGTATCTATGTAGATCTGAAGAGGTCAATGTTCTGTTTCAGACTTACAGGCACAAGTCCATTTTATGCGCACCTCAAGTCTTGCAATCTGACTTATTATTGGTTCCACTATGTAAACCTTAAGAATAATTGATTGTTTGATACTAACATGGTCTTCAACTCACCTACCATTTAACTCCGATAATAACTTGCCTGAGCCACTTAGATATACGAAGTCCCTATTCTGTTGTCCATTCCTCCACTTTATAACCACAGTATTCAAACTCTCGCCCGCCGCCAAGGGGAAGACCCTACCTAGATCCTCAAAGCTCAAGTTCCACACAGGCTGCCAACTTGTTGGACGACTCAGATTGCTGAGACACCAAATGCCTAGTTCAGAAACTTTTGTTGAACAAGCTAGACAATCCAAACTAACCCAGTGAATTTAAAGAGTAACACCTGATGCCCAAATTCGACAGTGTAATTGAGGCAAGCAACAACCACACTATTGGACAGTTCGCTTTGAAGCTTTATTTTCATTGGTTCTTCAACTAAAAAATATTTCACTAGTATAGACTTCCTCTATATAAATTCATCCTACATCACTGTAGCATCAAAGCATACCCCACTCCACAAGTCAAAACAAAAATCAAACTCAATCAAAAGCCTAGTTCCTTCCTTCACCTTCCAAATGATATGGGTATCAAATTGAACATGGCTAATTGGTGAAAGTAATAGGTCGAGTTAATATGCAAATCCAAGTGTCTCAGTGAGATCAACAATTGCCTCAATGATGTCATGAATCACCAAAAGACTCCTCCATTGTAACCAACTGGCCTGAGATCCAGCCACCTCCGGAGGGAGGATGATGAAATAATATGGTTAGTCGAAATGAATCTTGACCTCCCGAGTCTTCCTCAATTTGCTCATAGCAACTAGTAATATTTTGGTTGGTATATGCCTAAAAGAATGTCACATGCATATTGCTTGAACGCTCTACTAAATACTGGTTAGATGGAGCATCTAAATGAATGCTCAAGCTTTCCTCTTTTTGATCGGTGGGATAAAAGGAAGCTTAAACTGAACAAGCATGTTCTTCCTAATTTCAAAATCTACCTATTAGAACCTCTAAGTTGTATCCCCAAGGGGCTAACACCATTGTTGATTACATGACAGTTTGAGAATTAATTTTTCAACGAGAGCTCTAGCAAAACACTTAGGTCACCCATAGCCTAATTCTAGGATGGACTCTACCTTAAAATTTGAAGGAGATATCGAGTACAATTGACCCACTAGGAGCTACCTTCTCATGAGCTTGCTAGGTGAAGCATGCATTAAAACAATCTCTCAGTGAGCATCCCCACTTTTGTACCCTACTGAGCTCCTAAACTTACATCCTAAACCCTGAAACAACTAAACTACACTAGCCACCCAACTCTGTAAAACAATTAAGGTAAAGCCCAGTTAGGATGACCACTTGGAAGCTATTGGTCATTGTGGAGAAAAATAGGTGTTTGGAATTGCTTGAGTGAATAGCACTCAGCCGACAGACATTTATACACTCTTTAGAAATAAATATATCTTGTAGTTACAAGGCAATTTAATAGGACTGCAACTTCCTAATATACAACTTCCTAGAGAGAGTTATTTCCTATGCTTTCATTTAATGAAACATAAACTTCCTAAGAGCATGCATGCACATCGGAAATTGAAGCTCCTCTTATTTTTCAGCAAATTTCCATCACATCACTCCCCCTCAAGAAAATTTGTATTGTTTAATAAGAACATTTGCAAGTTGTAAGTTGTTTCTTCTATGGAACATAGGACATTCACACTAATCTTTCTTCCATTTTTTAAATAAAATGTCTGTCAATTTCAATTGGATTGTGAGCAATGTTGATGGCTGACTGTTATAATAAAGCATAGATTCCCATTTTGATTCTTAAATCATTTAGGACAATATTCAGCCAAATAATTCACAGTCTTTGGGCTATTGCTCTGAATTCTGATTTTGTAGATGATCTTACCACTATATTTTGTTGTTTACTCCTTATGTCACTAGATTCCCTCAAAAAAAATTACAATAGATAGTTTGCATCGGTGTAGGCTTCTATAATAAGTTTTTCATACCTCTTGAATAAAATTCTCTTTCTTGGGTTGCCTTTTAAGCAGTGTAGCACTCTGTATGTTGCCTGAAGATATGATTCTCTAAGATCATGCATATATTGGCTAAGATAGGCAATGTCAGGTCAAATGTGAACAAGGTATATAGTCTACCAATCAACCTCTCGAACATTCCTTATCAATAGTCGCTTCACCAAATTTCTAGTTTGCATCCATTGAGGGTAGAGATAGGTATACATCTAATCTTCCCTGTTTCCATTAGTAGATCAGTTATATATTTTTGCTAAGATATGAAAATTCCTTTCAAGGAATGTGCCACTTCAATTCAAAGGAAGCAAATTAATCTCTCAAGTTCTTTTATCTCAAAATCCTTTACTAGTCTTTGATTCATTCCTTCCTCTTTCATCATTTTTGGTCACTATAGTATCATCTATATACACAAGAAGAGTCATCACCCAGTAGCTAAATGGGTAACTAAATGCTTAATGAAGAGAGTATGGTTACTAACTCTGTTTATTCCCAAACTTTGTATAACCTTTGCAAATCTTCCAAACTATGCTCTAGAAGATTATTTCAATCCATGTAGGGCCCTTTTTCAGCTTGCACACTTTATTACCGGACCCTCCCTTAAACCCCGATGGACTATTCATGAATAGTTCTTCATCCACATTTTAACATTATATTGGAGAAGTAAATTGAAGTGAGCAACTAGTGATTGCATAATTCTTACTGTATTCATTTTTACCACTGGAGCAAAGATTTCCTAATAATCAACCCCTATGGTACCCTTTGGCCACCAATCGGGCTGTATACCTTTCAAGAGATCTATCGTCTTGTATTTTAATGTGAAAAACGGTTTATAATTAACAATGTTATCCCATTTTGGTCTTTCAACAACCTTCCATGTTTAACTTATTTTTCTAATGCACTCATCTCTTCTTTCATAGCATTTCTCCATTTCCTCATAAACAATTTTAGGAATTGCAATGGTGTTTAAACTAACAATGAATTTTATGTGATTTGGTGACATGTGTTTAAGGGAGATATAGTGATAGAGTGGATAGAGAGGCCTTTTAGTACACTCTCTTGTTCCTTTTCTAATAGCTACGAGAAGATTCAGTAGGAGTTTCCATTAATTGTGTGAATAAAGCTATATCAGACTTGTGTCTACTCTAAAATAGTCTTTCTTCCTGAGTATACTTGAGAGAACCTTGGATCATTTTCAGAGGTATTGGTCTAATTGGATCATGGAGGTTCGATCCTACCAATTGGTACATGAAAGAGAGATCAAGGGTTTTAAATGGTTCAAATATTCTATGAGCATTGTTTTCATTTATTGAAGATAAGATTTTGAGAAAAAAGAACTACTCTTAGCAACTGTGACATCTACAGAATCATACATTTTGCTGGATGATGGATTGGAACATTTGTAACCTTTTGAGTGGAAGAATACCTAAGAAAAATACATTTGATGGCTGAGAGTCTAGTTTGCCTCTTGGTTATGGATGTGAACAAAGGCAATAGACTGAAATACGCCCAGCAACAAAGTTGCTCCTGATGAGCACTATGAGCGGAGTGACTAAGCTGCTCTTGGTTATGGATGTGAACAAAGGCAATAGACTGAAATACGCCTAGCAACAAAGCTGCTCCTGATGAGCACTATGAGCGGAGTGACTAAACATTATCAGGGAGATCACCCGTTTGATAGAGGTAGAGTACGGAGGATTATTGTGGGCAGTACAACTGGAAGAAGGGGAGTCAATTGACAAGTCCCTGTCAGGCACCCATGGAGAGCAGTTGCAATACTTGTTTGGTGAGTTTCCTAAGGTTTTCACGGAGCCGACTCTCCTACCCCCCACGAGACCAACGGATTATGTCATTCTAATTAAACAAAGCGAAGGACCCATTCGGGTAAGACCATACCAGTATGCTCATAGTCAAAAAGGGGTAATAGAGAGGCTTGTGGAGGAAATGATCACAACAAGCATCATACAGCCGACCTCAAGCCCTTATTCCAATCCGGTGATATTAGTTCGGAACAAGGATGGAAGCCGGAGGTTTACGTGGACTATCGTGCTTTGAATGAAATCACTATCCCTGATAAGTATCTTATCCCAGTGATTGAAGAACTTTTGGATAAGTTATATGGAGCAAGTTACTTTTCCAAACTCGACTTGCGATCCGGCTACCACCAGATTCCGGTGCAAGAGGAGGACGTACCAAAGACCGCGTTTAGAACACACGATGGACACTACGAGTTTCTTGTAATACCATTTGGGTTAAAGAATGCTCCATTTACATTTCAAGCCACCATAAATGATGCCTTCAAATCCTACCTGCTCAAGTTTGTCTTGATTTTCTTTGATGACATTTTGATATATAGCGCATCTTGGGAGGAACATCTCAGCCACTTAGGGCAAGTGTTACAGGTATTGGAAAGCTTGAGATAAAATCATTGTGTTAGATGTGACATGTAGGTGGAAGCTCATTTGGGCACTTGTCAAATGGTAGGTTGAAAATTTCTTCAAATAGTATTGATTAAGGGCATCATGGGTTCATTCTTGTTGAATTTCCATCTTAACTATGGTTTGAAATACTAGTCAAAAAGTAGCTTCGCCATTGTGCTCATTACAAGCCGCCGCCTCCTTCTTGAGATAATTAGGCCATTATTTCTTGAATCTCCATTTTGACTAACATGTATATTAGGGGTTTGAAATACCGGCTTGGGACCAATGCTTGTAAGCTTATGCATGTGGCAGAAGCTCAAGCGTTGCTGGTGGCTTAGTTGTGTGCTTGCGGACGAAGAGGAGAAGCTTGCAGATGAAGCTTCCATTAGTCGTGAGCAGCTTAGTCACTCCGCTCATAGTGCTCATCAGGAGCAGCTTTGTTACTGGGCGTATTTCAGTCTATTGCTCATCACGAGACTTGTGATCATTTCCTCCACAAGCCTCTCTATTTCCACTTTTTTACTATGAGCATACTGGTATGGTCTTACCCGAACGGATCCTTCGCCTTGTTTAATTAGAATGACATAATCCATTGGTCTCGTGGGGGGTAGGAGAGTCGGCTCCGCGAAAACCTTAGGAAACTCACCAAGCAAGTGTTGCAACTGCTCTCCATAGGTGCCTGACAGAGACTTGTCGATTGACTCCCCTTCTTCCAGTTGCACTGCCCACAATAATCCTCCGTACTCTACCTCCATCAAACGGGTGATCTCCCTGATAGAAGCTTTCGATCGCACCAAGGCTGGGCTCCATTCGATAGTCACCTCCTCACCATCCTTTTAAAACTTTAGATACAAGCACTCCCAATCTGCCCTAACCTCCCCCAATGTCCTGAGCCATGCGACTCCAAAAATCAAATTAACTTCACTCAAGCCAAACAAGTAAACATCCATAGTCTCAACATGCTCGCCCAGCTGCACCTGTAGTTGTGGACAGTATCCTTGCGTAAGCACCTTTCCTCTATCACCCAACTGGACCCAAAGGAAGGGGTTGGAATGACCTCCAACCCTAACTCCTTCATCAATTGGCTAACGCGAAGTTATGGGTGGCCCCACTATCAATCATGACCACAATGTCAATTCCTTCTAGCCTTCCCATCAACTTTAATGTTTGGGGCTTGAAATTCCTCCTATAGTATGCAGCGATACCTCCATGTTGGTATTGCGTATTTCACCTCCTTCAAATGCAGCCTCATCGCCTTTGTTTCCGTCCTCTCCCAATTCCACATCAATACCATCCTTGTCCTCTGCTAGGATCATAAGTCTAAAGACTCTTATTAGCACAACAATATATGGGGTGATAAGGTTAGTCGCATCTAAAGCATAATCTTTTCTCTTATTTTGTCTTGAAGTCCTGGTAAGAAAGAGACCGGCTACCCTTTGCCCTATTCTCCGAAGTGCTCCCTTCATTCTCTCTACGCCCAACCCCTCTTTCCCACTGATATCACGGTCGGCTAGACCAGTCCCACTAGCTATGGTCCGTATGCCACCCGGCACCCCTCCTTTAGTGGCGTCGTCATCCCAATCTCTTATGGCTATTCTTTGCCGTCCCCAACTTGTTCTTGTCATCGGCATCGGAAGGAACGGTCCCAGTCGTCCCCCTCCTACACCCTAACTGCCAGGGGTGATAGGTTTTTGGACTTTTTGAAAATTTCAGGCTAGCTGGATGGCCTTCCTGACTATTGGCGGTGATAAGAGTCTATACCTACCTTCGGATGTCTTCTTGGAGGCCACTAAGAAAATATCCCATGTACTACAACGCCGGCAACCTCGGCACTCTTGCCACAAGCCCTTCAAATGTTTCCACATACTCATCCACCGATTTAGACCCCTACTCCGGTGCCGCTAGCATTTCAAAGGGGTTAGTAGCACTACATTCACTAAACCGCTCCACCATCTCTTCCTTCAAGATCTCCCATGTGAGGTCCGGTTTCATTCTTTTAAGCTAGCTAACCAATGCACCGCCTCTCCCTTCATGCTGACAAACGCCAAGGGGATATGATGACTGTATGGGGTTCCTTGGACATTGAAGTATTGTTTAGCCTACATAATCAACCCTGAGGGGTTTGTGCCATCGAACACGGGTAGTTCTACTCTCTGACACATTAGCTGCTGATCTTTTATAGCACCTGTGTGTCTCCTCCAGGTGCCCTAGCTCGGCTGCTTCTGCCCTTATCCCACCACCTATAGATTGCCCCTCTTTTTGTACCCATATCAGCTCATCTCGCCAATCACCAATTCACCCACGTATCGCTGGTTGTGCTACTCCTCTTGGGTGGCTCCACACTACGTTCCTGCATCTTCCCATTCATTACCGCTGCAAACATCTCTTTCAACTCCGCCATATCCTCCATCTTCTAGCAATCCACCTAAGCCAATCGCTGCCTCTCTTCATTGATCGCCACCTCAGCACACCGCTATTCCTCACATGCTAGAAGCTTTCTCAATGATTTCTCCAAAGCTTCGAAACAAGCTTCTGATTGTGTAGCCGCCATCTCCTCTGGCCTAGTCACAGTCTCGCCGAGTCTAGTGCACCGCTCTCATCTCCGTCGTTGTGGCATCTCCACCCAGCGCCCTAGATGATAGTTGCAGTCACCTTCCAATAATCGTCACGCTTGTAGTCTCCTTTCCCAAGCGGATAAAGGCCTCAAGATCGGCGTTGTGATCTTCTGCCGTCGCTGCATCGTGGTTCTCCGCCAGGCGCCTCGCTCGCCAATGAATAGCGCCATCCAAATAGAGCTACGTGTGCACTTATGTCCTCTAACCCTCCCAAGTGGATCCGGCAGGTTGGACCACTGTTACGATCAAAAACCGATCATCCCTCTAGCCGAATGTCACCGGCGAGTACAAAACCTCACAGGAAGGCAAAAATTACTATGCTCCTTCACATCTCCCCTCTCCCTTGCCCTAAACCCCCCCCCCCCCCCCCCCCCCCCCCCCCCCCCCCCTCTTCCAGTTTGGGCCTTGCTAGGCCCATCTCCCTTCTTTGGTCCACATTGGGTGTACACTTTCTGGGCAAGGCTCGGCCCAAACATAACAGTATATATATTATACATATAAATATATAATTATACCAATATGTACTATACATATAGAAATATAAAATATATAATAAAATCTGATAGATATCAACATCATTCATGTATTAGTCCAATACCATACCACCTAGTATACACCAGTACGTATAAGTCATACCACCTAGTATGGATTAGTATACACCGGTTGTCCTATTAATAGTTTTTATGTAATCTATCCATAATTTAGCTACTACGTTCCCTTTATTAGCCTTATGGGTGATTATGAATGTATATTATTGCAGGTACTCTACCCACTTAGTGGGCATACTAGGAAATTGGTTTCTTTTGGCATTGAGAAATGATAGTAGGGCCTAATAGTTGTTAAAAAGGACAAACTCGCATTGGAGGAGATGGTGTCTCCACTAAAAAAGGGACTAGATTATGGTATAGAACTCTTTGTTACATGTAGACTATCACTACCAGATCTCATTGACTTTCTCACTAAAAACGGCTGATATCCCTCTTAACTAAGAGTACACCCGCTTGTTAAAGGCATCACAAGTGACCTTAAAAACTTTTGAAAAGTTGAATAGATGAAGGACGAGTGCAGAGGTCAAAACATTAAGTGCAAGGAATGCACGCTGTGCAGCTAGGTCCAATTGAACTCACCCTTAGAGAGATAGTTGGTTAACAAGGTTGCAATCATGTTAAACCTCTTAATGAATCGACGTTAGAAGACGGCCAATCCTAGAAAACTCCTCACCTCAGTGGTCGAGCTGGGTTCAAGCCAATGGCAAATGGTGTCAACCTTCACTAGGTTAACCATGAGACCTCCGTCAGAAACTATAAACCCTAGGAAGTGGATTGGGTACCCAAGAAGGGACACTTCTTAGCATGCAGAAAGAGGCATTTTTTGCATAGGATTTCAAAGGTTAAACATAGGTGCTCAAGTTGACCATCGCGACTATAACTGAAAATCACGATGTTATCAAAATAAACAACCAAGAACTTTCCATGTAGGGCTTGAGCACTTGGCTCATGAGCCGTATGTATGAAGGTGGATGAGCGTTGGTTAAATCGAATTACATAACTAACTATTCATATAAGTCATCATCGATCTTGAAGGCAGTCTTGCATTCATCGCCCGCACGCATTAGACTTGATGGTAACCACTTCAAATGTCAAGTTTGGAAAACCAAAATGAACCGAACACAAGGTCAAGCATATCATCCAATCGGGGAATGAAACACCTATACTTGATCATGATCTGATTGATAGCTCAACCATCTATGCACATACAGTAAGTATCATCCTTCTTTAGCATAAGCAACGGAAATATCGCACGAACTCAAACTCTCTTAGATCAACCCCTATGCCAAGAGGTTATCCACTTGACGTTCAGCTCAGTATGATCAGTTGCGTTCACACGATAGTGGGGCAAGTTAGGGAGGGTCACACCCGAGACTAAGTCAATCATATGCCCGATATCCCTATCACGTGGAAGACTCATAGGGAGGATAGTTGGGGCAATGTCTTGAAACTCCGTCAGGAGCTAGACGATCTTGGCTAAGCCTCCTTTTTTAGTGGGAAAGGAGTACTAGTGACCTCACGTACTATCAAGGCAATCACTAGCCTTATAGACCAATGCGCAGGTATGCACATGAGTCACGCTCTTAGACGATGACACTCACAACTCCCAAGGTGAGGTTGTGTTTAGGTGGATTTTATAGTCATTATACTGAAATACATAAGTGTTCAATTGACGGTAGTGGACTATATCACGATCATACAACCAAAGCTAACCCAAGAGAATGTGTGCAACATCTATGAATATAATATCACAACAAACCTTATCCTGATAATCATCAAAGCTAATCAAGACTTGACAACTATAGGTGAATGAAAGACTTAACACATCCACCCATGCAATCGAGTAGGGTTTTGGGTAAGGCTCAATTGAGAAAACGAAATGAATGATTTAAGTCCTCGAAACCAAATTGAGACTGCTCCCCCATCAATTATAATCTTGCACGAGTATCCATTACACTTGATATAAGTATAAAAGATATCCATGCGTCACCAATCTTCTAAAGGTGGAGATGTCGCCTCCTCACCTAGTGTAACACTGGGGATCATAATCATGCTATGAACTGCATCAGTCCTTTCCAACATACAAAGTCTATTTTGAACAATCCTAACAAAATGCTTAGGTTGTTAGCATCAATGACAAATGACACAGATTAGAGGGGCATCCACAAGGGTTTTTCCTTTCTCCTCCAAGTCAGGTGTCGAGGTTGACTCTCAAGTAGGGTGCACCTAAGAGGGATATGTACAGCCAAGGCCCAACGTGGCTCCAAAAGTTCCGAGTGAATAGGGTCTACACCTGAGCTCCATCATGTGGGAACAAACTCGAGTCGACGCAGGTAATTCTTTGGGTCCTACTCAATCCGTAGGGCAAGCTAAAAGGTCTGGTCAAGGGAATCCAAGATGTAGACTGCTAAGGCACGCTAGATCATAACAAAGGCTGTACTTGAATTGAGCTAAGGCGAAAGCTAAATCTTCTCTAAGGATGCACTTAATTGCCAATTCATTGAACCAAATCATGTATTGAGCCACAAAAACCTGACACTTGGGAGATACTAATGTACTAGTTTAGAAGATGCTACCAGTATGATAGTGGTATATATTTCTCCTTAAGTCTATACTTCATCTCCTCCTAACGTACGATCGGTGGAGACCTTGGTTCTCATTATCATTCTACACTCATCCAATGGAGGCATGCAAACATTATATCGTGTCACTCCACTCAAAATAGTTGTTGACGGCCGTTGTCTAATCTAGGAAAATGAAACTTTAACAAGACAACAGATGTCGTTGTCTTCACAATTTCTAACAAACCTAGGTCTTGGCTTGGACCTCTCCACTAGGCTAGGCAACTGGTAGGTCGGGGTCAAGTTTTGTCATACCCGCCCTGACCCCGCCTTTTCAAAAATAATCCTCGAACCTGACCCCAACCCCAATGGAGTTAAAAAAAACTCATCCCCATGCCGGACCCCATCGAAGAATTGCGGGGACCCCAACTCCCAACCCCGACCCTATTTTGAGCTATTATATAGTAAATTACAAAAGAAACACTATAAAATATATATATATTTATATATTTTAAAATAATTAATTAAAATATCTAATATAAATCTACAATATAAATAACATGCACAAGTCAACAACAAAAAATAATTATAGGGTTTTACTAAAATATGGGTATTTTAGTAAATTAAAGGGTCAGATTGGGTTCAGGTTTGGGGGGGTCCTATGATACCCAGACCCCGCCCTACTTATTAAGTTTTGGGTTTTTCCCAAACCCTGGTTAACTTAGGTTTTCCCCGTTGCACCATGGTAGTGAGTTATTGCATCATAACTCTCAACATATTTATACAACACTTGTCATACAACACTTAATACCTTTCAGGTAGAACTAGGTTTCTAGGGAGTAGGATTCTGATAGGTAGTTCTTGATCTAGTTATCATGATCAATCAAAATGTAATGACTCAAGCTAAAATGCTGAAAATGTCAATAAAACCAAATGTAACAAGCAGACTGCGGCAAACAAACAAGAGTTACTTGCAAAGTCCTTACTATCAACTTTGGGTTTTATGTGACAATACAATGATAAAATCATGAGAGGATCTTTAGACAAGAGAAGTAAAAATGCTCACGATGGATAATGACACCTAATCTACTTAAAGCAGCTTGTACTAGTCTCAAATAAGCTAATTTTTTTCTTTAAGTGCAAACTTTGGAGCAGTCACACGATTCAGCGAACAGCTTGGTGCCTTAGCCCTAAACAACACAACCTCTCACGTTTTCCAATGTCTGAATAAGCGAGAGATTACTTTGACAAGAGAATAAACAAAACACAAATAGAGATTCAAAAAAAATAGGAGTTACCTACGCTGAAGTGTGATTTAATTCCTTCAAGCTAAAAATGGTAAGTTACAAGTTTCGAACCTCGGGAGGCAATCCTAACCTCCAAGTTACAAAACTCTCGTAACTCTCCAAGATACCTTCCTATCCCAAGCAAGCAGAATACTATCTCTTCCTAGACATCCTTTCATAAGCTAAAGGGACTGAAAGTCACAACAAATGTATGACAGGGTAGTTAGGGTAGTTAGAATATTCTGACTACCTTACCAACTCAAAAGCTAAAATATAAAACAAAGAACAAAATCATAACTAACTCTCATGTTGATCAACAAAAGACCATTTGCACTCTTTTTATACACAACTTTTGTTCCTCTTAACTTAAGTCAACCACCTAGTTTAGTAAATGAACTAGTGTAGTTTGTCATGTAAGATCAAGGTTCAATCTAACTTGAAAGGCAAATCTTTGGGTAGGCAACAAGGTGTCTAGTCAGTACTAATAAATATTTAAGTAATTATGCGATAAACATGAAGATTATGCAGGATAAACACAATGATAAATTATGCTCCGGCAAGTATATGCTTAGAAGCTTAAGATAAATCCTTAAATAAATAGTGGTCGTTGAAAAAACCCATAAAAACCAAAATAACTAAATAATCAATACATACGGTTCCTCCAGTGGGTCAGTTTCAGCTTAAGATAGAGTATGTATGTATGCATGTATGCATAAACAATGGAATTTTTTACATATTAAGTATGAGCCATGGCATTTGTGTGTGAAGTATGACTGTGTGTGACTGTTTGTGAAGTATGAGTCAAGGCATTGGTTATGCTGTGGATATGTTTGATTCTGTTAAATTTGTTAGTTACTAGTATTACTGAATATAAATAGATAATTTTTTATCATTGATGTTTAATTTTATGAGTTTTGTGAGTTATATAGTGTGGAAATTATACTAAGTTTATTTATGGTATAATATGTTTTCAGCCTTAGTTCAAATAACCAAAAGCCCAAAGTTCAATTTAGAAAAACAAAACCCCTTAGATGGGAGCGTTTTTTTTTCTCAATTTAAAAAAACAAAAAACCTAAAAAACCTACCTTTAAGTCACCCAAACCCAACCCATGGATACTCCTAGAAATAACAGTGATCACGCTCATCATGACTATAAGTTATGCATTCAGTTATAATCATCTTGATCATTCAAATAAATATAAGACATGAAAAGAAAACTACACGTCAAGTCTCCAAAATATTGATACTTGCACAAAATCATTGGGAAAAATTATTCTACAACTGAATCTCATTACTGACATGCTCTTTATCTATCTTCCGCTACTTGTTAGTAAATCATTAATGATTTGTACGAAGACTAGATCCTAGTAACATGTGTTTTCTCTTAAATTTTCTTTTAAGTTCATTCAAGTTAGATATTTCAAGCACTGTTAGAACTAGTTGGAAAGCTCAAGATGAAGATCAACTATAAGTGCAAAAGGAATAAAAATCTTGTGTCCTACTCCTTCATAGGAGTAGGACAACTACACCAAAATACATGATGTCGACCTTCGATTTATATGTCAAATCATCTATTTCTTATTTTTAAAAAAATCAAAGATATAGTTCATGTCATCTGAATAGATGTATGATGTAGATTGCTCCATAAGAATCCTGTGAAGGGTTAGTACATAGAATTTTTATTCACAGAAGAGAACTCACATGAATCAGGTGCAGGTGCATTTGCAGGCATGCTACGAGGTCTGCTATCTTTTACAGGCTCGCTAGGAGGTGGTATATAAGTCAACGAAACAGCAGGCTTAGGAGATGGAATCATAATTGGAGCTGGAGCAGGAATGTTTTCATCTGCACGAGGAGGAAGTAAATGCACTGCGACACTTGGTGGTGCGCTCGGAGGCTGATTAGTAGAATGCTCTGCAGCAGCTGGAGCGGGAGAAAGCTTTGGAGAATCAATGGGCGTGGGCGCAGCAGCTGTAGCTAAATAACCCTTTCTTTTTGGCTTGCTTGGAAATCCATATCTGCAACCAGACGGTGCAGGAGTTTGATAGCTATGTTCTGGAGCAATGTCAGGGGCAGGACCAGGAGCAAGGTGCATAGGATGATGATGTGTACGGTGATGATGATGGTGGTGTACGTGGTGATGAACACGTTGGTCTGCTTTTGGCTGAGGAGCTGGAGTTGGTGAAATAGAACTGCTTGCAGTACTTGAGGAATTCTGAAGAAAAGAGGTCAGCCGTATTTGCTTTACTCTGCCAAATAGTGTGTGATTTAAGCCAAGATTTCCAGCAGAAGAACCCCGAATTTTTTTAGCCAATTCCTTCCACCTTGGCAGGGATGGCTGCCGATTTCCGACTGCAAGTAGAATTGAAGTACGTACAATTGTAGGTGGAAAGACCGTAGTGCCCTCCAAGTTTATCAATTTCAAATATAGATTCTGCAAGAGAAAGAACAGGAAATAACTATTTGCGAAATAATGGTCCATAATTAGCCTCTTATTTGAAGTTGCAGCTTAGACACCAAACAATCAAAAGTTACAACCAATGCATTGGGGGCGCAACATGCAACGCATGCTAATAATAATCAGAACAAGTAATCAAACTACAGCACAGTGCGTCGACAATTCACGCAACCAACAGTAATATGCACGGCTCTTTACTTTCAACCTGATACCTGATACCTGATACCTGATTTTTTTTTTCAGCCACTTGGTACAACAATCCTTACCTGGAGATTCCAACTACAAACCTCAGAATGTAGACCAGAGGTCCAGAAGCTAACATTAACTAAGTCATTGCTAAGCACTACATGTATGCCAATGAAAATAAATTTGTACTTAAATCGTCAGTCATCTCATGTGGATATGTGCATTACAATGGCAGGATTATTAAAGAATGATGCCTGAACAGAAAAGGCTACAAAAATCATTAAATATGATCTATAGTAGGGCACAAGGACAAATTCATTAATCATCATCAATGCTAAAAGACTTTAGCATACATTAAATGTAAGCTCACCTCCTTCGAAGTGTACATAAGGCAGTAACTTTTAATGTAGTTAACACAGGTGATCCATAATACAAAGTGCATTTATTAACTGAAGAAACAACCAGAGTGCGAAATCAAAAAATATTCAAACCTCATTTAAATTGAGAAGTAGTCCGGCCTTCATCTGGTCCTTCAGTTCATTGAATTTATCTTGAACTTGGTAGATAGGAAAATTTAATGTGAAATTGAAAAGCATTTGCACATTCTGCAAAGGAAAAGCTATTTGAGGAGGTATTATGACGATCCCTCCAGGAAACTTAAGCACCTGAAAGAACGATGAGTTCCCAAACAAGGAAGTAGTCAATTGAAGAGTTGACTGTCCTGCAACCAAGGAAACAAAGGAGGCCCTGAGGATGCTTAGCCCAGTTGATGACAAATTTGAATTCTTTGGATAAGGCCACACTCCAAAAACCACATCTGTCCAATTTGATCCACCTAAAGGTTCCAAATCAATTACAGATACCTGATTCAATTGAAACAATGAATACGAGCATATTCAGGTTAAAGATAACTATAAAATGCATTGTAAGATAACAGATGGTGTACCGTGGAATCAGGAACACCAATTTCTTCAAAGATGTCAACTTGAAGTTTTCGAATATTTGAAGTCAGAAAGTCAACAGGTTTTTGCAGTTTGAAACTCGCAACAACATTGGCTGGAAAAAAAATTCAGTTAGTAAGGATATTTCCCATTGCTAAATTAAAATTAATGCATACAATAAGGATGAAAAATTCAAACCAATCATGGTTAGAAGCAATTGAAAGGAAACAGTGGCTCTGGAATCATAGAGCATTATTAATAGTAAAACTATACAGCTGAGAAGCCATCTGTAATTTGTATATTCTATAAAACTTGACTGGGTATTACTTAAGCTTTTAGGAGAGCCTATTCTATTTAATGTCCACATTACCTCTCAGGTTCAAAGCCATTAACTTTGAATCAAGACAGCAAAACTAATTGGCCATACTCAAAAATGATAAGATAGGAGATGAGTCTGACAGTGTTATTAAACGTAACTAACAAGGCGAGTCATACTGTTACTAGGCTATATATGGGCCTAGCCCATATTGGCCCATATTGTTTAGTCTTACCCTAATTTACTTATATTTCTTGTACTATGTAGTTTTCCTTTCCAATTGACCTAATTACGATTGTTGATTTTAACTTGGTATCAAAGCAACTTCACCGCCGTCGCTCCTTCCGCCCGCCTTCGTTCGTCGTCCTGCACACCACCGGTGCTGTTTCTTATTCCCTTACTTCCTCCTACATCTCTCTCCACTACTTCCGCCCTCTGCTCAACTTCTAAAGTTCCCTTCGCTCGTCACCGGTTGATCGACCTCTTCGGAATTCGACTGGCGGACTAGAGGAAGTCATCCTCTCTTGTTGCTGGCGGACATCTCTGAGTGAGATACTTGGTTCTCCTGCCGCATCAATTTCTTGTGGCTGCTTTAATTTCTCCTGCGGCTGATCTTGGTTCTCCTCTCCTGCGTGCAATTTTTTTTTGGAGACTTCTTCCCTTCCAACCGCGTGTCTTCTAGCCGCCATTAACAAGGTTTCCTGCTGGCTGCTGTCCTCACGCATCTTTTCTCTCGTCAGCATCATATCTTCGGTCGGGTATCCTTTTTCTCCCTCAGTTAACTACCTTATTCAATATGGAAATTACTACCACTGAATTGAAGCCTGCGTCTAGTGTTGCCACTACTGTAAAATTTGATGGTAGCAATTATCTTTTGTGGGCTCGCTCTATGCGATTTTACCTTAGCTCTCATGGCAAGGATATTCACCTGGCAAGGATATTCACCTAACGGGTCTTGCTCCAGACTCTTTAGATCCTATCTATGAAGTGTGGAGACGCTCAGACATGGCAGTTGTGACGGCCCTTCTTAGTATAGAGGGTGGAATTGCTTCCACTGTTATGTGTTTAGACACCGTCAAGGAAATCTGGGATATTCTGGCGTCTACATATGCTCCTAAAGAAACAATTGGTCAAGTTCATCAACTTTATGAGGATCCTTTCAATCTGAAACAATCTGGCTTGCCTTTGCCTGATCTTTATAGAACTCTTAAAGGAAAATGGGACCAGTTGCATATGCTCCAGCCTCCCACTGTTGATGTATCTGTAACCATTCAGCAGAGACAGGAGCTCTTTGTTGCTATCTTCCTTACTGCACTGGATGACACTTATGTGGCTGCTAAAGCACAGCTTCTTACAGATCCCTCTGTTCATACTATTCAAAGTGTTTATTCTCGGCTTCTGCAAGTTTCCTTGGTTACTCTTGCCTCTTCTGTCAGCAGTGCCCTTCTTACCCCTCAAGGGGGACGACGTGGTGGCAGTTCTGGTCGAGGTAGGGGTCGTGGCCGTAATATTACACCTTGTGGACACTGTGGCAGGACCAACCATCCCTCCGAGTGATGTTGGAAAAAGTTTGGCAAGCCATCCTTTGCCAAGTTGATCATTGATGATGGATCTCATATATCTGGAGAGACTGTTATTGCTACTCCTCCTCCAGCTGACTCAACTATTACAGTTTCCACAGCTGAGTATGATCGTCTAGTTTAGCTAGCTACTCAAGCAAGTGCATCCTCCTCATCCATGATGGCAATCACTCCTGGTGTCTCCGGTATTGCCTCTCTTATTGCCTCTTCTAACACTTGGGTTCTTGATTCTGGAGTCACTTCTCATGTCTCAGGTAATAGATCATTGCTTGCCACCCTTCGCATTGACATCCATCATAGTCCGGTGACAATTGCTGATGGCTCCCTTATTCCAGTTCATGGCACTGGAACTATTCATCTAACTTCTAAACTTACGTTGCTTAATGTTCTTTATGTTCCCAAGTTTCCAGTTAATCTTATTTCTGTTTATGCCCTCTCTAAAAGTTTGAATTGCTCAATCACCTTTCTTTCCTCATCTTGCATTTTTCAGGACCTCAGGACGAAGGTGAAGATTGGTGGGGGGCTTAGGGTTGGAGGAGTCTATATTCTCACTGATCCTGCTCTAGACACTTCTGCCGCTCTTTTGACTGCATCCTCTCCGTACACTTTGCACTGTTGATTAGGCCATATCTCCCCAACAAAGGTTCAAGATATTTTGTCCTTAAAGTCCTATCCTAGTTTTGAGTGTGATGTTTGTCAACTTGGAAAGCATCATAGGACATCTTTTCCTACTAGTCATAGTCCTCCTACTACTGTTCCCTTACATGTTGTTCACTCTGATATTTGGGGTCCAAGTCCTGTTTTAACCAGAGATGGTTTCAAATATTTCACCACTTTTATAGACGACTTTTCTCGCATGTGCTGGGTATTTTTGTTTAAAAATCATTCTGATGTGTTTCATGCTTTTAAGTTGTTTTACTTTGAAATACGAAATCAGTTTAACTTACCTCTCAAAATTCTACATACTAATAATGCTCTTGAATACACCAGTTCTCTCTTTATGCAGTTTTCTAGGTCTCAGGGTATCATTCATTAAACCACTTGCCCCTATACCTCTCAACAGAATGAGGTTGCATAACGTAAAAATCGTCATCTCCTTGATGTTACTCGTGCTCTAATGTTTCATATGCACATCCCTAAGTATCTTTGGGGTGATGCTGTCCTCACTGCCACATACCTAATCAACCGTGTTTCTACATCATCTCTGCTTGGTAAATCACTCATATCTGTTCTCACTCCTAGTAGTCCTGTTTTCCAGATTCCACCCAAGACATTTGGTTGTTCCTGCTATGTTCATAATTTATACCCGGGGGTTGACAAGTTAAGCCCTCGCTCTACGCGTTGTGTTTTTCTTGGCTACTCTCAGACTCAAAAGGGCTACAGGTGTTATGATCCTCAGCGAGGTTGGTACTTTGTGAGCATGGATGTTACCTTCCTTGAGTCCACTCCATATTTTCATCCCTCTGTGCCACTATCACCAGACCTTGCTTCTCCTTGTCCTCAGGCTGTTCCTTTAGACACCTTATCAGTTCCTGTGTCGCCTTGTACTTCCTCTATTCCTTTACAGGTTTATCATCGGCAAGCTCGGACTCTTCCGCCTGCACCTCCCTTGCCTGACGCACCTCCGCCTGAGGCTCCTTGTCCTGCTTTGACTGACCTCTCTATTGCTCTTCGCAAGGGACGTCGCTCCACAGCTAAGTATCCCTCATCTAACTACGTTTCCTACTCACGGATTTCTCCTTCTCATCATGCGTTTCTCAATGCTATCTCCTCTAGTACAGTTCCCACCTGCCTTTCCGACGTTGTATCCTCACCTCACTGGAAGGCTGCTATGGATGAGGAGATGGATTGCCTAACCTCTCGGTGCACATGGAGTCTTGTATCCTTACCTCCTGGGACCCGACCTGTTCCATGCCGGTGGGTCTATACTATCAAACACAATCCTGATGGATCGGTCAATCGTTACAAAGCTCGCCTTGTAGCCAAGGGTTTTACACAGATTTATGGTGTTGACTACTTGGACACATTCTCTCCAATTGCTCGCTTGAACTCTGTTCGGATTGTTTTGTCACTTGCCACTAACCTGGATTGGCCTCTTCACCAATTGGATGTCAAAAATGTCTTTTTATATGGGGATCTATCTGAAGTTGTGTATATGGCTCAACCTCTGGGTTATGTCAAGCCGGGGGGGTTCGTGTGTCAACTACATAAGGCTATTTATGGCCTTAAACAAAGCCCAAGAGTTTGGTTTCAGAAGTTTTCAACCATTATATCCCAATTTGGCTTTCTTCATTGCAAATCGGATCACTCTATATTCATTCGTCGATCCACCAAGGGCATTGTTATTCTAGTCATTTATGTGGATGATATTCTTCTTTCAGAAAGTGATTATGTGAGTATACACGAAACCAAAATATTTTTACAATCACAATTCTCTCTTAGAGACATGGGAAAACCTAGATATTTTCTGGGTATTGAGATGGCATACAAAGGTTCTTCTCTTCACCTATCTCAACGCAAATATGTTCTTGATCTTTTATCTGACATTGACATGCTTGACTGTAAATCATCTGATGTGCCGATGATCCCAAATGAACATCATAGTATGTGGGAGAAGTCAGAAGATATTGATCCTACAATATACAGGAAAGTTGTAGGAAAGCTTATCTACCTTACTGTTACTCGCCCAGATATTTCATTTGCTGTGGGTGTTGTCAGCCAATTCATGCAGTCCCCTAAACAATGTCATTGGAAGGCTGTATTGAGAATTCTACAGTATTTGAAGAAATCTCCAAGCAAAGGCCTTCTCTATAAAAAGAACGGGCATTCTGCCATTGAGTCTTATTGTGATGCTGACTATGCTGGCAATATTGATGACCGTAAATCCATTTCAGGCTTCTGTACTTATGTTGGGGGTAATCTAGTCACCTGGAAAAGCAAAAAGCAGAGTGTTGTTTCAAGATCCAGCTGTGAAGCTGAATATCGTGTCATGGCTCTTACCACTTGTGAGTTATTGTGGATCAAAGGATTACTACAAGAATTCGGGCTGATAATCTGTACTCCTATGACTATGCATTGTGACAACCAGTCGGCAATATTCATCGCCAACAATCCTTCATTTCACGAACGTACTAAGAATGTGGAGATTGATTGTCATTTCATCAGAGATGTTATTTCAAGTCAGCAAATTTCTACTCCATACACCAAGTTTGAGGACCAAATTGCTGATATCTTTACTAAGGCCCTCAACTCCATTAAAAGTCATAGTTTCTATAACAAGTTGAGCCTGTGTGACATTTTTGCTCCAACTTGAGGGGGCATGTTACTAGGCTGTATATGGGCCTAGCCCATATTGGCCCATATTGTTTAGTCTTACCCTAATTTACTTATATCTCTTGTACTATGTAGTTTTCCTTTCCAATTAACCTAATTACGATTGTTGATTGTTGATTTTAACTCATACAAAGAAAATTGGAAAATGACTCTTTGGCTGGGTTGGATGGTAAAAAAGGCTAAAGAAACCAACTAAAATCATGGAAATTGGTCAGTTCTATGACTGAACTAGTGAGTTTCCCAAACTGTCTTGCTGGCATAAATACCCATCATCTCTATCCCGCATGATATCCATCCCTCCATGTGAGATTGGGCAGCTCACTGTGACTGAATTAAAACAACAAACTAATTGATCATACTCTAATGATAAAATAGGAGATGAGTCTGACAGTGTTATTAAACGTAACTAACAAGGCCTGGGATTCTTTGGCTGGGTTGGATGGTGAAAATACTAGAACTGCTAAATAGACCAACTAGAATCATGGAAATTGGTGAGTCCTGTGACTGAATTAGTAGGCCCGCTAAATAAACCAACTACAAACCAAAAATTTCGGACGATCAAACCTTGGTCCTGCAGAAATAAACACCCATCATCTCTATCCTCTATGTGAGATTGAGCATCACTGCTGTCTCTTCTCTATTACAAGATTTGGTATCATCTTATTTGCATGTTAAGCGCTCTCAATAGCTCCTCCATTCTGCTGCACACCACAGTTCTGGAAAATTGAGGCTAAAAAGAGTGCGTCAATGGCAAGGCTGTGCAGTCCATGATATTTGTAATTTGAATAATTTTTAAAAAGAGGTCCAATTGGTTGATTGAGTAATTCAATCGTTGAACCAATGACTCGATCCCATCCGGATTTGACTATTACTGAATCAGGATTTGAAGTATGGACCAAGCTTTCATATCATGTTAAAATTTGATTGCATTACCACTCAACGAAAATGTTAAGCATTTTAGTAACGGCCCATTCTTTATGTTCATTATTAACACATTGAACCAGCCATGAAAAAAACGAACTAACAATGTTACGAAGCTCAATGTAGTGAAGATGTTTGATGTCAATATAGCTCAACCAGTTTGTTAACTCCATGTCATCTCTAAATCTGAAGTTTTCTAATTTACCACCAAATTGGCACTTTGATTGTAAATTGTGGTCAAGAACTAGGAAAAAGTTCTTACTAAGCAAATGTCTTTTTAAATATCAATTTGTATTACCATTTAGTCTGTACCAACACAGAGATCTAAACATAGTACTAATGGTACCAATGATGCGGAATACTATTAAACTAATATATATATATATATATATATATTTATACATATATATATATATGT
>CM050438.1:71228221-71262802 GCA_027562315.1 Costus pulverulentus
ATATATATATATATATATATATATATATGTGTGTGTGTATATATACATATAGAACAGTACATTCTACCAAGGTTTTAAATACTAATCAAGAACAATGGAACCAGTTTGTTAACTCTATGTCATCTCTAAATCTGAAGTTTTCTAATTTACTATCAAATTGGCACTTTGATTGTAAATTGTGGTCAAGAACTAGGAAAAGGCTGCCCATGGACTTTCAGTTTTCTTCTTGTCATCGTTGAAAGGCTGCCCATGGATCCCTTTGAAGAGGGTAGGGAATATGAGGTAGAAGAGGATGAGGTACCTCCTCTTCCTAAGCGGCTAGCACCACATCCCACCGCTTTCATTCCCGTGAAAGGATTGTGGTTTTGGAGAACATCATTGGAGATAGGTGGTTCCTTAGAGGGTGAGTCACTTGTGACTTGTCTCACCTCTCTTAAGGATCTTGTACATCATCTAGAGGACGAAGTGGACCGCCTGTCCCTTTGTGAAGCTGAGTTAGAGATGTCTTCGCAGCGGGTTGCCCCAGCAGCCCCAATCGCTCCCCCACCTGTTCCTCCACCGGTGGTGAAGAGGAAATTACCAGAACCTTCCAAGTTCAAGGGGCTAAGGCAAGCAACTGAGGTGGAGACCTTTCTATGGGATATGGAGCTTTACTTTGAAGCTGCCTATATTCCTCCACATGATCAGCCTATGACGGCCTTTGCTTATTTTACTGGGGATGCCCGTTTGTGGTGGCGCACACAGCTAGCCCCCATGCTGAGGGAGAGATCTACTCCATTTACCTGGGAAGATCTCAAGGCTGAGCTCAGGAAGCGTTTCATTCCTGAGGATTCACAGTGGCATGCCAGGGAGAAGATGGCTTCTGTTCGCCATTCTTCCTCCATTTCTGTTTATGTGCGTCGGTTTGCCAGTGCTATTATGGAGGTTGAGGCCCTCACGGAGCCTGAAAAACTCCATGCCTTCCTCAAGGGCCTCCAACCTTGGGCACTTTGAGCGCTGAAGAAGATGAGGGTCAAAACCCTCCAAGAAGCCTACGAGGCAGCGGACCTACTTGTTGATCTCCGCACGGAAAGGCCGGCTGCCCCTAAGCCGAAGCCTCGTCCTTCTTCTGGATTTCCGGTGCGCTCCAAAGTTTCCTTGTCCCCATGGTTGAGGAAACGGACGGCCATTAAAAGAGATGGCCCATCTCTTGGAGTGAAGACCCAACATCAGCCCAAGCATAAAGGGAAGAAGTCGAGCCACTCAATTGCTCCTTCTTCCACTCAGTCACACAATTCTAGGGCTGCCCCTACATCTTTTGGCCCTAGAGGGGGATGTTACACATGTGGAGGGCCACATCTTGCAAAGAATTGCCTTAAGAAGCCTCGGTTGAATGTCATGACAACCGAGCAAAGAAAATAAGTCGAAGAGCCCATCGCATGCAACCCTATGGTCCTTTATACCATGGCGCCGCATATAAAGAAATTGATGCATATTCAGATCTTTATTAATAATGTGGAGGTGCGTGCTATAGTGGATATCGGCGTCTTTCACGTATTTGTGGCTTCTAGACTGGTGGAGCACCTTCATCTTAAGTGCTCCAAGCTGGATGATCAGTTGAAGCCTGTTAACACTATGGAGAAGCTGATCTCCATTTCATACGATGTTTCCATATGTATTGGGCCATGGAAGGGAAGGTGATTAAGCTGGATGACTTCGATGTGATTTTTGGCTTGGACCTTATCACTAAGGCCAAGATTGCAGTAGTTCCCCATCTTAGAGGACTACAGTTCTTTGATGAGAAAGCACCTGGCTTTCTCCCATGTCTTCCCACTCATGATGATAGTGTCTCTTCCTCCTCCCGTGGGAAGAGGAAGGATGCTGATTCCATGGTTATCTCTTATGCCGATGTGGCTGCTGGACTTCGCCACAGTGAGGATACTTATTTGGTGGTTGCTGTCGAGGCCGATTTTCATGCCTCTTCTTTTGATGTCCCCTAGGAGCTTTCTGGGCTTCTCTCTGATTATGCTGACCTATTGCCAGCCGAGCTCCCTCCTCGTCGGGATGTGGACCAACGTATACAGTTGGTCCCAAGAAAGTTACCACCTTTTAGACAGCCGTACCGGATGGCTCCGGCGGAGTTGGTTGAGCTCCGGAGCGAGTTGGATGAGCTTTTTTCTGCTGGGTTCATCTGCCCATCTTGTTCACCTTTTGACACGCCTGTTTTATTTCAGTGCAAGCAGGATGGGACGTTACGGTTACGTGTGAATTACCGGGCCCTTAATAAGATTACTATTAGGGACCGGTATCCTATTCCTCTTATTTCGGACCTTCTTGATCGGTTGGCGCCTGCGCGGATCTCCTCAAAGCTAGACTTGCGTTCTGGTTATTGGCAAGTCCGTATTGCCAAGGGATATGAGGGCAAGACTACTTATGTAACCCGTTACGGGTCTTTTGATTTTCTTGTTATGTCGTTGGTCTGACGAACGCACCCTCTACTTTTTCTCGTTTGATATACTCTGTACTTTCATCTTTTGTTGATGATTTTGTTGTCGTCTATTTGGATGACATTGTTGTTTACTTGGCTTGTATCTCCGATCATATACGTCATCTTCAGGCGGTTTTTGATAGACTCCGGGAACATAGGCTCCTCTTGAAGAAGGAGAAGTGCGTATTTGGCACTTCTCAGATCGAGTTTTTGGGTCTCGTTGTTGGTCAAGGCCAGGTTCACATGGATCCTGCCAAGATCAACACTATTCTAGAGTGGAGTCCTCCTACTACCCTCACCGAGCTACGGGCTTTTCTCGGTGTAGTGGATTTCTATCGGAGATTTATCGCAGGCTGCTCTAAACTATCGGTCCCTCTTTCTAGTCTTCTAAAGAAAACTTCCCCCTAGATTTGGGGAAGTGAGCAGCAGAGAGCCTTTGAGGAGTTGAAGGCTCGCATCTCTTCTAGTCCCGTGTTGTAGTTACCTGACTTTTCTCTCCTATTCGAGGTGCATACTGATGCCTCGGATGTGGCTATTGGCAGTGTCCTAGTCCAGCAAGGACACCCGGTGGCTTTTGAAAGCCGCAAGCTTAATGACACCGAGGCGCGATACTCGGTACACGAGCGGGAGATGTTGGCGGTCGTTCATTGCCTTCGTACTTGGCAGGTTATCTCTTGGGCGCGGCATTCATTGTACAAACCGATAACGTCGCCAATACTTATTTCATGACCCAAAAGAAACTATCTCCTAAGCAGGCCCGTTGGCAAGAGTTCCTTGCCGAGTTTGATTTTAAGTGGCAGCATAAGCCGGGCCGTTCTAATGTGGTCCCCGATGGCTTGAGTCGGTTGAACCTCTTTACATGTTTCACAGTCGCAAGCATCGAGGGTAATCTCCTGACCCGAGTTAGAGATTTAGCTGGGACGGATGCTAGATATATGCTTCTCCTAAAGCGCATCCGGGACGGGACTATTCGGCGGTTCTCCATATCAGCAGATGGACTTATTATGGCCTCGGACGATCGTCCTTATATTCCGACTTCCGGGGGTTTACGCCGTGATTATGAGGGAGACGCATGATACTCCCTGGGCTGGTTACCAGGTAGTCGGCGTATGATTGCACTACTGTCTCGCTCCTGTTATTGGCCTTCACTGCGAGCGGACGTAGAAATGTATACTAGGACTTGTCTTATATGTCAGTAAGATAAGCCCGACAGACAGAGGGCCTCGGGATTGTTGCAGCCCCCGCCGATCCCGGAGAGCTCGTGGACGTCTGTGTCTATGGATTTCATAACCGGCTTGCCGCGTGTTGACGGCAAGTCATCTATATTGGTTATCGTTGATCGGATTTCTAAGTACGGCGTGTTCATCCCTGCCCCGGAGTCGTGTTCTGCTGAGGCCACGGCCATGCTGTTCTTTCATCATGTGGTGAAGTGGTTTGGGGTTCCCTTGGATATCGTTTCAGATAGGGGCCCCCGCTTCACTAGTAGATTCTGGACTGCCTTATTCGAGAGGTTGGACACTTCTCTCTTATTTTCCACTGCTAACCATCCACAGACTGATGGTCAGACCGAGCGCCTCAACGCTATTTTGGAGGACTACTTGAGGCACTATGTTTCATCGACGCAGAGGGATTGGGTGCAGTGGCTTGACACTGCACAGTTCGCCTATAACCTCCAGCGGCCCGCGTCGACGGGGAAGAGTCCATTTGAGATTTTTCTGGGCCGGCAGCCATTGACACCTCCTGATGTTGCCCAGAGGGACTCTAGCGGTATTTGCCCGCGGCGCATAGGCTGGCCCGAGATCGCAGCAAGATATTAGCTGAGGCCAGCGACAGCCTGCGTCAGCCTGACGAGAGATCGTTGTGTGTCGTCAGGTGCCTCAAGTGAGTAGGCGTCTGATCCACGGGGGTTGACGGCCAGGCCGTGGGCACGTCCATTTGCTTCAGTGCAAGGGCGAGCGAGCAGAACCTTGGCACGCATTAGTGTGCCGGTGTATGCGAGCGAACCTGGCGCGCAGAAGCGTGGCGGTCACAGACCAAGCCTCGGCCTAGGGTCGACGGCACAAAAGCTTAGGTATTATGAGGCGCCGACGCGATCTCGATAGCAGGGAGTTGGGGTTCGCGATGCGGACGTGGTTATGTCGTTCCGGTACGGTGGACGCACTGCGGTTCGGGATACCCATTAACCTGGTTATTGACCCTCGGGGTTACGACTGCGTGACCACAGTCGGCGACGATGATCCAGGGACCGGGGGATAGTGGGGGATCTGTCCGTGGGCGTCGGAGCAGTGAGTCCTGCTTCCGATTCGGTCCCGACTGGAGGGTGAGTCCATAGGTGGCGCTACGGCTCAAGGGCTAGTCGGGGTGACGCCCGACTATGCCGATTCCCTCCCCGCAGGCATATGACAGGCCGGCCTAGGATACTCACACGTAATTGGATCCAAAGATTAGAGGAGGCGTGCATAGTTTCACTTGGGGGATATGTACCCTCATAGGAGAGGAGTTACCATATGGACACATGTGGATGGTTTCCAGACTTAGCCGATTTTACACTCGGCTGTATTTTGATTCACGTTGACCAGCTTGTGATGTTGACTATTGGATGAAGTTAGGTTGCCGCGGCTTGATTTGTTCTAAGTTGGATTAAGGAAAATGGAGGGGATTGATCACCCGACATTTCCCTTAATCCCCTTGAGCAGGCGCTTGGATGTAATGCCAAGTGTCCACCTCATGCAAAATTAGCACGCTGCAGCATGCTCTCTTAGAGACTTCACTTGGCTTCCTCGACAAGCTTGCTTGTGCGGGTTCCCTGGCGATTCTATGGCGACAGCGGGCTTCTTCCTTCCGGCAACAATGTGGCTTGTTCCTTGTGTCTGGCGTGAGTTCCACTGCATCTCCTTAATCCCTTAAGTGTTTCCCCCTTAGTTGCTTGCACGCTGCTCTTTTTGGAGCCCTACATGCCATCGACCAGGTAGCGATACCTGGGTAGGGTAGTGAGTCTTCCGAAGGGTTTCCGTCGGCTCCTTTCCTTGCCGGCATTTGGACATTCGGCGGCCAAGGGAGCTTCATTCTCTTGCCGGATGGGCTAGGGTTCTTCGTGACCCTGTGGAGTGCGGTAACGCACCTTTCCTCCTGCACCTGCGGTATCTTTTGGTGAGCAGCATCTTGCTGCATTTCCCTTCTTGGCTGTGCACGCAACCCTCCCCAAAAGGGAGTTGGATGGCGTGAGCTGTTGAGGGCTGAGTGTGTTGGTGCCTTTGGTTGCTGATTACTCCTGTGGAGTGGTGGTTCGGTTGATCAAGAGCTTCATGCCAGTTCTTCTTGGTTTTCTGCATTCGGCTTGATGGTTTCTAGTATTGCTTATTCTCGACTGAAGTATGTGCCAAGTTCTCTTATGGTTTTCCCTTGTGGTATCTTGCTAGAATCAGACCTTTTGAACTAGTATGTCTAGCTAGTTTCTTGCGTGATTGATAGGGCTGTTAGGTGGCCAAATGTGAGCCTCTGATTTCCGGATTTTGATGCTATCTTGCTGATGTGTTTTGGTTGCTCTTGCTAGCTGGGATTTTCGGATTTCTACTTGATGTTTAGCTGATCTTATGGAGCGCATGTAGTTCCTCTTGCTTGTTGTTTTCGGTGGCTGATCTTGGATGTTATCTTGATGTTTTGTGGCTGTGTTGTATGCTGAATTCTTGCTGTGAGCCTTGCGCTCTTGAGTGTGCATATATGAGCCCAATGGCTCTTGCTTAAGGCTGCCTTATAAGCTTGCTTGCGGCGGGTGCATAGAACACCCCTTGCTCTCTCTTGCACTTGAATCTATTGTTATCCAAGTAGTGCTTGTAAGGGAAGAGTGTTGTGAGGTTTCATTGTATATGTTATGTGTGTGGGAAAATCTGTAAAAAGAAAGAAAGCTTTTAAGCATTAAAGAAAAAAGACAAGGAAGACCCGTAATAAAATAAAAGAGGGAAAATCGGGTCTTGGGAAAGGCTTGGGCATGTGTGTGATGTTGTGAAGCCGCTCGGCTTGGGATATAGGTGAGTGTATGTGAGTTATTGTTGTATGTGGATAGCCTTCACCTCCCCTCCTCTCTGGTTAGTGGTCTTAGGGCCCGTGGCTAACAAAAAAAATTAGTTGGGGCATTTTGGGCTTAACAATCCCACCGCTAGAGCTCCCTTGAGCTGATGTTGGGGAAGGGCAATTCTTAAGGCATTGGGGACCACGTTAGAACGGCCCGGCTTATGCTGTCATTTAAAATAGAACTCGGCAAGTAACTCTTGCCAACGGGCCTGCTTAGGAGATAGTTTCTTTTGTGTCGTGAAATAAGTGTTGGCGACATTATCAGTCTGCACAATGAATGTCGCGCCCAAGAGATAGACCCGCCAAATACGAAGGCAATGAACGACCGCCAACATCTCCCACTCGTGTACCGAGTACCGCGCCTAGGTGTCATTAAGCTTGCGGCTTTCAAAAGCCACCGGGTGACCTTGCTGGACTAGGACACCGCCAATAGCCACATCCGAGGCATCAGTATGCACCTCGAATGGGAGAGAAAAGTCAGGTAACTACAACACGGGACTAGAAGAGATGCAAGCTTTTAACTCCTCAAAGCTCTCAACTGCTCACTTCCCCAAATCTAGGGGGAAGTCTTCTTCAGAAGACCGGAAAGAGGGGCTGATAGTCTAGAGCAGCCTACGATAAATTTCTAATAGAAACCCACTACATCGAGAAAAGACCGTAGCTCGGTGAGGGTAGTAGGAGGACTCCACTCTAGAATAGCGTTGATCTTGGCAGGATCCATGCGAACCTGGCCTTGACCAACAACGTGACCCAAAAACTCAATAGAAGTGTCAAATACGAACTTCTCCTTCTGCAAGAGGAGCATATGCTCCTGGAGTCTATCAAAAACCGCCTAAAGATAGCGTACATGATCGGAGATACAAACAAAAGATGAAAGTACAGAGTACATCAAACGAGAAAAAGTAGAGGGCGCATTCGTCAGACCAAACTGCATAACAAGAAAATCAAAAGACACGTAACGGGTTACACAAGTAGTCTTGCCCTCATCTCCCTCGGCGATACGGACTTGCCAATAACCAGAACGCAAGTCCAGCTTCGAGAAGATCCGCGCAGGCGCCAACCGATCAAGAAGGTCTGAAATAAGAGGAATAGGATACCGGTCCCTAATAGTAATCTTATTAAGGGCCCGGTAATCCACACATAACCGTAACGTCCCATCCTTCTTGCGCTGAAACAGAACAAGCGCACCAAAAGGTGAACAAGATGGGCGGATGAACCCAGCAAAAAGAAGCTCATCCAACTGGCTCCGGAGCTCAACCAACTCCGCCGGAGCCATCCGGTACGGCTGTCTAAAAGGTGGTAACGATCCTGGGACCAACTGTATACAATGGTCCACGTCCCGACGAGGAGAGAGCTCGGCTAGCAATAGGTCAGCATAATCAAAGAGAAGCCCAGAAAGCTCCTCGAGGACATCAAAAGAAGAGGCATAAAAACCGGCCTCGACAGCAACCACCAAATAGTATCCTCACTGTGGCGAAGTCCAGCAGCCACAGCGGCAGAAGAGATAACTATGGAATCAGCATCCTTCTTCCCACGGGAGGAGGAAGAGGCACTATCATCATGAGTGGAAAGACATGGGAGAAAGCCAGGTGCTTTCTCATCAAAGAACTGTAGTCCTTTAAGATGGGGAACTACTGCAATCTTGGCCTTAATGATAAGGTCCAAGCCAAGAATCACATCGAAGTCATCCAGCTTAATCACCCTAAGGTGATGTCTTCCCTTCCATGGCCCAATACGAATGGAAACATCATATGAAATGGAGATCAACTTCTCCATAGTGTTAACAGTCTTCAACTGATCATCCAGCTTAGAGCACTTACGATGAAGGTGTTCCACTAATCTAGAAGCCACAAATACGTGAGAGGCACCAGTATCCACCATAGCACGCGCCTCCACATCATTAATGAAGATCTGAACATGCATCAATTTCTTTATATACGGCGCCATGGTATAAAGGACCATGGGGTTGCATGCGATGGGCTCTTCGGCTTCTTTTCTTTACTCGGTTGTCATGACATTCAACCGAAGCTTCTTTGGGCAATTCTTTGCAAGATGCAGCCCTCCACATGTGTAACATCCGCCTCTAGGGCCAAGAGATGTAGGGGCAGCTCTAGAATCATGTGGCTGAGTGGAAGAAGGCACAATAGAGTGGCTCGGCTTCTTCCCTTTATGCTTGGGAAGATGTTGGGCCCACGTTAGAACAGCAATTCTAAAGTTTTAAATACTAATCAAGAACTATGGAAAAGTTTGCTAAGCAAATGTCCGAGGCAAAGTTTTAAATACCAATTTGCATCGGCCCACTCCAATGCATACCATTCGATAGTAGTCTATACCAGTGTTCAAAAAACGGGATACCGGAACCGTTCCAGTTTGGCACCAGTCCGGTACGGTACCAGTACAGTACCGTGCGTGCCGGACGGAACCGGACGAAGCAGGCGAGCTTGGTGGATGAAGCAGGCGCGCTGCAAGCTTCGATTAGCTTTGATTGAAGCTTCCGCCTTTCTCGCTGTCACCCTCCTGCCGTCATCCTCTGCCTTTCTCCGCCGTCCACCCCCAGAACCGTGCTCCGACCATGGTTCCGAGACGGGTCAGTGTGGGGACCGGTACAGTACGGTTTTAGGAACCTTGGTCTATACCAAAACTATTGGTACCAGCAACACATAGTATCAATGATATTGGTGACACACAATACTATTAAAATATTATATATGTATATATATATATAGTACATTCTATCAAGGTTTTAAATACTAGTCTATATCGGTGTATCAGCTAATTGTGGAACCAATACATACCAATTGGTACCTATTCATATTCATACACACTGATGGTATCAATCGATTTTAGTTAAATTTGTATTTATATACTAATAGCAACTTGTTCCATGTACTAGTTCAAACTTAGATAGGTACCAAAGAGTTCAAATCTGTATTCCAATCCTTGTATATTGCATATACCAAGCGGTATAGACTACTTTTATAAATGCAAGAAAATTCAAAGAGCTGTAAAGAGTTTTATGTATTTTCCATGTAACACAAATCATGATTATAGTGAATAGTTAGATTAAAAGAAGTAACATGCACATAATATTGATATACCCAAAATAAGAATATTGCAATGGATTTGCAAGTTTAAAGAAGACATAATAAGAAATATTTCAAATGAGGATATTGTTTAAGAAGGTACTGACATTCCAACTAAAGGCCTTTTAATTAAATGAGTGAATTTGAATTCATGATGCAAGGAGAAACACAAAAAGAATCTATTTGAACTTCACTAGAAATAAAAAAGAAGGAATTTAAGCATCATTAGCTAAAGGTAATCCCACAGCACTACCAATATCTAAACAATCCAAGTAGCAAATCCTAAAAACACATTGGTCATATTGATGGATCACATTCAAGGAAATAGACAAAATAACTTAAAATCTTCAAAGTCATAAAAGTTAAGAAAAAAATTAAATTAAAATGTATGATTTAGTTTCTAATGATGCATTTAATATGCATCTAGACTCATTTGTCATATCTCATAAATTGTAGTCACCAACATGACATAAAAATATAATCTAAAACATTGATATTTGTTTGTATCACATTGAACATTAGCATAGCTTAATTAAAATTATTTTACTACTTACAATGCTTCCAAAATGTCATATCAATAAACAACTGTTAAGTAATATGAATTTCAATTTTTATTTTCAATTTTTAACTTATTTACTGAATACATACATTTTAAGTGTAAATTATACACTGGTTTGTTTTTTATAGTTGAATACATGTTTATGAAATGTTAGTACTTTATGATATTAGAATTAACTTTGATGATCCTTGATGCTAATTTGTAAATACTCTTAAGATGATGTGCAACTTTTTTATAGTTAATCTATATAAAGAATGTTCTTTTATTTCTTGGAGGTGTTATTTCCATTCCAATAAGAAAAGTTTACCAAACCACAAGAATGACTAGGAATAAAGAAATAAAGGATTGAAGACAGATCAAATTAAATTTTTAGTTTTATTTTATTTTTCCTTGATATATCTTTATTGCTCTAGATGATTAACCCCTACTTATGCAGAGATAACCATAAATTGCAGACATACATGATGAAGGATGATGGTCTTGAGAATCCAACATTCTCCATCCTCTCCAACACCTCTCCTAACTCAATCTCCCTCTCTTCTTCGTTCTTTCTTTTTTACTTTTCCTTCTTGTCCAGTAATTCCAATATGTGATTGAACTTCTTTAATCCCAACTTGAAAATCAGTCACAACTGTTGGGATTAGCAATGTCAAGCCAAGAGGAGGCGACATCAAGTCAATATCAATGGATTTCAAGTGGAAATCCATTCACTTCAAGCTGAAATATGTCTAATGAGCATCCCAGGACAACTTTCTAAGGATTTCTCTTTTTTTATTCATAGTAGACATTCCAGTAACAATTTGAAATCACCCCTAAGGACAAAAATCAACCAATCTTGCAAACAATGTTGTTGACAATTATAGCATTTAATCAAATGAATAACAATATAAGAATACTAAAAGATTAAAATTCTTCCAACATACTTCATAGTTTACACATTTCTAAAGTAATAGTAGAAGACATAAACATTGTTCATTTACACTAAACGTAACTGAAATGAGGAAGCTATTGATCAAATAAGAAAGATTCCTACTACACCAGGTAGCATAAACTGAAACCAATACACACTAGAATGTTATATGTAAGTTCAGCATACCTTACACCTAAGCCTCGCAAAATATGACATGACCCATCAATATGACACGACACGAAATTTCACGAGTCTGGTTAGATTAATTATATTTCATGTCGTAAACATGTTAATCTATTTATGACCCGTCAAATTTCGTATCGTGTCATGTCGCGTTGGCGGGTCAACCCGTGTAATCCATATAATATATGTATTATATATAAAAATAATATATATAATATAATATATATATATATATATAGCATATATAATATATTTATATTATATATTATATATAAAAATAATATATATAATATATTTATATTATATATTATATATTATATATAAATAATATATAACTCATTTAAGACCCACCAAATTTTGTATCATGTTATGTAACATAATTTGTATTATAGCCTATTGTATCGTGTCGTGTTGTGTGACACGACCTATTTATTAATCGGGTTATCTGTGTCATGTCGTGTCACCTGTGAAATAAGTGGGTCTTGTCAAGTATAATCATGTCGCATGTCAAATATGACATGACCCGTTATGACATATGAAATACGAATTATCAACCCTACTTACACCTACAATCTCCACTCCATAATCCTACAAGTTTAAAAAATATGTTTGGATCATTGTAGCTTGTCTGCATAGGCAAAATAGGAGAAAGATTTTCAATTCATTACAAGTCGGGGGAACTCGGCAAATGGCATTTGGCAATGACAATCAAATTGCTATCAAGTGGCATGAATATGAACATCTTGAACCGCAGGCATTTATGTTAGAGATAATTGTGCCTAAACAGGTTCTTATAACAACTATATTTTATGCACAACAAAGAAACAATACTCAAGAAGTAACGGGGATAGAAGGAAAATGTGAAGAAAATAAAATATGTATGTCCTCCAAGGCGGAATTTGTTTACCCTACATGGGATAGAGGCCAAGTAAATGAGCATACATTTATTGATCTTATACAAATAGTACAAGAAATGCCAAGTAAATGGGCGTACATTTATTGATCCTATACAAACAGTACAATAAATGTTAATATCCTAATTAATAATAACATTATGTTGATTCTCATGGATCCGTAGAAAAAGTATACTCTTCTAGTAAATAAGTTCTTGGATCTCCAAGACAACCATCTAATGTTTAACCAAATAAGGTCTAAAACTATGGACAAATCAATGTATAATGAGTAACAAGGTGATATGTTAAATTTAGATAGTTATGTGTAAATGGGTTAGCACTATATCCATTTACTTTTTATATATTTGTACCTATACCCAATTCACAGCTAACATAATAAAATTGTTTTATTATAATTCAACTTGGTATTAGAATCGATGTGCCATCTCCTTCCTACTGAGAAGGAAATTTTCTTTTGTGGTTAAACCTGCTGAAATTTTTTCTACAATTTTCCCCCTCCCGCAATATGCTTTTGACAATCTACAGCGCTGTTTTTCTTCCCTCCCACTGTCGCCTTCCCCGCCACAAGCAGCAACAATGACAAAAAAAAAATTTCCGTTCCCTCTACCACCCGATTTGCCCTCTCCCCCTCCCCCATACTGCTACTGTCTTTTGCTGTAATCTGAAGTTGCACTATGCCTACCCTACTACTACTGTCTTTTGCTTATTTAGAGTCATGCCCATCCTTAGGTGACATCTTTTTTATTTACATGAAAATCTTTTAGATAGTTTTGTTACCTTCCTTGCTATTATACATTAAGTATTCTTGAGGATGGTCATTAATGTTTTATCACATTTATAGATAATCATTCTAAGATATATTGGTGTTTTCTATTAAAAGCTAGGTCAAAAGTTTTTCATATATTTAAAGGTTTTTTGCTTAAATAAAAAAATCAATTTAATATTACTTCAAAGATTCTCCGTACTCATAATGCTCTTGAATATACTAACTCCAATTTTTAAAATTTCTACCATTTTAATGGTATTATTCATCAAACAACTATCCATACACTTTATCATAAAATGGTCTAGTGGAAAGAAAACACAAATATATTCTTAATGTGGCGCGCACCCTTATGTTTCATACATACATTCCTTGCTCCTTCTTATGCTGATGTTGCCCTCTTTGCTACTCTTTTTATTAATCAAATGTCATTATCTGGTCTTCATGGTCTCTCCGTTCTCTATTCTCTTTCCATCTCAATATGCATTCCCACTAACACCATGTATTTTTGTTGTTATGTTATGTTCATGCTTTTGGTCCTCATGTGGATAAGTAGAGTCCTCATATCATTAGGTGTATTTCTAAGGGTACTCACAAACTCAAAAAGAGTATCGGTGTTTTAACCTTATTCGATGACACTAGTCTATCAGTGCTAATGTCACATAATAGAGTCAATTTCTTTTTTTCATAGTTCCAATTATAGTTCAGATCTACAAACTCTCTCTCCTTTATCTACTTTAGTACTACTTGAGAGTTCATCTACAACCTCTCTATAGCCTAGACCATCTTTTTGGGTGTACAGTCGACGATTATGTGCCTCCCCACCAATTGAAGTGCCCCCATCTGAAGGTCTACAACTAGACCTAGCAAAACTTGACCCGACCTGACTCGACACAAAGTTAAGTAGGTTCAATCAAGGATGGCAAAACCAGTTCGGTACCGGCCAGTTTCACCGGTTTGTACCGGTCTGGCGAGGGACCGGCACCGGACCCACCTCCGGAGCATGGTCCGGCGACGACAACGGCGAGGCGACGGCAGCGGCCAGGGGCCGATCTGGGACAAGTGTCGGGCGGAGCTGGAGTCGGCGGAAGCTTCGTTCGAAACTTCTGCCGCTGTTCGAAGCTTCCGGCACCAGCTTCGTTCGGAGCTTCAGCCGCAGGCGAAAGCTTCGTTCGAAGCTTCTGCCGCCCGCCTCTCCGCTACACCCTTGCTAGGGTTTCGCCACGTACCACTCGGTACGCCGGTACCGTACCGGTCCAGCGAGCCACCGGAGCAAGGTACGGTACCGGTTTTGCGAACCTTGGGTTCAATTTAGCTATAATCATGTTTAGATCATATACGAGTCAACTTGTTTATAATAAGAAAATAATCGGGTCGTATCGGATTATAAACGGATTGGCCCGCTTAACCCGATTATATTATATATATATATATATATATATTTAATATAGGCTCGCCCAACTCCTAATGCTAACCCATAAGCCTAAATCTCTTCTAACCATCTTTTAACCCAAATTTTAGCCCACACCACAGCCTATATTTTTATAAATTTTAATAGAACTTTTATTAATTTGTAATTTATATATAAAATATGAATAATAAATTTATAATCGGGTCGTGTCGGGTCAAGCAAATTGGGTTAATAAATGACTCATTTAATAAATGGGTTATTCGGGTTGTGTCGAGTTGACCCGATTATATTCGAGTCATATTCGGATTAGACAGTTTGACCCAATTAATTAAACGGGTCGTGTGCAGGTTGGCTTAATCAGGTCATGGGTCATAACTGACATGACCCATTTATGACCCACTTGCCCGAATTGTCAGGTCTATGTGCAACCTATCTTAGAACCAACACCTAATCCAAATGATTTACCTATTGCACTACGTAAAGGTAAACATAGCACAGCCACATACTCTATGTTTAATTTTGTTTCATACCATCATATATCATTGTAGGTTTCTTAATGCTCTCTCATCCTTTTATATTTCCCAAAATTATATTGAGGCTATGCAAATACCAAAATAGAAAATAACAATGGAAGAAAAAACAAAAATACTTCAATCTAGAGGAACTTGGACATTAGTCTCTATTCAATAGGGGCACATGTTTCTTATCACCGGGTAAACACAATCTTGATATAAGCATTGACAAGTATAAAGTTCAATTGGTTGCAAAAGGATTTCCTAAGTTCATGGAGTAAATTTTTTTGATGTCTTTTCTCATGTCACTCTAATTAAATTTTATCCATGTTTTTTTTTATGGTGATTTATCTGAGTTAGATTTTATGGAGCAACCTCTTGATTATGTCAGTATTGTTAAATAGATGCTATAGTGGTGCTACAATATTTTTTTATAGCAATTTTTAAGCAATCAACAATGAAAAACTATAGCACCACCATAGTGGATAATGTATTAGCCACTATATTGGATAGCGCCATCATTATTATATTTTAAAGTTTGAGAAATTAAACTTATGATTTGAGTTGAGTTAATAATATGTTTTCTTTCTTTATATACCTTGTTTATTTTTATCCGACTTAATTTTTTAGATATATAATATGTATTTCAACCATTATGCTTAATTTTCTATATATATAACCTATATTTTAACCTCCATGTGACTTCTTCCATTTGCTCACGATGCTATCCACTATATTATATTGTAGATTTTTAGCTCTTTATCATTTTTCAGGATCTATTATTAATAACACTAGGTTATGTTGCTAAGGGGAGTTAGTATACAAACTCAATAAATCAATATATGAACAAAGCAAAGTCCTCGTGTTGGTTTCATTCATAAGTTCTCTCAAGTAATATCTTTAGTAGAGTTTACATAAAGCAAAGTGGACTCTTTAGTATTAACATATCACATGAACAAAGAGTAGTGATTCTAGCAACATATGGGGATAGCACACTACTCACTAGAAGTGATACTATTAGCATAACTGAAATAAAAAATTTCTTGAAATCTCAGTTCACCCTCAAAGAACTTGGAAAACTAAAATATTTTTTAAGGATTGAAATTGCATACAAAGATTATTGTATGTCATTGTCACAGCGAAAATGTTTTAAATTTACCAAATGAAACAGGATTAATGGGTTGCAAAACTACTTATACACCAATGGTTCAAAATCAAAAATACAAAGTTAATATGGATTCTCCATCCACAAGATACATATATGACAAGTGGAAAATTGATTTATCTCAATTTTACCTAACCTGATCTTTCTTGTGATATAGGTATAGTCAGTCAATTTATGCAAAAACCCCAACAATGTCAATTGAATATTGCTATAAAAATTTTATAATATATCAAAGCTTCTCTTGTTTAAAAATAATAGACATATCAAAGTTAAGCCTATACAAATGTTGAGTATGTTTGAGATATTGACAATAAAAAATCTATATCCGAGTTATGTACCTACCTAAGAGGGAACTTAGTGACAAAGAGGAGTATGAAACATATACTTATGGTTTAGTCAAGTTGTAAAATCGAATATAGATAAACTATATATGAAATAATGTGGCTAAAAGAATTCCTATAAGAGTTAGGTCTCACTTGTTTTATTCTAATGAATATGTATTGTGACAATTAATTTGCTATTTTTATTGTAAATAATTTAGTATTTCATGAGCAAACTATACACATTGAAGTTGACTGTCACTTTATCAAGGAGGCTATATCAAACAAACTCATTTGTACAGACTACACCAAACCTGAAGTTAAGTTGGCTGACATGTTCGCTAAAGCCGAGTTCAACAAGATTGAGTGTTTTATGTAAAGTTTAACTAATATTTTTTTCTCCAACTTGAAGGGGAGTATACATTTAGCTAGTTAAGTGTGATCTCTTAACACTATACATATTTACTTTGTTATATATTTGTACCTATACCCTTGTTCTTAATTAATAGATAGCATAATAAAGTTGTTTTATTATAATTCAACTTGATAAACAATTAACTTAAATATTCTACTCAGGTATAACTTTGTCAAAAATCAGAAGTCAGAAGCCAGGGGTCTCAACCAAGTAGAATTTGAATATAATCATTAGATTTCCACCAATGAGAAAAAAAAGTATAACATAACCAATGAATTAACAAGTCAAATAAAAACCCTAGAAAAAGAAAAATTATTTGTTACTCTAGATATATTTGAAAAACATACCAAATTATGCAATGAAGAAAATGAACAAGAATACTTGCCAAAAGCATATGATCCTTCGTTGAACAGGCCATATCGCGGAACAATAAAAAAAAATCTATTCACATACTATAATCATGAATGATTTAATTACTTCTACGTATACAAAAAAAGCAAGATTTTAAACATAGATCAAAACCAACTAGTTTTCTCGATTTGTACTAGTCTGACCAAAGGCCAGTACTCAAAATCTTGGATGCAAATGAAAGGAAGAAGAAGGAGAAACCTCGGTGGATGCAAGTGTGCAGTGGATGCAGACACAGACGCAACCAACAGAGGCAAACATGAGCGGTGGAGGCAGATGTGGTTGCTGATGGTACCACCTCCACTGCTCTGTCCAGTTCCGCTGATTTTCATCTGGTACAGATCATTACCCAGTCTGGACCAGCTTTTTAAAGCTTGGTTAAAAGTCCATATTAGATGCCTATAGAGTTAAGAGCATTACATGAAAATCTCTGAAGATGCAATAGGTTTTCCAACCATATCATCACGTGAATAGATGATAACTAATTACATAACCTTACACTGTTGTTCTTTGTAAGCAAGCATGCTTCATGATCAAACACTGCAAATGAATTTTCTTTTAACTAACATTAAGTGATTGTTCATGCTCTTAGTAACTGGACACTACCGATTACTGATTTCAGAACTTCACGATGGAATCTAAAAACAAATTAATCTAATTCATACTAATCGATTCCATACATACTCCCCTGCAATTTCAATCGTAAGAAAGACAACTTTATTTATTCCATTGCCATCTTTAGAACGTAAACAGTTTAAACTTTAGTTTCATCAGTTGTAATGATTTGGACCTACTTGGGTACAGGAGCTAATCTGAACCCTAAATAGGAATGACATGAAGCGGATCAGGATCATCCAATCTAGAATATAATAGAGTGACTACGGACTCCTGAATAAGGAAATTTATCAAACCACAAGAAACAGAAAGTTTCCCCCAACCAACTTCAAACAAGTAACGAGACTGAGATCAAACACAACGCGCCGTCAGTGGCAGGTTCTAAAATCTTATTGAAACAGTGTCAACCAAAAATCGATTGAAAGAAAATATGAAGAATCTGGTAATTAAGAAAAGGAAATAACACAAAAACTAATTGGTTGCGGAGAAAATGTTGAAATACTAGTTACGGATATAAAATGAGAAGGAATTTCATTGTTCCAAACGGACAACGATTTTTTTCAAAAAGTAAATCTAACCGATGCAATGCTACAGTTCAGGTAACCTGTATACCGACAAAATGAATTCGTCAAAGAAACTTAACAAACATTAGCACGGCTTAGCAGAGGAAAAGCAAGCTAAGGTCGACCAATGCAGCCAACGGCGGAATGCCTCTACACAGCATCCCGAGATCCAAACATCTAATCACCTCACCTGCAAAATGCGGGTCCCGATCGGGGCTCCCGGTGCCGTCGTACCGACGCATGAATGGCGGTAACCAGAAGAGCGCCGACAGCAGCATCGCGACGCCGAGGACCAGTGTGGCCACGCAGCGGGGCCGCGCGATCCGCCGGATCGAGCAGCAGCGGGAGCAGCCGTCGCAGGCATTCCCCTCGGGAGGCTCCTGAGGGGACGTCGGCGGAGCGGGCGGCGCTTGTTCTTGTTCGGATTTCCCCATCGCTCCCCTCACCAGATCTCCTCAGTCTGCATCTCCTTCACCGCGCACTTCCCCCAATGCGCCCATTGCTGCAGCCTGCAGGGAAACTCGAGAAATCGACGGCGAGGCCAAGATTATGCGTCGATCGGTTAGGTTTAGAAGAAGAAGAGAAAGGGTAGCGGGAGAAGAGAGAGAGAGAGTTAAACTTGCAGGTCAGTGGTGCGCAGTACTGTGCTTGTAGCTTTAACTTTGTTTACTTGGAAGATGGGTATTTTTTTTCCCTTTACACCCCTAGTGGATTTTCTTCACAGTAAACCCTTGGATGGTTCAAAGAAAAAAAAAAGGCAACATAAAAATAAAACAAGGAAATTCAAATTCCTTCTCGATTATTAAAAATAAAAAATATTCTATCAAATTAAAATCGTTGATTGAGCTTTTCTTAAATTTATGAAAAAGAAAATAAAAATCTACACAATATATGTAGTGTTATAGTGTAGAAAATGAGAAATTGAAAATTGTAGGGGCCTGGCTGAAAAGCAAGGAGGTGAGGAGCAGCATTTGAATGATCTCGTGACACTTGCGGGTGTTCTTTTATTTGCGGCAAAGGGACAGATGAGGAACGCGACAACAATTTGGTGGATAATTACTACATTGCCATTTTCCTTCCGGAGGTAGAGCCGGATAAACCCGAAGAGTATCTAACTTGAATTAAATAAAAAAAATCAAACTCTTCAAAATCTAAATGGAAATCAAGAGTTCCGGTTCAATTAGGTTCAGTTTAACTATAAATTTTTGTTGAAATAATAATAGTCAAATATTGATGAAGTAAATTACCAAGCAAAAGATCATGCAAAATAAAAAAGTTTAGAATGTAGAAGGTGAGAAAGTTTATCTTTCCACAATGCTTCAGCCTTAAATATGATCTTTTGCCCAAAATACAACACAAGTTATTGTCACTGCTAGTGCAATAATGAGAGGGTCTATTTGTAATAGTTTTTCAATGCCGAGCAGCACAACCAAACAAACAAAAGTCTAGACACTCAAGACAAGGAGAGAGTGCTAAATGAGATAAAAGGAAATATGTAATTAGCAAGAGTATGAAAAGGACACAAACCTTATAAAAAGTCATCCCTTAAACGCACTCTCTTTCATAACTAACTAAATTTTAAAGTAATAACATAAAAATAATAAATGGATATGTCTGACCATCTCATATTCTTGATTTTTTTTTTTAAGTGTAGGCTCAAGTGCAGGTGATGTCGAGTTGATCAGTTGTCGGCGTCGAGTCTGTGTTGAGTTGAGCCGCGTCAAGTTGATATCAAATACAGGAGTCAAAATGCTTTCGAATGAATGAACTTGGCGAGACCAAAAAATGGCCAGCAAGTTAGCGACGAAAATGACGAGAGAGTTAGCTGGCGACGAAAATGACGATGACAACTCGTGGAGCGGTGGAGGCAACGAGAATGACAGATGATTGAAGAAAAAGGAAAGAGAACTACTCAATCGGATAGGGGGATTTTAGATTTTAAGGTTACTGTTTTTGGGCTGTATAGGAGAAAACATACGTTGGCAGACAGTTGATCAAAACGTGAATTCTTCAATAAATGTTACACTACCAATCATAATGAAGGCATAAATCAAAACATCATTAATCATGTACAAAATATGTGTGCTGCAGAAGACTTAGCATTAGCATTTTTTTTACATATAGTAAACAGCTAGTTCTTTGTTGACAATATGCTCAATTCAAACATCTCGGTGAAGTGAGGGAAAGTACACCTATTTGATGCAACATCAACTTGCTCACTATGAAATCTAATGGAATTCAAGGACTGAAATTAATCTAGAAAAAACTAAATTAGATCTGGATTTTAGCTGTGTAGAATTTTAAGTGGAACTGGATGCAAGTGAACTGATAAAGATGTTCACTTTCCAGACATTATAAAAATAAAGATGTTCACTTTGCATACATTACAAAACATATTAGAATGCTGAAAATTTTAAAATATCTTGTATAGCAAAGTTCACGTGATGGATGGTCAAATTTAATTTTGACTAGAAGTGATGCAAGTTGATGTACACCAATAAAAAAATAATCAAAATAGGAAACAGCAAATTCAGCCTAGCATACCCAGAAATCTGGAAATGGATAGCTACAGCAACAAAAGGAAAGAAGGAAGATAAATTTGGCTGTGCGCAGCAAAAAAAAATAGAAAAGAAGGACCGGCAAGAACAAAAGTGGCAACAAGGAAAGCAAAATCGAAGTCAACCAAACTTAAGGAGCAAAGACTCAACGCAACGCAAGAAGGAGAAGAAGGTATAAGATGTCCCACAAATTGTAATAGTGAGAAATCAGAAATAAGAGGCGAGAAGATGTAGCAGAGAGCAAAAATTGAGAGCATGATTAGAGGAGGCTTCGACAAATAAAAAAAGAAGAGGAAAAGGGTGCAGCTGAGGATATCGGCAAGGGGAAGAAGTAGGAGGTAAAAGAAGAGAGGACAAATTGTTAGGAATTAAGGATGTCACGATTCTTATATCGTCTAGTTTCTGGGATTCCTACATCCCACTCTTTTTCCTAGGATTCATAAGGATGTCACGATTCTTATATTGCATAGTTTATGGGATTCCTATATCCCACTCTTTTTCTTGGGATTCATATATCCCAAAAGCTTCTGGGATCTTGTATCCCCTAATTTTTTTTGGGATCTCATTTCCCTAAAGCAAATTTCTTGGGATTTTATATTTTCCTGAGATTTAATATTCTCAAAATTTCTGGATTTCATATCCAGATCTTAACCAATTTCGCTGGGATTAGGAGGAGGAAATTCAAGAAAGAGTTTATCAAAGGGTAAATTACCCTAGTACTGCTGGAGAGAAGAAATTTTAATCCTGCCGTTGCCTTAGTGGAAATTATCAAAAGGAGGGAAGTTAAATTTTCTTTCCCTTAAATGCTGAAACTACGATAAACGAGTAAAAAAGAGAGAGAAAATCAAGGCATTATGCGAAAGGAATAAAACAAAACATGGATGCAAGCGCCTGAATCTTTCTGGTTGAATTTGATGATTCCACCATTAACAATAGTGTTGCAGGGAATCAGTGAAGACGATGGGAAGATAGTCAGCTAAAAAAGCAGAGCAAAAAATAAGGAGCACGTCAAAATTTACGAAGGAAAGTGAAGAGAAGAACAAAAATTTGGAATCGGGGAAGTGAAGCAAAAGAGAAGTTAAAATTCAAAGTCCCCTAAGTCCAAAAGGTTTTAAATTTAAGAGAAATAGATTTGACAAGATTATTGATAAGCATACTACAAATGCACAATTCTATCGCGTAATAAAAGTATTGAATACTATAGGGACTAGGAAGTCAAGTACCAACTAATCAATTAATTATTAGCTAGACAATCAAATAATGATGAGATTGTGCTTACTCTAATTGCAAATAACAAAAATCGACCAGATCTAGGGCAAATGAAGGTGTAAAAATATTGAGAAAAGATTAGGGTTTTTGGTTTCACCACACTAAAGAATAAAGAAAAATGATGCTAAGGGTCTTAGTTTCTTTATTCAATGTTCTTAAGGAAATTCTTCCTAGTGTACAGATTGTCCCCTCTCAGGCTACGATTTGGTATTTAACTTAGCCTAAGTCTACTACTTTCATGGCTTACCCGGATAGATCTAATGAGATTCATGAAGAATTGTTAATTCCTCGAGTAGTTTCGATTTACTTTCGTGGTTGAAAATACAAGTTCAATTTAAGGGGTTCTAACATTGTGGTTCACCTCTCAGTCCATCCCACAACGTCTAAAATATAAAAACGTGTGGCCACCACATAAATATGAGATAATCACAATAAAGATTGAATAAGAACAAAGAAAAATCCAAGCAAAGTACTAATTAAACATCATTAACATCCAACATTCTTATTGCGGGCTACGTCCAAACCCCGAAAAGAGACTTACGCTATAATATTCATTATAGAATACATCAAATTTCTCAAAAAAAATCAAATCAAACAGGAGAAAAGGCTAGATCTATGATGGGAGAGGATGAAGTACGATCTTCAGCATCAAAATGGAGAAGAAATCGCGCCGGAACAGCCTCTCGAAGTCATTTTCGTCACTTGAACCCTAGTCGTCATTGTTTGCCCGAATTCCCTTGATTCACCTCACGAAAAGGTCCGATAACTGTCCCAAAATGTTCGTAGCTAAGTTAGGAAGGTCCCCTTCAATTTTTCCCAAATTTTGCTCCAAGAATAGCAAGAATCGGGCGAAAAACTGAACGGGTATCGCGAACTGCAAACGTCTTCATGGCCATGCATGGATGCACAAGTATAGCTGTGAAGATTTCGTCTCGTCTGGATTTGGCTTGCCAAGGTTTTCAGTTGTGCAAGGATGCACAGGTATACCTATGAACATTTCGGCAAATTCTAAAACTTTTGTAAGGTATGCATGCAGTGGCGGCACCACGTTGGGCCTAGTGTGGGCAAATGCCCCCACTAAGTTTTTCAAAACAATAAAATATATATACATATTTGGAATATTATATGTATAAAAATTAAACTTTGCCCCCACTAAAAAAGTTTTAATCTTTATAGTTTTACCCCTATATATCTATTGCCCCCATATACCTTTGAGTCCTAGATCCGCCACTGTAAATGCATAGCCGTGCATGTCTTCACACCCTAGGCTGTGATCTGTATAGAGGGATTCGTTTCGTCTGAAATTTAACATGTGGTTTTGTCTCATCATAAGGAGTTCTCCCATATCTTCAAAGCTTCCAAATTTTATCGGTTTTGGGTGATAATCCCTACATTTCAATAAAACTAATGAGAAGTGAAGATTCCGAATAATATACAACATTAAAGCAGATAAATGGGATAAAACTATGCATTCAACTCTAAAATAGTAATAAAACTAAGCTGCAATGTGTTATATATATGCATGATATCAAAATACATCAGACTTAAAATTTTGCTTGTCCTCAAGCAAATGAATTGTTTAGAACATAGTAGTGAAATAAAATAGGAAGTCTCAATCAATTAAGTATAGTCTGTCAAGGTTACAGTTTGATCAACAACATAGAAGTAAGTTGCGGTGTAATACTAAAGACAAATTAAATCTAATATTACCAATACAATCCATCGGAGTATGCGAAATCAAAAATACCAAAAACCTATGTAGCATACCCCACATTAAGATATCTGATATCAAACATTCATAAAACATGTGGCTGTGTATAAAACCCTAAAAAAAGTGTTATTATGATATGCAAAATAATCATACATGGGAATAAAAATTTATCCCTGTTATGAGTTATGATATCCTTGTTGTAGTATATTACATATTGGAGGATCTTGAGAAATATAGGATGAAAATGTAAGTGAATTTGTGAGACAAACTTGTGGGTTGAAAAGTCAATATTACTATGTAATCATGCCACCTCATAGTACATGTTTTACCACCTTCTTACACCTCATCCTCCTTCATGATTACTTGAGATAAATATGAGAAAAATAATGAACTTTGACATGCTTGCTCGTGCCTAACCTGAAGGAAAGAAGACTTACCCTCTGTTTCCTTAGAGGGAAGAAAAACTGTAAGGAATGAAAAACTGCAAGGAAAGAAAACTCCAAGGAAAGAAAAAAATTCATATCCTGTTTCCTTGGAAGGAAGGAAAAGAAGAAGAAAAATTAATTTCGAAGGTTGGGTGAAGTGGCATTGTGTTTTCTCCAACTTTTTTATCCGATTTGGGCGGAAAAGTTTCGGAGGAAAAGTTACAAAATTTCCACCCACTTTTCCACTCAAAATTTTCCTTTTGTCCAAGGAAACAATGGAAAACTTATTTTTCTTTCCTTTCCCTCTAGTTTTCCTTCCAAGGAAACCTACCCTTAGGGAAGGGGAAGAGGAAGAAGAGGGGAAAACACAGGCATAGAGTAATTTTGACTTCTTAAGCAAGTACTTCTATCTTTCTTTGTAATATTTTGTCTATTGCTTCAACTTCATGAGAAATTATCTATTATGTCATTTGGGATATCAATTTGCTTCTGATTTCCATGATTTTGATAAAATAGGCCCTTGGAAAAATGATCTATGCTATGTTAAAAAAACTATGAATGCTTATGTGAAGTAAACCTGACCTTTCTGTATTCAATTTATCACAACTTTTGATTCTCTGATCCAAATCTTATGAAATCTGATTTATTGCAAAGAAGACTCAAGCAACTTTCTTTTGAGTCAGATATTGAATACTTTATAAATGGTTATCAAATATATTGATTTAGTTTAGTCCAACCTAGTAAATATGTTTTCATTGTTTGGACTTCTAGCTAGTGAGTGGTATATGTCCAAATTATGTGGCAGTACATATATAAAATTCTTCTCTGGATATCAAGTAGACTTAATAACCTACAACTAGAGCCTTTCTTTGAGTGATTTGGATCAGAAATGAATTTATAATCGAATTTGCACTTAACCCTGTAAAACTAGAAATCTTCCCTTCATCATTCTAACCTATTGTTACTTCATTAATTATAACTTTTTAAATTGAGCTCCATTTTAAGTAAAACTTATTTTCTTGAAAACTAGATTCAAAATCCTTTGCTTGACATAATTATCATACTAAATGGTATTATATGAAGAACTTGAAGCCTAGGTGCAATAAGATCTAAATTTCTGAATTTTGGGTTACTTGATCATACATATGTGTACCTTACATAAATGGTCTTCTATTTGAATTCTATTGATACATATATCTCTTACATTTAGAAGTGAGTATATCAGCACTTATCACATGTATGAACTTCATGATTCACCTCTTTGAGGGTTTGATACATATATCAATGAACCTATTTCGCAATGAAGGAAAGTATGTTTCATATTGTTAATGTATTGGATGCTAGTGGGAATAACTTTATGAGCCTGAAAGGTAAAATACTATGTGCCCGAAAGCGAAAAGACTATGAGCTCAGAAATGGAAAAAGAGGGATAGTTGTGGAACAAAGTGTTACATGGAGTGCCATATTAGAAATAATATAGGCCACCTCTTGAATCCATGGGAGCTATCTCTTGAATCCCATTATCTCATTTGAGAAGCCATGATAGCTCCAGCCAACATGTGTATGATTTTCACCCTGACGAGGGTGGAATATGCTTCCAGACATGGAAGTTTTATGTGTTATTCTCCACTATGCAATTTGTATGATATGTCTCTTTGTTTTGATTTTTCTTTATGTTCCTCATGCTTATGATTTCACTATTATGTTGCTATTGGATTTTACTTATGGAACCATTTGGATATCTAATGCTTCTAATGATATGTTATGGTTGATTTAAACTTACAATATAACCTATTTCATGATTTGGTACCCTTTGGCATCTAATTTACTTACTGAGCATTTTTGCTCAATCATTGCATTCTAACCTCTTTACAAGTTTGCTTTGGGCTACAAGTTTTGTGGAATGTTCAAAAGGATGCTAATGATTGGCAGTTTTATGTTTTGAGCATGTAAACTTTAAAGACTAATGTATGAAATTGTTTTGTGCTTGTAAGATAAGATTGAGAATATCAATGACTTGTATATGATGATATGAAAATACTATGGTTTTGTAAGAGGATGTATGACTTATGTCATGAAAAGATTTTGATTAATAGGATGAAATTTTGAATTGCTATATTGAGTTATGGTTACCTCCTAAAAGATGATGAAAAGTAAATTTTATAAGTCATGTTGAACAGGTTATCGACTATTGATCCTGGATACATATTGTCAAATTCTTTTTATGATATGAATTTTCATTAATTGAATTATCATCATCTAGGGGTGTGACAATTATAGTATCAGAGCAAAAGTTTTTGGATTTTCTAGGGATCTTTCATTTGATCATGGTGACTCTTAGTGATTAATACTATTTCATTTGATGATTGTTTAGGTAAGAAAGATGACAAGATCATCATAATCTCCTAGTGACTCTCCAACTCAAATGGCTGGTGTTTTAAAAGCTTTGAAGACAATGTCTAGTTTGATGCAACAACAAATGACGAGAAGTGATAATAAAAAAATTTTATTACCTCAAGCCAACAAAATAGTGATCATTTGGGACTAGAGAGGTTTAAGAAGTTGAATCCTCCTTCATTTTATGGTGATCCAAATCCAAATGTGGCAGAAAAGTAAATTATGCAAATGGAGAAAATATTTACTGTTACCAACTATTCAGATAGTCAAAAGGTATTACTAGCTACATTTATGTTTAAAGGAGAAGCAGAGTATTGGTGGAGAATGGTCAAAAGAGTATCAGAATCAAGGAAGGAACTCATCACTTGACAAGTAACATGACAAGACCACCACAAAGGCTTCTTTCTTGTGCTAGTTGTGGAGGGAAACATGAGACCAAAAAATGTTATAGAATTACTGGTGCATGTTTTATTTGTGGTAAGCAAGGACATCTAACAAGAGATTATTCACAAAATAGAAGGAAAGATTTAACATCCACAAAGCCAGTAACCCATGCTAAAGTATATGCTATTGCTGAACCAGATGTGAAGACTTCAAAATTAGTAATTGAAGGTATAATTAATTTTTCAAATAAAGTTGCAAAGGTCTTATTTGATTCTGGCTCAAATTTATCATTTGTTTCCCATCATTTTGCATCGCACTTGGGGAAAGAACCTAAGCAACTTGATTTCTTGTTGTGTGTCTCAACACCAGTTGGTGATTTTTTGACTGCTGATCTTGTTTATCCTTCTTGTTTAATCACAATGAGAGAATATGAACTTCTAGCAAATTTGATCTTTTTAGATGTTCAAGATTATTATATTATCTTCGGTATGGATTGAATTTCTTCATATCATGCTACTATGGACTGTTAGGAAGATAGTCACCTTGAATCTTCCTAATGAGATCCAATTTCAATTCAAGGGTGTTGCACTTGATTCTAGTCTATCTATCATTTCATTTATGCATGCTTCTAAACTGATCAACAAAGGATGTGAATATTATTTAGCTCATGTGAAAGAGTGTCAAGAACCTACACCTAATTTAAATTTGACACCCATTGTTATAGAATTTCCAGCTGTATTCACCAATGATTTGCCTAGTTTACCTCTTGTTAGAGAAGTTGAATTTAGCATTGATCTCATTCCTGGTACTATGCCATATCTAAGACTCCATACAAGATGGCACCAACAGAATTAATAGAGTTGAAAAAGCAATTACAAGAGTTGGTAGATAAAGGGATCATCAAACCTAGTGTTTCACCTTGGGGTGCACCAATATTGCTTATTAAGAAGAAAGATAGTACATTAAGGCTTTGTATTGATTACAAACAATTGAATCAGGCAACAATCAAAAACAAGTATCCATTACCTAGAATTGATGATTTGTTTGACTAGTTACAAGGTCAAGTATTTTCAAAAATTAATTTGAGATCTGGTTATTATCAATTGAAGATCAAGAATGAGGACATTTCAAAAACAGCATTCAGAAGACTAGATATGGTCATTATGAATTCCTACTTATACCCTTTGGGTTAACCAATGCTCCTACGGTATTCATGGATCTAATGAATTGGGTATTTTACATTGTATTCACTAATGATATATTAGTGTACTCAAAAAGTAATCAAGAGCATGAAGAGCATTTAAGATGTTTATTAGAAATAATGAGGGAAAATAAGTTGTTTTCCAAATTAAGTAAATGTGAGTTTTGGTTAAAGACAATCGATTTTCTAGGTCATGTGATTTCAAGAGAAGGGATATCAGTTGATCCTAAAAAGGTAGAAGTAGTGGTAAAGTGGGAAAGACCAACTAATGTAGTAGAGATGAGAAGTTTCTTGAGTATGACAAGTTATTATAGAACATTTGTAGAAGGTTTTTCACAAATTACATGCCCTCTCACTAAATTGATTAGAAAGCATGTAAAGTTTGTTTGGAGTGATGAATGTAAAGAAAGTTTCCAAGAGTTAAAAAGAAGGCTAACTAGTGCACCAATCCTCACTATTCCTAAAGGTAATGAAGGATTTGTAGCTTATACAGATGCTTCAAAAAAAGGGCTTAGTTATGTATTGATGCAGAATGGCCAAGTAATTGCTTATGCTTCTAGGCAACTGAAAATTTATGAGCAAAATTATCCAACACATAACTTGGAGTTAGCTGCTATCATTTTGCATTAAACATTTGGAAACACTATTTGTATAGCCAGACATTTGAAATATACACTAATCATAAAAGCTTGAAATACATCTTCACTCAAAAAGAATTGAATATGAGGCAAAGGAGATGGATAGAGTTATTAAAAGACTATGACTGTACTATTCATTACCAATCTGGTAAAGCTAATGTGGTAGCTAATGCTCTGAGTAGAAAGTCTTCAAACTTGGTGGCAACTTTAATGGTAAAGCAATGACAACTATTTGAAGAATTTTGTGGTTTGAATATCAAGATAATCACACAAAAGCTAAGAGTGCTAATTGCCTATCTCAAAGTCCAATATGATTTTCTTCAACAGATAAAAGAAGAACAACTTAAAGATGTACAACTAAAGAGCTTAAGAGAGAAAGTTGGTAAAGGTTGGGGACGAGATTTTCAAATTAGGAATGATGGCATATTACTGTTTAGGGATAGGGTTTGTATCCCAAGTGTTTCAAAACTTAAGAAGAAGATTTTGCAAGTGGAACATAAGTCCAAGTACTCAATACACCCAGGTAGTACTAAAATGTATAATGATTTAAAGAAATACTTTTGATGGGATGGTATGAAGAAAGATATTGCAAAGTATGTTTCCAAGTGTTTAACATGTCAGTTGATTAAAGCTGAACATCAAAAGCCTGGAGGACTACTACAACCTTTGGAGGTGCCTGAATAGAAGTGGGAAAGCATTAAGATGGATTTTGTTTTTGGTTTTCCATTAACATCTAAGAAACATGATGCCCTTTGGGTGATTGTGGATAGGTTGACAAAATTTGCACATTTCTTGCCTATTAGAATGACATACTCCCTTAATAAATTCACAAGTTTATATATTGATGAAATAGTAAGACTTCATGGTATTCCAGTTGAGATTATATCTGATAGAGACCCAAGATTTCTTTCTAAATTCTGTCAAAGATTACATAAAGCTTTGGGGGCCAAGCTAAAGTTTAGTACAACTTATTGATAGGTGCGTACCGCAAGTACATGGTCTATCGCATAATAAAAAGTATCGATCCCACGAGAACTAGGGGTCGAGTACTAACTGAGCAGTTAATAATAGCTATGGCGATCAAATAAGCGTAGGAGTATCACTAAATTCTTAATGTAAGAAATTAAACTAATGCTAGTGAAAAGCAAACAGAACAGAAAGCAAAGCAATTGGAGTTTTAGATCTTTGAGAGAAAATCGGGGCTTTAGGTTTCACCACACTGAAGCATGAAAGAAAGTTAACGTTGATGTTTTAATCAAGTTTTATCAAAGTTCTTAAGATAACTCTTCCTAAGGTACAGACGCGCTCTCTCTCAGGACATGGTCCAGTGTCTAACTTAACCCAAGTCTCCTACTCTCGTGGCCGAAATCACCAGTCTAGTCTAAGGGGATCCGACGATTGTGGTTCACCTCTCAGTCCTTCCCACAACGTCTAAAATATGAATATGTATAGCCAGTACATAATCATGGGTTAAAACTCTCTAGACATGAATAAGAACAAAGACAAATTTAAGCAAAATATGAATCAAGCATTAAAGATCAACATTTTTACAGCGGGCTACGCCCAAACCCCGTAAAGAAAATTACGCTACAATGTTCATCACGAAATACATCATAATCTCTCAAACAGATTGATGCAAACTAGAGAGAAGACTAGATCTGAGTCGAGAGAAGGTAGAGCACAATCTTCCACGTCGAAACGAGGGAAGAATCTCGCCGGAATACCCTTTCATCGCCAGAAATCACTGTCAAAACCTAGGTCTCGCCCCCTTCATTCGTTCTCCCCAACCGCTTGCCCAAATCCCTGATTCCTGTCCCCCAAATTGTCACTTGCCAAGTTGGGGAGGTCTCCACCAAATTTTGACAAATTCTATTCCAAAAATAGCAAGCTATGGGTGAAAAACTAAACGTCTGTCGAAACTGGGCGGAACCGTTCACGGCCGTGTATCGGTGCACGGCCATGTCCATGAACGGTTCGGCGAACTTTAAATTTTGGAAAACTTACTCTTCACGGCCATGTATGGGTTCATGGGTGTGCCCGTGAAACATCTCACCGAGTTCTGGAAAAGTCAGCCGAGTCCTTCACGGCCGTGCAAGGATCCACGTGCATGCCTGTGAATGGCTCGGCATAGTCTTGGAAAACAGGGTTATACACGGCCATGTATGGATGCACGGCCATGCCCGTGAAGAGCGTGGAAGATTCCGTTTGAGCTGAAATTTCACATGTGGCTTCATCTCATCATGAGGAATCATCCCATATCTTCAGATCTTCCAAATTCCACCAATTTGTGGGCAAAATCCCTACATGTCAATGAAACTAAGGGAAAGTGAAGATTTTGAATAATATAAAGCATTTAGGCAAATAAATGAGACAAAGCATGCATTTTACTCTAAAACAATAATGGAAATAAGTCACAATATATCATATATATGTATGCTATCACTTATCATCCTCAAACTAATGGGCAATCAGAGAGAACCATACAAACACTTGAAGACTTACTTAGAGCTTATGTTATGGAGTGGAAAGGTGAATGGGATAATGATCTCTCTCTTATTGAATTCAACTATAATAACAGTTATCACTCAAGCATTCAAATGGCACCATGTGAAGCCTTATATAGAAGGAAGTGTAGAACAACTTTATGCTGGGAAGAGGATGATGATAGAAATATCTTAAACTCGGATAAAGTGCAAGAAACAAAACAGAAGATACATGTGATGAAAGAGAAATTAAAAGTTGCACAAAGTCGCCAAAAGAGTTATGCTGATCAACAAAGGAAAGACAGAGAATTTCTAGTTGGAGACTATGTTTTCTTAAAGATTTCTCCTTCTATAGGTGTAATCAGATTTGGAAAGAGAGGCAAATTAAGTCCAGATTCATTGGTCCTTTTGAGATTCTTGAAAAGATTGGTTTATTACTTATAGGATTGCTTTACCACCATCCTTAGCCAATGTGCATAATGTATTTCATGTTACCATGCTAAGAAAGTATCATCATGATCCCACTCACATCATTGATTATGAGCCTATTTAAATTGATCAAGAGTTATCCTACCTCGAAAGGCCCATAAAGACTGTAGATAGAAAAGAGAAGATCTTAAGGAATCGAGCCATACTATTAGTGAAAATTATTTGGCAACACCATTCTTTTGAAGAACCAACATGGGAGTTAGAGGAAGACATGAGAAATATTCATCCACATCTTTTTGCTACTCAAGGTATGACAACTATAGAGGACTAAAGTTTTCTTTAAGGGAGGAGAAATATAAAACCCTAAAAAAGTGTTAGTATGATTTGCAAAATAATCATGCATGAGAATAAAAATTTATACTTGTTATGAGTTGTGATATCCTTGTTGTAGTATATTGCATATTGGAGGACCTTGAGTAATATAGGATGAAAATGTAAGTGAATTTGTGAAAACATATTTACTAAGTTAGGTAGAAATGAAAAAAATAATAATAAACATAAGAACATGAGACAAACTTGGGAGTTGAAAAGTCAATATTACTATGTAATCATGCCATCTCATAGTACATGTTTTACCACCTTCTTACACCTCATCCTCCTTCATGATTACTTAAGATAAATATGAGAAAAATAATGAACTTTGACATGCTTGCTCATGCCTAACCTGAAGGAAAGAAGACTTAGGGAAGGGCAAGAGAAAGAAGAGGGGAAAACACAAGCATAGAGTGATTTTTGACTTCTTAGGCAAGTACATTTATCTTTCTTTGTAATATTTTGCCAATTGCTTCAACTTCATGAGAAATTATCTTTTATGCCATTTGGGATATCAATTTGCTTTTGATTTCCATGATTTTGATAAATTCGGCCATTGGAAGAATGATCTATACTATGTTAAAAGACTATGAATGCTTATGTGAAGTAAACCTGACCTTTATGTATTTAATTTATCATAACTTTTGATTCCCTGATCCAAATCTTATGAAATCTGATTCATTGCAAAGACGACTCAAGCATCTTTCTTTTGAGTCAGATATTGAATACTTTATAAATGGTTATCAAATTTATTGATTCAGTTTAATTCAACCCATTAAATATGTTTTCACTGTTTGGACCTTTATCTAGTGAGTGGTATATATCCAAATTATGTGACAGTAAATATACAAAATTCTTATTTTCATATCAAGTAGACTTATTAACCTACAACTAGAGCCTTTCTTTGAGTGATTTGGATCATAAATGAATTTATAATAACCCTGTATATCTGGAAATCTTCCTTTCATGATTTTGACCTATTGTTACTTCATTGATTATAACTTTCTATATTGAGTTCTATTTTAAGTAAAACTTCTTTTCCTGAAAACTAGATTCAAAATCCTTTGCTTGACATAATTACCATACCAAATGGTGTTATATGAAGAACTTGAAGCCCAGATGCAATAAGATCTAAATTTCTGAATTTTGAGTTACTTGATCATACATATGTGTACCTTGCATAAATGGTCTTCTATTTGAATTCTATTGATACATATGTCTCTTACATTTAGAAGTGAGTATATCAACACTTGTCACATGTATGAACTTTATGATTCACCTCTTTGAGGGTTTGATACATATATTAATGAACCCATTTCGCAATGAAGGAAAGTATGTTTCATATTTATTAATGTATTGGATGCTATTGGGAATAACTTTATGAGCCTGAAAGGGAAAAGACTATGCGCCCAAAAGGGAAAAGACTATGAGCTCAGAAATGGAATAAGAGAGATAGTTGTGGAATAAAGTGCTACATGGAGTGTCACATTAGAAATAATGGGGGCCATCTCTTGAATCTATGGGAGCCACCTCTTGAATCCCACTATCTCATTTGAGAAGCCATGATAGCTCCAACTGGCATATATATGATTTTCACCCTGATGAGGGTGGATTATGCTTTCAGACGTGGAAGATTTATGTGTTATTCTCCACTATGCAATTTGTATGATGTCTCTTTGTTTTGATTTTTCTTTATGTTCATCATGCTTATGATTTCACTATCATGTTGCTATTTGATTTTACTTATGAAACCGTTTGGATATCTAATGCTTCTAATGATATGTTATGATTGATTTAAACTGAAGATATGACCAATTACATGATTTGGTACCTTTTGGCATCTAATTTACTTGCTGAGCATTTTTGCTCAATCATTGCATTCTAACATCTTTATAGGTTAGCTTTGGGCTACAAGTTTTGTGCAAGGTTCAAAAGGATGCTAATGATTGTAAGTTTTATGTTTTGAGCATGTAAACTTTAAAGACTAATGTATGAAGTTGGTTAGTGCTTGTAAGATAAGATTGAGAATATCCATGACTTGTATATGATGATATGAAAATACTATGGTTTTGTAAGAGGATGTATGACTTTTATGTCATAAAAGGACTTTAATTAATAGGATGAAATTTTGAATTGCTATATTGAGTTGTTGTTACCTCTTAAAAGATGATGGAAAGTAAATTTTATAAGTCATGTTGAACAAGTTATCGACTATTGATCCTAGATACATATTGCTAAATTCTTTTTATGATATGAATTTTCATTAATTGGATTATCATCATCTAGGGGTGTGACACTGTGCATCGAGTCATGAGAAAATAGCATCGGTGCTACATAATGTATATGTGGCACCCT
>CM050438.1:71262812-71282265 GCA_027562315.1 Costus pulverulentus
AAACCAAGGAACAGTGTCAAGCTAGATGACAGATACCGTACATGGTTGCTTAGGTATCACTATCCTTTTTTTATTTTGTGCTAAGAACGGTGCCAAGTGAAAGTACTACATTGTCACTTCGGTACCACTGTTACATACTTCTGATTCTCATGACACTTTGTACAATAAGATGTGAATTATGAAGTCAAGGCACAGGTAATCTTTATACATGGGATGGATATCAAGTTCAAGGTTAATCAATAGACATACTCTCAAGGGTCGTATAAATAACAATAATAGTTAATGAAGTTCTTCAGTATCATCCAACAAAAGATAAGTGTGAAAACTGTAACCAATTTAGACATCCAAAAAGAATCGAGATTCCTAAACATATCATGTATAGAATCATATAACAATTCAGTTTCAAAGGACTTGCAACATTAATATATAAGGGGTAGGCAAAAATACCTAAGGTGTTGGAACAACTAAAATGTAATGTAATGCAAGAAATGAAATAAAAAGCTAACTATGATAATACTAAAACAGAATAAAAACTAAAGCAAATGCAAAAGCTGACCAAGAAGTAGAAGAACATCATCCGTAACTCATCCCCAGCGCCGACATGGCTATTGCTGAACATCATGTATGGACTTGAGAATGGATGACTGGAGAAGGATGCCCTGCGTTTGGAGGTAGTCATCGTTAGAGGCATCGGTGGCAGAAGAACGAGGGCGGCAGACAAAGATGGCTAAAAGGCGGCGGTGCTATAGGGAGCCTTAATCGACGCCAAAAACTTATGAGGAAGGGTCGCCGGTGGATCACAGAGGCAAGGGGGAGTAGCTGGAGGTCGATCGTGCGCCGGAGGTGGCGGATGGAAGTAGAGGTGGTGGCCCTAGGGTTTACATGGGTGTGAAAGGGGGCCGAGCATGCTACAATCTTTTTATAACAAATGGATGCACGGCCGTGAATATCTACATGGCCACGCCCATAAAACTCTCAGTGGAATAGCGACTTGATCTTCACAACTGTGAATCAATGCATGGGTGCGCCCGTGATTATCTCAGCGAAAAGTTTGTATGTCCACCACGGCCGTGCATGGATGCACGGCTTAACCCGTGAATGCCTCGGTGAATAAAGCATCTAGAGTTAATCACGGCTGTGTACGTCTTCACAACCTGGGCCATGATAGCCTCAGTGAAAAACCATAGACGTGTGACGGGCTTATCACAGCCGTGCATGGATGCACGGCCATGACCGTGAACATCATGCAGGTACGTAAAAAATTCAGAAAAATTATCAGCAGTTGGGTACCATATAAAAAGCAATAATGTAAAAGAAAATCTAGAATCTATAAAGAAAAAGTAACAAAAAGAGTATCAACAAGAACTTGGGTTGCCTCCCAAGAAGCGCTAATTTAAGGTCATTAGCTTGACCAATGTCTATCATGGTACTTGTGTGGGATCAGATGCATAAGAAATGGCAAGTAGTTGCCCTTTTTGTGTCGCCTAAAAATTACACCTATTGAGGTAAACATTAAATATAATAGGTGTACAACAAAAAATGTCCTCAAATAGTGGAGAATAGATTTGAACTCAAAATCATTCTTTGCAGTGCCCTTTTGTTTCTTATCCTCAAGTTGTTCTTATAACGCTTTCTTAGGATCTACAATAGAGCGATCTCTCAACAGTGTCACAGAAGCAAACACCTCCTCCTCATTTGGACCGGCGAAGTCATCAAGCTTTCCTTATAAAAATCAATTTCTTGCCTCTCGATAATCTAGCACTCTCTTCCACCACCTCAACATTGCAACAGGAACCTGACAAAGATGATTTCTTGTTATCAACGGAAAGGTCAAACTCTAGGATGTTCTCACCAATGTTCAATGACAACTTTTCGTGTTTGACGTCTATTACAGCTCCGGCTATAGCGAGGAATAGCCTACCCAATACAAGAGGAAGTCTAGAATTCTCTGTCATATCCAAAACCATGAAGTCCACTGGGGTAAAGAATTCCCCAACTTTAATAGGCACATCCTCCACAATTCCCACTGGGTGATGTATAGAGCTGTTAGCAAGATGAAGGACTTTAGACGTTGGTTTCATATCTCCCAAGTCTAACTTCTCGAAGATAGAGAGTGGCATGAGACTAAGATTGGCCTCCAAGTCTAAGAGTGTCCTTTCAAATGAGATGTTGCCAATTCTGCATGAGATAGAAAAACAACCAGGATCTTCAAGTTTAGGAGACAGCTGATTCTGAATGATTGCACTATATTCTCCTATCAGCGCCACAATCCCATGTTCCTCTATTTTTCTTCTGTTGGATAGAATATCCTTAAGGAACTTGGCATAAGTGGGCATCTGGGAAAGTGCATCTGTGAAAGGTATATTCAAGTAGAGCTTCTTCAGCACTTCCAAAAACTTGTCAAGCTGTCTATCCAATTTTGCTTTAGCCAACCTCTATGAAAAGGGTATAGGTGGCTTGTAGGGAAGTGGAGGAACATATACTGGCTCTGGGTCGACCTCCTTATCTCCTGGTGTTTCATGGGAAGACTGAGGCTCTTTCCTCTGATCATTAAACTCTCCAACCACATTGTCTCCAATATCCATCTTGGGGTTGGCCAATTGTTCTCCACCATATATTATAATTGCATTGCAATGCTTCCTTGGATTTGCTTCAGGCTGTGCTAAGAGCTTTCCCGCTGATCGAGATAAGCTGGCTTGTTGAGTGAGTTGCATAATCTAGTTCTCCAACATCTTTGAATGAGTGGAATGAAATTCACCTTTAAATTCAGCTGTCTATTAGACTCATTTACATTGTCGTTCTGCTTAATTTGTGTAGTAAGAAAATTTTTGAGCATCATCTCCAGATTTGATTTCTTTGGTGGACCCTGTTGCCTCTGCTGAATGATTAGAGGTTGTATTCCAGGAGGTTGCCTGAAATTGGATAAAGAGTTTTGATTAGAAAAATTAGCGGGAGGGACTTGCACTTGGTTAAGTTTGTAGGAGAAATTAGGGTGATTCCTCCATCCCGGATTATATGTACTCGAATAGGGATCATTCTGATTTGTGTAATTCCTAATAGCATTTACTTGGTTTGAAGGAGTGTTCAAGATATGACAATTAGCAGAATAACCTATCATCTCACAGACTTCACAAGTTACAGAGTTAGTGGTAGATACATTCATAGAATCAAGTTTAGTTGACAACAAATCTACCTTAGCCACCAATGAATTCAACATATCCAAATCATACTTACCTGCACCCCTTATCAATTGACTTCTTTCTCTTGACCATTGATAATGATTGAGTGTCATGTCCTTAATCAACTTCATAACATCATTGACATTCTTGTTCATCAGTGCCCCACCACCAGTAGCATCTACAAATAGTCTAGTAGAGTAAAGTAAACCACTGTAAAAGGTATGAACTACTACCCATTTCTGTAGACCATGATGTGGGCACTTTCTTAGTAGTTCTTTAAACCGGTCCCAAGCTTCATATAGGGACTCTCCATCTCTCTGAGCAAAATTGGTAATTTGGTTCCTTAACTGAGCTGTCTTGCTTGGTGGGAAATATTTGGACAGAAATGCTTGAGACGGCTAATCCCATGTGGTGATGGAACCCTGAGGGTAGAGATTGCAACCATGCTCTGGCTCAGTCCTTGAGAGAAAATAGAAAAAGTCTCAGTTTAGTAGTATCAGAGTGAGCACCATTAATTTTCAAAGTGTCGCAGCATTCTAAATAAATAAATAAATACAAATTTGGGTCGTTAGTGGCTGCTCCACTGAATTGATTCTGTTGCACTATTTGTACTAGAGATAACTTGATCTCGAAGTTATTATCTTCAATAGCCGGTCGAATGATACTTGAGTGCAAACCAATAATGTTGGGAGCTGCAAAGTCTTTGAGAGAGCGATCTGAATCCATGGTCTGATCGTTGAAAAGTCACCTTCAAGCTTTAATCGTTTTAGATTCCTTCAAATCAGACGGAAGGTTCGCTCGATTTCTAGATCCTCAGGTATAAGTTTCCCTGTTCTATGAGTAGTCCTAGGCATAAACAATGTCCCTTAACCCAAGATATTAGCAAAAATAATTAAAAAAAATAAAATTGCTACTAAAAACTAAAATAACAAAATAGAAAATTTGCATAATTAAAGCAAAAACTAAAAGATAAGAAACTAACTAAACCTAGTCAATTAATCTCTTGATCGTATCAATATTGGCTTACCTAGTCCTCGGTAATGGTGAGAAAAACTTAATAGGTGTACCCCAAGTGCACGGTTCTATCACATAATAAAAGTATCGAATCCCATAGGTATTAGGGAGTGTTAGCTAGGCAATCAAATAATGATGAGATTGTGCTTACTCTAATTGCAAGTAACAAAAATCGAATAGATCTAAGACAAACGAAGGTGTGAAAATATTGAGAAAAGATCAGAGTTTTAGGTTTCACCGCACTGAAGAATAAGGAAAAATGATGCTAAGAGTCTTAGTTTATTTATTTAATGTTCTTAAGGAAATTCTTCCTAGTGTACAAATCATCCTCTCTCAGGCTACGATCTGGTATCTAACTTAGCCTAAGTCTCCTACTTTCATGGCTTACCCTGCTAAGTAGATCCAATGGGCTTTGTGAAGAATTGTTAATTTCTCGAGTAGTTTTGACCTACTTTCATGGTCAAAAATACAAGTTCAATCTAAGGGGTTATTACATTATGGTTCACCTCTCAGTCCATCCCACAACGTCTAAAACATATAAATGCGTGGCCACCACATAAATATGAGATAATCGCAATAAAGATTGAATAAGAGAAAAAGAAAATTCAAGCAAAGTACTAATTAAACATCATTAACATCCAATATCCTTACAGCGGGTTACGCCCAAACCCCAAAAAGAGACTCACGCTATAATATTCATTATAGAATACATCAAATTTCTCATGAAAATCAAATCAAACCAAAGAAAATGCTAGATCTATGATGGGAGATGATAAAGCACGATCTTCAGCGTTAAAACGGGGAAGAAATCATGCCAAAACAGCCTCTCGAAGTCATTTCCATCACCTGAACCCTAGTCGTCGTTGTTCGCCCGAATTCCCATGATTCGCCACATGAAAAGGCCTAATAACTGTCCCAAAATGTCCGTAGCCAAGTTGGAAAGGTCCTTTCCAAATTTTCCCAAATTTCGCTCCAAGAATAACAAGAATCAGGCGAAAAATCGAACAGGCATTGTGAATTGCGGATGTCTTCACGGCCATGCATGGATGCACGAGTATGGCCGTGATGATTTAGTCGCATCTGGATCTAGCTCGCCAAGGTCTTCATGGTCGTGCAAGGATGCACGGGTATGCCTGCGAATATTTCGACGAATTCTAAAACTTTTGTGAGGTATGCACGGCCGTGTATATCTTCACACCTAGGTTGTGATCTCTGTAGAGGGCTTCGTTTTATCTAAAATTTGACATGCGGCTTCGTCTCATCATAAGGAGTTGTCTCACATCTTCAAATCTTCCAAATTCTATCAGTTTTGGGTGAAGATTCCGAATAATATGAAGCATTTAAGCAGATAAATGAAATAAAACTATGCATTCAACTCAAAAATAGTAACAAAACTAAGCCGCAATGTGCTATATATATGCATGATATCAATTATTCTCTCTTCCGCGTTTGGACTGCATAGGAGATCAGTCTGGAGTGCTGTCGACAGCAACCTAGAGTCATCCATCAATGCCGCCTGAAGCCCATCCCACTCCGGTGAGCAGAATAGTGCCATCATCAACAAACTGGAATCGCCCATCATCGCAGTCGCACCACTGCATCATCAATCAGAAGTTCAGCATTGCCATCGCTCCTCCTTCCCTCGGTAGATTTTGCCGCCTCCCCATCTCGGATGCGAGCAGAAACCTCTTGTCAAATTTTTTTTAGCAAGTAGCTCGGGGTCCTCCTTCTCTCTGGTACAAACTAACACCCTTTTGGTACAAAAGATTTTGCTGCCTCCCCTTTTTGGTACAAACTAACACCTTTCGATCAAAGCTTCCTCCGCTGGAAGCCCAAGCAAAAGCAAAAGCGCCGTGATTTCCCGGCTAGAAGAACATCAGCACCTCGCCGCCCCTTTTCCCTCCCTGGTCTCCTGCCGAGCAAAAGCAGCAGAAGAACCGATTTCTTGTCGGAGCCATTCCCCTTTCTTGCCAACGCCTCTCGCCGGAACTCCCTCCACCAGAAGCGGCAACATTGCAACCTCGTCAGGGCCTTCCAAGGGCAGCAAGATGGCATACTGGGAAGATGCAACGAACTTTACTCTTTTCGCGTGAGAAAATAAAAATAACAAGAATAAAAAATAAAAAAATAATGATAAACAAAAATAGATAAAGTAAATAATAAATAAATAATAATAATGATATTTACACAACGACGTTCGGCCCCTTTCATCTTTCTATGTTGATCGTTGGGCTTAATATTAGCATGTCGGTGCTCTACCAGTCACGGCATGGAAAGCCGCTCACGGAGCTCATTTGATCAGCGTCAAAGAGCTAAAATAGTTGGATCTGAGGCGATGATAATTTCGCAATGAACAAACAAAAATTTAATAATAATAAAATTTATAAATTATTCTCAGCTAAATCTTTAAAATAAATTTTAAACCACCAAACCCAAAAATGTTAGCCATAATACGCTGCAACGAAGTATTGTCTGTGAAGTGTGTACATCGAGGGCTGAAGTTAATTAAAATATCCACTAAGCCGTTAGGGTTGGATATTTCACAAAAAAATTAAAATATCCACATAAATTATCCACTAAGCCGTCATAGCTGGATACTTCTAAAATATCTACTAAGCCGTCAAGGCCAGATATTTCTAAAATTAAAATATCCACCAAGCTGTCAAGGCTGGATATTTCTAAAATCAAAAGTCGTGGAGGCTAAGTATTTTCTAAAATTAAATATCCACTAAGCCGTTAAGGCTGGATATTTCTCAAAATCAAATACCCAATAAGCCGTGGAGGCAGGGTATTTTCTAAAATTAAAATATCCACTAAGCCGTCAAGGCCGGATATTTTTCATTTAAATATCCACAAGTCGTTGAGATCAGGTATTTTCCCAAAATTAAATACCCAATAAGCCGTTGAGGCTAGGTACTTTTCAAATTAAAATATTTATTAAGCCATCAAGGCCAGATATTTCTCAGATTAAAATATCCAATAAGCCGTCAAGGTCGGATATTCCACAAAAATCAAAAATACCCAATAAGCCATTGAGGCTAGGTGACACGATCCGCAAGTGCATGAATATGTCGAAGTAATATAAAAGATGTCGAATCCCACAGGGAACAAGGTTGAGTACTAGAAAGTCCGAGTCCTAATAGCTAGGCGAATCGAAACATGAGGTTTTTTTTAAGACGGAAATCGAAGACAAACAAGTGCAACTAATTCGGTAGAGAAAAGATATAAGAGAGAATTCAGGGCTACGGCTTCCACCACGATGCTAATCTTAATCGCACAAGAAAGATATTAGTTATTTGGTTTATTGGTTTTGCACAAGGAGTCTAACCCTAGGGTACAAGATGCCCTCTCTCGAGTGATACACCCCGGTGTTCGTTTTAGACCGACCTCCTACTCTCGCGGTGGATCGTTCTAAGACGAACCCAATGAGTTCTATGGCAGACTATGAAATCCTCGAGCGAAGACCAAGCACTCTCGTGTCGGGGTCTCGCAAGTTTTACTCAGAGGTTCGACCCTTACGATCCTTCTCTCGATATGAATCGTAACGGCTAACACGCGATATTACTCGGCCAAGGTAAAACTATGAAATAAATACGTCAAAGTAAAATATGCTCCCAATTCATACCAAATAACATAAATAGATACAAAGTTTGCAATTAAAATCTTCAAAGGGTTTCCACCAAGGCCCGAAATAGGGTTTACGCTAGAATCGTCATTGAAACGCTCAAAATCTCTCTTTTAATGAAATGAAAAGTATAAGAAAATGAAGCTAAGGGGAAGGAGATGATGAACCGAAGGAATCCTGTAGAAATCATGATGATCGTGTGTCTCAATCTCCGAAAATCTCCAAAAATCGCCTCTGTCGCCGAGTTCTTCCGTCCGCGCCGCTTCCTCACGTGAATGCTCGATCCCTAGGGCATAAAAATTAGGGCTTTTATATTCCATCTGTTCGCCTCTGAAAGAGCTTTCCATAGACACCCCACTTGCTAAATTTGGACTCCAAACGAGTTAGAAATCATGGAAAAACCAAGTGGAACTCAGTCTCATTCGCGCCCGAGTTGGAATCACGGGCGAACCCCGCCGGGTTCACCTGCCCATAATTCATTCTGTAAATTTGGGCAAATAGAAGCGCGGTGCACCCCGTGGGGTTCACCCTTCCGTGCTTCCCTCTGGACTGATTTCGGTTGAAGTTTTCAAGAAATCCGGTGAACCCGGTGGGGTTCACCTGGCTGTGAAGCTTTTTGCGAATTCTGCTGGCTGGCGATCGAGATGCTGAACCCCATGGGGTTCACCCAGCCGTGATTCTCTCTATAAGTTTCCTGCAGCCTGGCGAAGAATCTGGTGAACCCCATGGGGTTCACCTAACCGTATTTTTTAGGCTAACACTGTTTAAGCCCAAATTTGACGTGTGACTTCGTCTTCACACGAGAAATCGTCCCATGGCCTCAGAATCTTCAAAATATGTCGAAAAAAGGGTATTTTTACCTGAAATTACATAAAAGTACCAAAAAGTAAAGATTCTGAATATATGAAGGAAATAAGGCTATAATGAGTATAAAAGTGTTAAAATAAGCCTAGATTTGACATGAAATACAACGGAAAAAGACTATTAAAATGTAATGCATCACTAGGTATTTTTCAAATTAAAATATTTCTCAGATTAAAATATCCAATAAGCCATCAAGATCGGATATTCCACAAAAATCAAAATACCCAATAAACCGTTGAGGCCGGGTATTTTCTAAAATTAAAATATCCACTAAGTCGTCAAGACTGAATATTTTTTTATTTAAATATTCACTAAGCCGTTGAGGCCGGGTATTTTTCCAAAATTAAATTCCCAATAAGCCGTTGAGACCAGGTATTTTCATAATTAAAATATTCAATAAGCCGTCAAGGCCACGTATTTCTCAGATTAAAATATCCAATAAACCGTCAAGGATGGATATTCCACAAAAATCAAAATACCCAATAAGCCATTAAGGCCAAGTATTTTTCAAATTAAAATATCCAATAAGCCATCAAGACCGGATATTTCTCAGATTAAAATGTCAAATAAGCCGTCAAGATCAGATATTCAATAAAAATAAAAATACCCAATAAGCCGTTGAGGCTAGGTATTTTCCAAATTAAAATATCTAATAAGCCATCAAGGCCGAATATTTCTCAAATTAAAATATCCAATAAGCCTTCAAGATCGGATATTCCACAAAAATCAAAATACCCAATGAGCCATTGAGGTCGGGTATTTTCTAAAATCCACTAAACCGTCAAGATCGGATATTTTTTATTTAAATATCCACTAAGTCGTTGAGGCCGGGTATTTTCCAAATTAAAATATACAATAAGCCGTCAAGTCCAAATATTTCTCAGATTAAAATATCCAATAAGCTGTCAATAATAGATATTCCACAAAAATCAAAATACCCATAAGTCATTGAGGCATGGTATTTTCTAAATTAAAATATCTAGTAAGCTCTCCTAGAAATTTCTCAGATTAAAATATGCAATAAGCCGTCACAATCGGATATTCCATAAAAATCAAAATACCCAATAAGCCGTTGAGGCCGGGTATTTTCTAAATTAAAATATTCAATAAGTCGTCAAGGTCGGATATTTCTCAGATTAAGATATCCAATAAGCCGTCAAGGCCGAATATTCCACAAAAATCAAAATACCCAATAAGCCATTGAGGCTAGGTATTTTCCAAATTAAAATATCCAATAAGTCGTCAATGGCAGATATTTCTTACATTAAAATATCCAATAAGCCTTCAATATTGGATATTCCACAAAAAATAAAATACCCAACACGCTAGTGAGACTAGATATTTCCTAAATCTAAATGCTCATAAGCCACTAAGGCCGAGCACGTATCAAATCTAACACTCATAAGCCGTCGAGACCGAGTACAAATCAAATTCAAATTCTCACAAGCCATCAAAATTGAGCACATATCTAAATCTAAATGCTCATGAGCCATCAAGGCGAGCACAAACCAAATCCAAATGCTCGTAAGCCACTAAGGCCGAGCACATATCAAATCTAATACTCATAAGTCGTCAAGGCCGAGTACAAATAAAATTCAAAAACTCACAAGTCATCAAGGCCGAACACATGTCTAAATCTAAATGCTCATAAGCCATCAAGGCGAGCACAAACCAAATCCAAATGCTTATAGGCCATTAAGGCCGAGCATAGAATCAAGTTCAAATGCTCATAAGCCGTCAAGGCCTAGCACAAATCAAATTCAAATGCTCATAAGTCAACAAGGCCAAGCACAAATCAAGCTCAAATGCTCATAAGCCATCAAGGCCGTGTACATATCAAATTCAATGCTCACAAGTCATCAAGGCCGAGCACAAATCAAGTTCAAATGCTCAAAAGTCATTAAGGCCGAGCACAAATCAAATTCAAATACTCATAAGCCATCAAGACCGAGTATCTCAAGTTCAAATACTCATAAGTCATCAAAGCCGAGTGCATCATGCCAAATCCCAAATACGCCATCTGGTGCCATGAATTTTAGGGATAATTAACAATGAGTGCTTGCGCTCATTGGAAGCCAAAACCCATTTAAATAAAAAGTCTTATTAATTTATAAGGTGAAAAAGGTCAAATTATATCAAAAATGACCAAAAAAAAAAATGACCCCACAATGATTTATATTCAATCTAGATACCAAAGACAAAAAAATTTATAACAAAAAGGTTACGTTATATCTCAATATTATTATGACTTTGGTAGTAGTAATATATTCCTAGATACTATTAATTCTTTATAATATTATAATAAAATTATAATGTTGCTATAAATGTAGAACAGTCATACACTAAGATTGGATTTAAACATTAGTTTGATAAAATGTTGTCAAATAGTGTCACGCCCATGATTAACAACTAATTTTTTTTTAAAGCGCAAGCCAGATACCAACAGACGAGTCACGCAGGACTCGGACAACAGCAAACCCACAAAGGGGAAACACTTAACCGAAAAGTGGAAGCAACAAGAAATCTGGCCGACGGCGTGACTGGCAGGTGGAAGACGAACACACCTCAGCTGGAACAGTAGCGCAGCAACCCAGAAGTGAGAAACAAGACACTACACGCAAGCAATGAAAAGAGATGAACACCAACTGAAGCTCTGCACACAAACAGAGGAGAAGCGCGCACGAAATAGGTGTGCGGAAGAAGGAAGAAGTGTTGCTCGCAGGCAATAGAGGAGTGAAGGAAACAACAACGAACGTCCTCAGGCGGACAGAAAACAGAGAACTTCCACACGCAGGTGGAAGGGAAAAAGATCCGAGTCCACATGCAGGTGGACGATAGATACAACCACACCCAACACACGTCCGCTCGAAGGCGGAAAAACAGGACAACCAGAAACTTCGGACGAGAGAAGGAAGAAGCCGGAAGAGACGGACCGCGACTCTGACGAACTCGCAAACAAACGGACAGTGGGAAAACGAAGCACACGATCGAACAGGAGGTTACAACACCAGAACTGGAGTCAGATGAAAAGAGGCGTTACCTCGTCGGAGTCAAGTTATTGACTCCGTCGCAACAGCACCGAGCCGAAGAGAGAAAGGACCGAAGATTGGAGCACCTCCGACGTCGCACCGCCACACAACCGCCCACTGGACGCCGGAAGGTTGGCCGGAGTTCGCCGCCGAACGCCGGACCGAGAGGGACAAAGGGGATCTGGAGCAGGATGCAGGTTGGTCGGGAGAATCACCGAGAACCGCGTAAACGAGAGCAGGGAGAGGAAGAACGAAGCTAAAGCCGCATACCTCTGTCACGCGGACGAGTGTCACCTATATGGCGTGGCTTCGTCTCCCATCCGCCAGCTCGATGTCCAAGTGGATGAACCAGAGTTCTCCACCTGGTTCCACGTGGGCAAGTGGCCCAAACGTAGAGTCCGCCTGGCAGCCACGTCCATTGCCAGCCGCCCGAGTCGCCTGTTGCGGGCTTCCACTTGGCCTCCGCTTGCAGGAACTCTTCTACCCATTGGAGAGCGTCACCAGCTCGGCATCGCCGCCCACTGATGCCATTCAGTGCATGCCACGCGGCCGACGTCTCTCTGGACGATGACCTCGCGTCGCTCATCTGCCTACTCCCGAGGTCGCCACCGGCCTTGTTTTCCTTCGTCTAAGCATGCATCTCATCGGAACCGAGTCGCCCCGCCACCCGTTCCACATGCTTGAAGATCTTGTAGGATCTTCTCCTCTACGCGTGCTCCACGCATCGAGCTCGCCGCCAGATCCCAGCCATCTGTCGTTGGCCGCCGCAGAAGCTCGAGGGCGAGCTACGTCACCAACGGACGCCGCCGTCTGCCTCGACCTGACGCCACTCGTCTGCCTGCCCAAAGTAACGCCGAGCCCTAATTCATACGGGCTTCGAGATCGGGCCGATTTTGACTGGGTCAACAGCCCAGTTTGACCAGTCAAATAGGGCTATAATCTTTGGGTTTAACATCCTCCCCTGCCTGAGGTAGTCGCCGTCCTCGGCGACTCGAGGTAGCTCCTCAGCTCACCCTCGAACTGTCATAGTTCGGATGCCTTGTGCCAGGTTGCTTCCTCTATGGGGGATCCATCCCATCGGATGAGAAACTTCGTGCGTCGGTTCCTTTTACTTTCCCCCAAAATTCGGTGATCTAGAATAATGTCGATCCTCCGGTGGAACTCCGTCCTAACCGTCGGTGGGGCCCGATAAGATTGGGACCGAGAAGGATCCTCCAGATCTTGGTGAAACTTCCTCAAGAAGCTCACATGGAATGTAGGGTGCATCTGCATTCTTTCAGGGAGTTTCAAGTGGTATGCTACTGAGCCCACTCGACTCAGTATCTCAAACGGACCATCGTATCTACGGATTAGACCTCGATGGGCCTCCTTCGCTGAGATATTCCTCCAGATCCGCGGGGTAAGTCGGAGAAGAACTAACTCGCCCACCGTGAATTCTTCGTTCTGACGTCGGCGATCGGCATACCTTTTCATCCGTTGCGCAGCCAACTCCAAGCTATCTTTAGCCTCTTGGAGTGAGTCGGTTCGTTCCCGAGCTTCCCGTTGAGCTGCAGGGCACTTCCCCTCAGAATCCCTTTGCACCATCACGTCAACGGGCGTTAGGGGCTATCTTCCTAACACAAGCTCAAAAGGGCTATGGCCAGTGGCGGATGACTTCTGCAAGTTATAGGCATATTGTGCCACATCCATCCACTTCACCCAGTCCTTCTGACTGGCGGTCACAGAGTGACGGAGATAATCTTCCACAAGAGCATTCACCCGCTCGGTTTGCCCATCCGTTTGAGGATGATCGGCTGTGGAGAAGTTTAACTTGGACCCCAACTTATTGAACAATGTTGTCCATGAAGAACAACTTAAAGATGTACAACTAAAGAGCTTGAGAGAGAAAGTTGGTAAAGGTTGGGGACAAGATTTTCAAATTAGGAATGATGGCATATTACTGTTTAGGGATAGGGTTTGTATCCCAAGTGTTTCAAAACTTAAGAAGAAGATTTTGCAAGTGGGACATAAGTCCAAGTACTCCATACACCCAGGTAGCACTAAAATGTATAATGATTGAAAGAAATACTTTTGGTGGGATGGTATGAAGAAAGATATTGCCCAGGTGCCTCAAATGGCCCAGGTGCTCCTCAACGCTTGAGGAATAGATGACGATATCGTCTAAATACACGACCACGAACTCATCTAAGAATGAGGCGAGAACTTGGTTCATTAGATGACAGAACGTGGCGGGTGCATTTGTGAGTCCAAAGGGCATCACTAAGAACTCAAATGACCCGTATCGTGTCACACAAGCGATTTTCTTTTCGTCGCCCTCAGCGATACGAACCTGCCAATAACCTGACCTCAGGTCTAGCTTTGTGAAAACCTTAGCTTTCCCAAGTCGATCTATCAGATCGGGGATAAGTGGAATAGGATAACAGTCTCTCACTGTTATCTTATTTAACGCTCTGTAATCAACACAGAACCTAAGTGAACCGTCCTTCTTCTTTTGGAAGAGGACAGGGGCTCCGTATGGCAAAACCGTAGGCCGGACAAATCCTGCTTCTAGCAATTCATCCAATTGCTTACGAAGCTCGGCTAACTCCACCGGAGCCATACGATATGGAGCCTTAGAGGGAGGAGTAGACCCCGCCACAAGCTCTATCTTGTGGTCGATCCCTCTCCTAGGGGGAAGGTGTTTAAGGAGCTCGAAGGCATCACATCGGAGTACTCTTCTAACAAACCCTTCACTATCGAGGGGACTACTCCTTCGCAAGGAGAGTCATCAGTCCAAACAGCCATTAAGGTTGTGTCACCTTGACGTAACCTTGCCGCTAAGGCATTAGCTGACAAGGGGACCCCTCTTAAATCTCTCTTCTTTCCCTTCATCATCGTCGTGCTCCCAATGCATGGCATGAAGCCAGGGACTTGCTCGTCATAAATCTGTATCCCATATAGATGTGGCATCACACCAATCTTGGCTTTTCTCAAAAGCTCAAGTCTAAAGATAGCTTCATAATCAGCTAACTTTAGGATCTTTGCGTGGCAACGGCCGCGCCAGTTTCCCATCGCAATATCGATGTCATAAGATATCCCTAAGACTTGTGGGTCTACCTCACCAACCGACCTAACTCGGTCCCGTGCAGGAGATATCTTAAGGCCGATTCTAGCTGTTGTCGCTTGCCCTATAAATAAGTGCGAAGCACCTGTATCGATCATCACATTCACATGTTGGTGCATTTAGAAGACAGTCAACATAAAGCAAAGTGGGTCTTTCATTAATAGATGAAGATGTTGCAAGTACAAGAGGGTTAAGGAGTCCCTCGGGCTCCTTTACATTTTCTTCTTCTGCCACCAAGGCAGCCAAGCGATCCCTCTTTGGGCAGTTCTTCATCATATGTGGACCTCCACATATGTAGTAGGCCATGCTGGTGCTTGCTGTCTTCATTGGCCTCGAGGTAGCTGGTCGGCCCTTCACTGACTTGTACTCCTTTGGGGTGGAGCGGTTCTTCTTCACAAAGGGCTTCTTGCCCTTGGCCACATAGGGGATCCTCGACCTCGAGGACGATGCACTAGTGTGATGATGCGGGGCCGGGTCCCTCGACTCCTTACAATCCGTAAGGACTTCAGCAGCTATCATTGCCGCCTTAAGAGTTTGAAATTCTTGGCGACGTAGTTCATCCCGGGCCCACCCTTGGAGTCCATCCATGAAGTGGTAAAGTCAGTCCTTCTCCGACAAATCATCGATCTCAAGCGTAACCTGCGCAAACCGCTGGACGTAGTCCCGTATTGCGCCGGTGTGCTTGAGTCGTTTTAGGGCGTCACGCGCTGTACAGTAAGAGTTCCCGGGCAGGAACTGATTTTTTATCTCACTTTTGAGCTCTTCCCACGAGAGCTTCTAGGTTGGATCCGGCCTGAATAAGCTAGGTGCGGCCTGAGTCCGCCACCATAGTTTTGCATCTCCGGAGAGATACGCAATGCAAGTAGGCGCCTGCTCCTCTTCGGGGACTTGAGCGTTCTGGAAGAACAGCTCCATGTCCCACAGGAAGTTCTCAACTTCCTTAGCAGAACGTATGCCCGTAAAGGGCGCAGGTTCGTGAACGCGCCATCGCACAACGGTCACTTGGCCACCTTCGGCCGGAGTTTGTGGCTGCGTTGCAGCACGCTTCAGGAGGATGACCTCCATTTTACATTGCTCAAGCTCCGCAGCTTGGCGATCCACGCGGATCTACAGGTCTGTGTTAGTAGCAGCCAAAGTATTGTTAGAGGTTATCAACCCCTTCACCAGATCCACTAAGTTTTGGTCTCCCAAACGAGCAGCATCTCCTACAGCATCTTCAAGGATGCTGATGCGTTCAGTGTTGTTCATCACCATCTTGCAGCTTCTATTCAGTTACAGATTACAGCACAGTGTTCTGTTCCTTACAGAACCTACAGAACAGAACCTACAGAATAACAGAATATCCAAGAATACAACTTTGGAACGTGAACTGGGCTCTGATACTAGTCTGTCATGCCCACGATTAACAACTATTTTTTTTTAAAGCGCAAGCCAGATACCAACAGACGAGTCACGCAAGACCCGGACAACAGCAAACCCACAAAGGGGAAACACGAAACCGAAAAGCGGAAGCAACAAGAAATCTGGCCGACAGCGTGACTGGCAGGTGGAAGACGAACACACCTCAGCCGGAACAGCAGCGCAGCAACCCGGAAAGGAGAAACAAGACACTACACGCAGGCAATGAAAAGAGACGAACACCAACTGGAGCTCTGCACGCAAACAGAGGAGAAGCGCTCACAAAACAGGTGTGCGGAAGAAGGAAGAAGTGTTGCTTGCAGGCAACGGAGGAGTGAAGGAAACAACAACGAACGTCCTCAGGCGGACAGAAAATAGAGAACTTCCACACGCAGGTGGAAGGGAAAAAGAACCGAGTCCACACGCAGGTGGACGATAGATACAACCACACCTAACACACGTCCGCTCACAGGCGGAAAAATAGGACAACCAGAAACTTCGGACGAGAGAAGGAAGACACCGGAAGAGACGGACCGCGACTCCGACGAACTCGCAAACAAATGGACAGTGGGAAAACAAAGCACACGATCGAACAGGAGGTTACAACACAGGAAATGGAGTCAGATGAAAAGAGGTGTTACCTCATCGGAGTCAAGTTATTGACTCCGTCGCAACAGCACTGAGCCGAAGAGAGAAAGGACCGAAGATTGGAGAACCTCCGACATCGCACCGCCACACAACCGCCCACTGGACGCCGGAAGGTTGGCCGGAGTTCGCCGCCGAATGCCGGACCAAGAGGGACAAAGGGGATCTGGAGCAGGATGCAGGTTGGCCGGGAGAATCGCCGAGAACCGTGTAAACGAGAGCAGGGAGAGGAAAAATGAAGCTAAAGCCGCGTACCTCTGTCACGCGGACGAGCGTCACCTATATGGCGTCGCTTCGTCTCCTATCCGCCAGCTCGACGTCCAAGTGGACGAACCAGAGTTCTCCACCTGGTTCCACGTGGGCAAGTGGCCCAGATGTAGAGTCCTCTTGGCAGCCACGTCCGTTGTCAGCCGCCCGAGTCACCTGTTGCGGGCTTCCACTCGGCCTCTGCTTGCAGGAACTCTTCTACCCATTGGAGAGCGTCGCCAGCTCGGCGTCACCGCCCACTGATGCCATTCAGCGCATGCCACGCGGTCGACGTCTCTCTGGACGATGACCTCGCGTCGCTCGTCTGCCTGCTCCCGAGGTCGCCGCCAGCCTCGTTTTCCTTCGTCTGAGCATGCGTCTCATCAGAACCGAGTCACCCCACCGCCTGTTCCACGTGCTCGAAGATCTTGTAGGATCTTCTCCTCTTCGCGTGCTCCACGCGTCGAGCTCACTGCCGGATCCCAGCCATCTGTCGCCGGCCGCCGCAGAAGCTCGAGGGCGAGCTGCATCACCAACGGACGCTGCCGTCCACCTCGACCTGACGCCACTCGTCTGCCTGCCCAAAGTAATGCCGAGCCCTAATTCATACGGGCTTCGAGATTGGGCCGATTTTGACTAGGTCAACAGCCTAGTTTGACCAGTCAAATCGGGCTCTAATCTTTGGGCTTGACAAATAGCATGTTGATAATAACAATCACTAAGCGGCAATAGTTTGGTTTCAACTATATACAAGACATTTACTTTTGGGCATAATTAAAATAAATTATTTAATCTATATTTTGAACTAAGTTAGTAGTACTAGGTTTTTTATGATAGATGTGGCGACTAATTACAGCAAAAGGATAGTGCAAGGGACCCTAAGTTTTCATGCATTGCTCTCACCATCATCCTACAATGAAAAACGATTATGCTTAGAAATTTTCAAGCCACAAAGCATATGATTCGGTACGCTGGGATTTTATAAACTCTATCCTATGCTCGTATAATTTTCCACAGTGGTTTTCCGATAGAATAATGTCTTGTATTTGATCGCCAACTTTTACCATTAATCTTAATGGTTGCGATATTGGTTTTTTTAGAGGAACTAGGGGCTTAAGACAAGGATGCCCAATGGCCCCTTATATTTTCATTCTAGTCATGCAATGCCTATCTGATCTACCACAACAGGAAACAAATATGGGGAACTTGAGCCTTCACCGCAAGTGCAAAGATCAAAATATCACAAATCTTCTCTTTGCCGATGATATTATTATATTCAGTAAGGCAAATGAACGAAGTGCTCGGAAAATTGAAAGAACTCTCAATCAATTTGCATATGTGACGGGGCTTCATATTAATAGTGCTAAATCTCAGATTATGTTTTCCACCTCTAATGCGGGTATCCAGACAAGTATTTGCAATATCCTACACATCTCAAAAGGATTGTTGCCTTTTAAATATCTTGGTATTCCTATCTCCAGCAGAAAACCTTTATATGAAGACTTTTTGCCACTGTTGGAAGCTCTTTCAAGGAACCTGGCTAGTTGGAAAAGCAGAGTGATATATTACGCGGGTCGTACTGAACTTATACAATCTGTATGCTATGGGAAAATTATGTTTTGGTGCAACGCTTTTCTACTACCGGCAAATGTTATAGCTAAAATCAATTTTATGCTTTCGGGTTTCCTGTGGAATATTGGTCAGGGAAAAGGGATTACAAAGGTATCCTGGGATATGGTAACTAGACCAAGGGATATGGGAGGACTAGGGCTGAGGAATATTTCTTATATAAATAATTCCTTCCTATCCAGGCATATTTGGAACATTGCCAATAAGAAAGACTCTCTATGGGTGAAATGGATACATAGCGCCTTCTTGGAAAAAGACTCAATTTGGTCCCTTCCTATCCCTAAAAGATGTTCATGGTGTCTAAGGAGTGTTCTTAAGATAAGGGCTATGTGCAGAAATATGATTGGCTACCGCATTGCAAATGGGAAGTCGATCAAGATATGGCTGGACCCATGGTACAACTCGTTACTACTTGGCAATGTGGTGGAGGACATTCAGGCCGAGTTTCCCCCTGTTAGGGAGGCATGCCTCAATGAGATAATCCAGGATGGTGAATGGAAAATATTGATCCCACGATTATCTAGCCTCTTTGAGATCTACAACTCTATCTATACTATTGTTATTGACCCGTCTCAATATGAGGATGTGGTTTTTTGGAAACCCTCCGCTACTAGGAAATTCACCATTGCCTCGACATATGAAGCCCAACATCTTATGGTTCGGGTTCCCTGGTATGACTTGGTTTGGTTTAAAGGTAGAATCCCAAAGTACTCTTTCATTA
>CM050438.1:71282365-71304888 GCA_027562315.1 Costus pulverulentus
GCTTTTGAGATTATTACACCAGTGTTTGATGTGTTATGTTTGTGCCTATAGTGTTTTGGTACACTTACGCATGTGGTTTATATGTTGTTGCTAGTATTGTGTTAATTTAGATGATAGATGGCGTGTATGTAGGTTCCCATATATTAGAAATATAGGAGAAGTTCTGCCAAAAACTTTTGAAACATAGTGCGAGATGATCTTTATATGGTCAATCGTATTTTAGTGTATGTAATCTATTTGTTATATTCTTCACATTCTATTAATAAAATCTTCTTACTTGCCGTTGGCAAAAAAAGAAAAAAAAAAGAAAAAAGGTTTTCAAGCCTCACCTCCTCCTCTTTTTGTTGCGTTGTCGTTAGACAAGTTTTATCTACACTAGCATTAAACTGTAGACAAAGAGATCTCATTTAAGATCAAGTTGCCACTAAGGCCGTATTATAGAAAAATCTTCATATCCCTTGATAAAACATAATTATTATTCTAAAATTCTTTAGCAAACTTTTTAATTTACTAGAATGTTAGTCCTAGCACCTGAATGAACATTTTATTAAATCCAATAGTATTTGATATGCATGTTGACATATTTATTTTATTTATTTTTTTATTAAATACAACCACCACCTCGTAATTTTTATGGATGCTAATTAATTAAGCATATTTGTAAAGAATACAATAAAAGAATTTAAACTTCTACAAACGAACATATCTAACTTAAATTTAATTTAAATTTGTAAATATAAATTTTATTTATGTATTAAATTATTAATTATAATAGTATCTTATATCAAAATTTAAGGATTATATCTAATTCTATAATTTAAGGATTATGTGTAGAGATATTTTTATTTTATATCTATTCTTAACCTGTGTTTAGGCTTTATTTAATTTGAGTAGAATTCTAGCTAAAATGCCTTGTTTTTGTTTGTTTATGTTTCTAACATGCTCTGTTTGGCTCTCCAAGTAAAAGAAATAACTAAACTTTCCGTTTTTAGAAGAAAAGAGTTAAAAGAGGGTAGATCATTTTGCTTATATTGTATAAAAGCTTAGGACTTTGACAGGAAGTAGAAGACCTGCAGTATGAGGTTGATCCTTTTTAGTCCCACATGTGCTGATTTTCTACATTTAATTCCCTTTAAAAGAAGAGTGAGATGCCTAGCGAAGCAAGGGGAGCGAAGGCATAGGAAACAAAGCAGTTTTAAAACCCTAAACACTTTAGGCGGTCAAATCTGTAATCCCTTCTAAGGCAATTTTCCGGAAGTTTATGCCTTCTCAAAAATCATAAACTCCGATGCTTCGCTTTGCACACAATCCTAAGTGGTTGCCGGGGCGACGGGGGTGGGCCGCTAGTTAAACCTTTGAATATGCGCTTCGCGGCACACTGATTTCCCTCGCCTTATAATAGTAACTCCCCCTTTTAGTTTTTCAAATGTATTAATAAAAATGAACAATAAATTTTTAAATTTAATTTACATCTTATTTCTAGTTTGGGTTCCAATTTACTACGATCAAATTGAAAGATTTATAACATACAGCTCGTATTTAATTTAGTTCAGTCTCTATTAAGTGATATGTCTTTTTTTTAAAAAAAAAGAAATATCTTTTAAGTATTAGTTTATTAATTTAATTTAATGAAAGGGAGTAGAGAAGGGCTCCTCACCCTACAAATAGGAGTCCTTACTCCCATTTATAAGATAGAATAAAATCATATTTGTAAGTGAAATAAATACTTTTCTATCCCCTCAGTCTATTTTTTAAGGCAAAGGCAACCCTGATTATATATGTGGTGGAAGATTAGATTTAACCTACATTAACCTAAATCTTTGCCTTACAACATACTTCATTACCTACCTATTCTATCTTTTAACTTTTCTATTTTTATTAAATTATGTATGTTAATTATTTTATTATGATTTGGCTTTTTTACTCTAACATCTTTTTAAGGCAAAAGATTAACTGATAGTCAAACTTAATTAATCCAAATTGAAGAAAAATGTACAATTAGGCTTTTTAAAAAATAATGAAAATAAAAATATTAGTTTTCCTCTAAATTAACTATTTTGTATAATTCAAATAAGAAAAATCAACACAACTGATTATTTAAAATTTCCCATTATCGTACATTAATATTAAATAAATCATGAAATCTATTATAAATAAATTAAATTATTACATATCTACATTACACAAATTGTTCGTGATTAAATAATTTTTTGCACAATTCAAAATTTAAGAAATAACGTATTATGAATAATTAAACAAAAAAAAATCACAGTTTTGAATTTATAAATTTAATTAATTCTAAATTTTAATATTTCGATTTTCTTAGGTTAGTTGTAATATTAGTTTTCTGAAAAAAAAATCAAAACCTTCTAATTTCGAATATATTAATTCAATTATTTTGGAATTAGTGTATTCGAAATTTTCTTAATTGAAATTATTTCAAATTTTATAATATTCAGAATTTAAAATATATTGAAATTAAGAGATTTTAGATTTTTCTAAATTAAACTGTATTCAAATTTCGGAGAAAAAATTTCTCAAAATTTTTATAACTTGTTGGTTTTCAAATATTTTGAAATTATCTTGAAAATACATAATTTGGAAATTAAATAATATAAACTTAAATAATTAATAATTATATTATTATGAAATGCAAATTATACAATCTGTTAACTTAAAAATTCTAAATTTGAAATATCCAAATAATACAATTGATATGCACTCAATTGTTTAACTTAATATATTTTACCAAAAGAAATAAATATTTCAGAATAAATTTACTTAAAAATGGGAAAATGAATAAAATATAAAATTACATGGTTATGAAATAAAAGTCATATATTTTACATTTTCATGTTTGTCAATATACTTTTCTTTTCTTTTTTTTGCTTTCTTGATTAAGCATTCTAAGTAATCATAATTTATTTATAAACTTGTATTCTTAATTAAATAATTTAAAATTATATTTCTAATTTTATGAATTGTTTAGAATAATAATTTTAAAAAATGTATATTGGAGAATGCAATAATAAATAATTTTCAAAAAAATATAAATAAATAAATAAATAATCTTGTGCTTATATTTTAATGTAATATAAAAATGTTTTGAAATCTATTATTGCAAATCCTTTCATGTTTTAATTAAGGCTTCAATTGTATAAAACCTATATATATATATATATATATATATATATATATATATATATATATATATATATATATATATATATATTTATATATATTCTTTTGTGATCGTGAATTACGTGGTTATAATTCTTTGCACTTTCTGCGCCTATTGTACATATAAAATAAAAAGGGATATGAATTTTGAATTACTAATAGGCTTCCTCTTTATATGGAACTTTGTGGATAATAATTCTGTTTGGGACAACTGGTCGACCACATTTGTGGGCGTGCCCATCAAATTTGCAAAAAGCTGAATCGTTTAATGAATTGCTTCTCAATTTGCAATGAGAAGTTTCACTGTACCCGAGAAGTAGTCTAAGAGCTACTTCCTGAACCTTCTCTCTGGTTCCTAGTTACAGTGCTTCTCGTGTCCAACATCTGTGAGTTCCCCTGCAACGGAGTCTCATATTGTAAAAATAAAAAAATAAAAAAAAAATCCCATATTGCCACGCCTAAATTTGGTTAATAAATTTTTAAATATTTACCAATATGCTCATTAGCCTATTCCAGAGGACCACCTAGACTCTTGTCTCGATGAGTCATAAATCACAACGTGTTTACCGAGTACCCTTGAGTATAATTCCCAAGATTCAATATCGATACAGCGCATGTACGAGTTCGATACATCGGAATGACTACAATTTCACACACGGGCGGTAGCACACACGCGCAAACCATGACATCAAACAGGATGTCGGGCACATGCCCAAATCCTTAAATGGACCGCATGTAGGCGGTTAGGCTTGCTCACTCGCTAAAAGGGATATCTCGCAGACATTCGGCACATGTTGGGGATTCGACCCCTGTCTATGGCCCTCACGAGTCATGACCCTTTAACCATCTGAGCTGCAGCTCAATGGTTAAAGGGTCATGACTCGTGAGGGTCATGGACATGGGTCGAATCCCGCTACAGACGTGAATTGTTTGGGATAACGGGGATCCAAACCGAGATTCGTGAGGTCGAGATGACCTAGTCCATTGGGCCTGGACTTATTACGGGTGGAGTGGCCCTAACAAAAAAGGACCTAGCCCACTAGAAACGGGACCTGTATTTGAAACTCGTAAGAGGCATGCGCACGTTTCTGAAGCAGTGGACCGGTCGTCGAAGACCTGCTTGAGGCTTATCGGAGCATCGTTCGACCGAGCCCGACCTCGTCGGAACCAAGGGAGGTCGCCAGACGCTAGCTAAAAGGGGGAGCAGTGTCCCCCACCTCACTAGACGACGTCGAAAAGGGGAGTCGAAGCCCGAAGAAGAGTTGGCGATGCTCGCCGACGAAAGCCTACACGCCGGAGCGGGAGGAGGAAGGAAAGGAAAGGAAAGGGAGCTCGAAGAGGAGGAAGGAAAGGGGATGCTGCCCCGTTGCCTTGCGGCGTTTTGTACTGCCACACCCAACCCATTGGGAAGTGTAAGAGGCCGCCGCCACCGGGAACCACATTCATCGGACACCATTCAACAGCCAAGGGAGGAGACATGGGAGGGGAGAGAAGCGCCGCCGCCGTCGTAGGTTGCATTCGACCAACGCATTGCACACGTAAGAGGAGGGCACTGTCGCCCTAACATGCATTCGCACGCGCTTTCCAAGCCATGCTCCAAACGGGTCGCCCGACCTGATATCGCATTGCCTGACCCTCTTCAGATGTCGCTGAAACCAAGCCCCGATTTAGGCATGGGCCGCATGTGTGTGTGGCCCAAATCGGGAAAATGAGCCTACACCTGCCATTGAGCTAGTACATTGATATAGACTAGTGTTAAAAATTGTCAATATAAAAGTATATTACTAATATTAAAATTATATTTGTTAAAATATTTTAATTATAATTAATCAAATACTTATAAAATTGGTAATGTTTAAAATATTTTAATAATAATAATAATAATAATTAATTATTAATAAAGAATTTAGTAATCTAATTTATATTAGTAATATTTTTATAAATATTTTAATTATTCTTAAGAAATTTAGTAGTGTGATTATATACTATTTTTAATAAATATATTAATTATTATTAAAAAAATTTAGTAGTCTAGCACACAATATTTTTAATGATCATTTAAATTATAATTAATAAAAAATTTAACCATATAAATTTTATTTTAGTAATATTTTTAATAAAAATATTTTAATTATTATTAATAGTAATGTTTTTAATAAAAATATTTTAATTATTATTAATAGAAAATTTAGATAATTATAATGTTAGATATGTTTTTTATATTAATGTCAATAAATTATATATATAATAAATAATAAGCGCAACATAACACTTTTAAATTGCTAATTGACAGAATAATTTACTGAATTAGCTATATATATATATATTTAATGGGCTCTTGTCGAATAACCAAAAGCATTAGACCATTAGTAGCGCCAGACGGAACCAATATGTAATTTCATATATTAGACGGATGAATATCACGCCTAAACGTAATTGATTGGCTTTTACATTAAAAACAATATTATCCCCAATTTTTTGAAATATAAAATATAAAATACTTTAATAATTAGAAAATTTTATATTAGTTTAATTATTTATCATTTTTTATAATTTAGGTTTACTTGTAGGAAAATTTATTAGTTTGTCCAATTCAATCTACTAAAATTTACAGTGGGTAGATCTAATCGAATTGAATTTGAAGATAAAAAAGATGTAATCGCTTTATCTTCCGCAGGTGAGTCATAATTGGAGTGTCAAATTTGATGGAATGTGTCCCCCCCAAATTACGTTTTTGTCGACAAAAGGACCCTCACTGAATTAAATAATTACAAATCAACCTCACAAACCTTGTCGTGTTCCACGTGTGCCGGATCCTTTTTAATTTCAGACTTGTGTTATTTCTTGTCAGTCCACATTTGCATTTCCACTTGTAAGAAATCAACAATAAAATATGAAAACAAAATTAATATTTTCTTTATTTAATGTGGATTCTAATAGGAGAGATTAATTAGAGCTGATCTAGAATCCCTTTGGTTGATGGGTCGCTTAACTGAATGACCTTTGCTTTTTTTTTTTTTTTTTTTTTTTTTTTTTTTTGCTTATTTTAGCTCAAGCTAGGTAAAGCTTACTGCCCACCCCAGAACAAAAGTCAGAAGCCCGATTAACTCTTAATTCTTTTAAATAATTGTGCACCTAATCTAAATTAGTGAATTCGGTAGGGATTGAAACTAAATAGCTCTCAAATCTCAATCATTAGGGAAAATTGAACACATTGAGCTGACCTACTCATAACAGGGGAAGGACAACTCATATATGCATCAACTAGCACCTATCTCTTTTTTTTTTCCACTTATCCAACTTAACACGTGCCTAAATTTTTTATTAAAAATACCCTTTACTTATTTGATTAAAACTTAAAAAAAAAACATATATACGTTTTTTTAACCTCTTGAATTTGATAGAAATAGTCAACCAAGGCAAGGAATAAACAAAAGCCAGCGTGTACAATTATAATTACCGGATCCGCTGCAATTTTATTAATTATGTACACATTTGTAGAGAGAGATGTTGGAGGCGGTTGGGTACTAGTACTTGAGATGTCTGAGCGCTGTGGGTGTTGCCGCTGCTGTGGCCTCGACGAAGCTCCATCGCTGCACGAGCTTTTCCTCCACAGATTGAACCCCTTCCCCTATCTGTTCAATCTAGCACGGAGCGGTAGCCAAGGAGTGGCGAAACGAGGAGCCATGGCCAGCATCACTGTCCCAGATTCCGTCCCCTCCCCTGACGACGACGCCCACACCCTTAGGAAAGCATTCCAAGGTAAGATCCGCCTGATGCCGCTTCTCTTTTTAGGGTTTTGTTGACCTCGACAAATAGTGGAGCAAATCTACAGGATGGGGGACGGACGAGAAGGCGGTGATCGAGGTATTGGCCCACCGCACGGCGGCGCAGCGATCGGCTATCGCCGAGGCTTATGCTCGCCTCTATAATGAGTCGCTGCTGGATCGCCTTCACTCCGAGCTTTCCGGTGACTTCAGGGTAAAAACCTTTTCTGCCTCTTGCTCCTTCTCCCTTCTTTTTATGGGGGAATTTGAATTTGGTCCTCGGGGTGACAACATTTTTTTTCCTTTTGGCCCTTTGAAGATTTATTCTTCTAACTCGGTCCCGGAAACTCTCATGATCTCATCCCTTGCATATTCTATCATCCATTAACTCGTCTCTTTACCCTTTGAAGATTAACGATACTTCAGTATTTTCTGTAGTAAACAACTCTCCTTGATCATACTTGGGAAAAATGAGCATGTAAGGACACTATGGGATAAAAAATTTATGGATTCAAAGCGAGCACGATCGATATTAAGGTAAATTTTAGCATCAAACAAGTAAATTGAAATTTTAGGGGTTAATCGATAAAGATTACAAAATTCAGGGACCAAACAGAGAAAATAGTAAAAAAAAAACTTTAAAGATGAAAGGATCCAACTGGGAAACTAAGCTGAAATTTATTCACTCGTTGTGACGCGACAAGTTCGTATCCTTTGGCGTTGAGTTTTTTGTATTTTATCGTTTGGATGTTAATAGATCCGTATAAAGTTTCCTGAACAAGTTTAAGGGTTGACATGCTATAAATTACACTCAAGTGGATGGTAATCACATGCATACACGAAGAAAATGAAAACAAAAATTATCACATAAATATGAACTAGATAATTGACATTTTTTTTCTTCTCTTAGTTGTAATTTTCCATCTTGATTAGAATCATTGCGTCAAAAAGAAATAGTTTCCATTGTGCATTAGTGATTCCACAAAAGATAATTTCTAGCTGGAGCTGTGGTTAGTATGCTGTAGGATGATGATTACTGGAATTGCTGAATAATAGGGCTTGAAGTGGACACGAGTTAGAATTTTCAGGAATTACTTTTTATAGAATGATTACTAAATTTGTAAATAAGCATATACTGAGGCATGACATTATTCGCTTGCTAGCTGGACCTTTGAACTATTGCTCCAAGATTCAGAGTTTTATTTTCTCCATCTTCAATTGCAACTTTGCAACCTAACAGTGGAGCCCTATTTATCCATGATTACAGTTGTATATGCACCGAATGCTATTACATATTGATGCTGGTTCGATGCTGTTCAGTAGTTCTGTCTTTGATTAGTAATAGATTCTCAATAGTTGAGAACATAGTAAAATTCAAACATGAACAATTTTCTTCCAAGTACACAGCAACCAATTTAAGCTTATTGCCACAGAAAGCAGTGATGCTATGGACAATGGACCCTGCAGAAAGGGATGCCACATTAGCAAACGAGGCACTGAAAAGAAAAGGGGATATGCATCTTTGGGTGATCATAGAGGTTGCATGTGCCTCATCCCCTGATCACCTGATTGCTGTGAGGAGGGCCTATTGCTCCCTCTTTTCATCCTCCATTGAAGAGGATGTGGCTCACAAGTTTGCCTCAGTGCAGCCCCTCGGTCAGGTATTGCATTCACTAAGCCAAGAATCTACGTTAACATGATTAGCATTAGTCAATAAATTCCTGAATAAGGAAATGGTTTCATTGTTGCAGTTCTTGGTATGTCTGCTTACATCTTATAGGTGTTCTGGCGAGCATGTCGATAATGAATTGGCAACTTTTGAGGCAGCTCAACTCTCTGATGCAGTAAAAAAGAATCAAATGGATCACAATCGTATCATTCTTGTACTTAGCACAAGGAATAAATTGCAACTCAAGGAAACATTCAAGCGTTACGTTGAAAATTATGGGAAAGACATTGTACAGGTACAAATAAAAACCAGAATCAAGTAGACCTCAATTTATTCTTGACATTATGATCCATTAATAAATAATTTGACTCTTGTGTTTTGTGTGACATTTCTCAATCTAGTTGAAACTATCATTCAGCTCCTTAGTGACATCATCATCAAACGACGATTATTACTTTTACACGCATTAAATTTTCCTTGGAAGTTTGTTTATAAGAATCTATCTTCATTCTAAGTTCATTTTAAGTTTGTACTAGTGTACTAATTATATCTTAGACGTATACATACTTGGTGCACCACTATAGCCTACAGGAGGTACTAGAGGTCAACGGGTGGGTCGGTGGCCCATGGTTCACACTGGCGTAGCATGGGTTTTATTTTATTTTTTGAAATTTGAATTTTAAATAGTTTATTTTACCTATTTGACCTCATTAAAAATATTCTAAAAATTTAAAATAAGCGCATGTTTGTCTTTTAATTATAAAATACAAATTTTCCTTATTTTTTTTAAAATTTAAATATTTTTATATTATTATTATTTATTTTATTTGAAACTTTATGCCTAGCCCGGCTTGTGCTGTGCTGTCTTTGCTTGGCTTGTGTCGTGCTTGGCTGAGTAAAAAATTTTCAATCCCATGCTCGGCTTAGCTTGGCCTAATTAGGCTATGCAATGTGTTGTGTTGAGCTGAAAGATTATGTTGGCACAATGGTAGATCTGGGCCTAGAGCCGGCCGACCCATTAGCCACCTCTAGAAGGTACTAGTTATATGTAACCTATTGAGTAATAACTTATTGTCCCATACACAATGACGTTCTAGTTATATGTCACCTAGTGAGTACAAGGTTCATTGTCTCATACACAATGAGATTAAATTGGTGTGCAAAGTGAAATAAGATCATCATTTTATATTGTATAATCTATTGAATATACAATGTCGTTCTAGTTATATATCACCTAGTGAGTACAAGGTTCATTGTCCCATACACAATGAGATTAAATCGGTGTGCAAAGTGAAATAAGATCATCATTTTTATATTGTATAATCTATTGAATGGTGCACTTGTATAACCTATTGTTTAATCTGCAATACAGGACATTGAGGCCATTAAGAATAATCACTTTACATCAATGCTGAAAACTGCTATTTGGTGTTTGGCGTCCCCAGAAAAACACTTTGCAGAGGTACAACTATAGAATTTGGCTCACTACGTATTATTGACTTGTTTGTTGCTGAAAGAAATGCTAATTCTTGCAGGTGGTGCGTACATCAGTGGTCGGACTTGGAACAGACGAGGATTCTCTTACAAGGGCTATTGTTACTCGAGCTGAAATTGATTTAAAGAAGGTTAAAAAGGAGTACAAGATAAGATATAAAACCACCCTAAATGCTGATGTCATTGATGACACTTCTGGCGACTACATGAGGTTCTTGCTTGCCTTGGTTGGGCCTGCAGACTAATGACAGAAGTTATTCCTCTGTAATTTCTGATTGAGTAATTTTCAGAGAAATGTGAAGTTGGATTTCAGACGTGTATATTAGTGAGGTGTAAATTTGTGGTTTGTGTACAAATGATTATATTGTAACTTCTATGGACATTTTGATTATAGTTGTCATGGTGAATTGAACTTGAATGCATATTTCTGATTTTACTTGTGCACACAAATTATCTATGCCTTCTCACAAGGATTTTGTTTCCAACATCAAAGAAATCATCTAAAGCCAATTCATCTTATATGCTCCTGTTTCTGGTTGCGCTTGCCGCAACACAATGCTATCTGAATTGTTTTCTCGTTTGCATTTTGCTTTTCCTGCTTTTATTTCTGCTGGAACAAAACAGCGCTTGAATCATCTTCTCCTCTGGTCTTTTGCTTCTCACACTCCCATTTTTGATGCAACATTATGTCGCCTGAATTATCATCTCCTTCAAGTAGCAGCACGTTGGAGGTGCTCCTGAGGCTTTCAAGAATTACTCGTACATTCAAAATAGCTACTGTATTTTTTCGCTTATTTTTCTCAGAGTTAGGGTTGAGTAATGTGTGAATCACCGTCCTACATTTAGATGTATTGTGCAGATCGGATTTCATAATATTTAGTGCGAGTTTTTATGGTGCAAAATTAATTTCATTATAGTATTGTGAATTACTTTTTTTATTTAATATTCTGTTTTATCAGATGAAGTTTTACTAGCCCTAGGAAGATATTTTCATTATAGCAAAAATTATTCTTTTTTCTTTTTCTATAGGAGAATTTGAAAAGTTGAAAATATTTTTTTATTTTAATTGATAAGATCTTAGGGGTGCAAAGGTTGATTAGTTTAGTGATAATGGTTTTACCTAGTTTGGTTGTTTGAATTGGCTGTACTCGTTGGATAATGATAAGCAATATGTGGTTTGCCTCGATTAAGTGGTACAACTTTTGGGTGGGTTAGGAGGTCTGATTGTCTATGTGATGACTACATTAGGCCGGCTATTCAATTTAGTTGAAGAGTTTTTAGCTAATCAATCAATCATGCCTAGTTTGTTGTTCATGTAAGCTTGGTAATTCATGGAGTTAATTCTATGAGTCAATCTACTTGTCTAGGCTAATTATAGCGATTAATATCAAGTGTGATTTTGTCCAATGAAGGAGTCCATGGCTAGTTGGTTAATTTGGCTTGAGGATTATATTTAGTTGTTCGGTTTGACCCAATCGAGTAGTTTGGATTGATTGAGTAATTTGGCATGTTAGATGGTTTTGATTTATCTTAATGGTCTAATTCCAACTAGGCTATCTAGCTAAGTGTCTAGAGCAATTCAACTAGAGGCCTAGTTAGGATATCTAGGCTAATTATGTGGTCTAGATTGATTAAGAAATCTAAGTTGACTTAGCAACTTAGGCCCTGTTTGCATAGCTGGTTAGTTGTTTTTGCTGGTCAAAACATCTGATTTTGAAATGCTAGAGTGTTTGGCAAGCTGCTTCTAGGTTTGGAACCTAGAAGCGGCATGAATTTGGAAAAGCTAGGAGGAAGCTACTTTTGACTACTTTCTAACTATTTTTCTTTTTGCATCTTATGTCCGCATCTATATTCATATGTCTTTATGATAATAAAATTATTATTTTAATAAAAATATTAAATTTAAAATTATTTTTAAATATTTTTTTTAAAATTTTTTTGACCAGCATAACAATTTAGCCAAATACCTTTTAACTTTTCTAATCAGCTACTTTTCAACCAAAAATTTTTTAACTAACAAAAGCTAAAAGTTTTAGCTATGTCAAATGCAGCCTTAGTTGGATTATGCAAGCCAATCAAGCTACTATGCTAGCTTTAGCTATTTTGATATAGCATGATTTGATTAGGCCACTCTATGCTAGCTAATAGATATCCCTAATCAGTATGGTTATTGGACTAGTTAGGTAGTTTAGCCAAGTTAGGATTCTCCACCAAGTTTGGTGGTTTTTAACAGTTATGTGGTTTGACTTGGTTGAGGGTCACCAATTGGTCCAATTAGGTGGTATATGAATGTCAAGTAATTAAGCCTTACGAAGAGGTCCAATTTAGTTACAAGTTTAATATAGTTGTATGATGCAACCTAGTTAGGTAATTTGAAAATAACTTTCTCATTTAAAAATTGTATTCTTCTTATAGAATTATTTCGAAGGTTGAATAATATATTCATATTCACTAGATTTTTGGAGTCACTAACAAATAACAAAAAGAGGAAAAATTTAACTAACTTAACATTTACGAGCACGTATTTTAAGAAAAAGTTAAAACAGTAATTTATTGTTAGGCCTTTGGGCGTGGCCCAAACTTAGCCCAGCCCATTCCCGTGTAGCCAACCGGGTCAGCAGGTTGGTGGATTGGATTAGACGCTGCCCGGATCCAATTCGCCTCAATGGGTGTCACGCACGTTGAGGCGAACATGCGTGGTTGACGTGGGCGGCTGACACGGATTGGGCACGTTGGCGGGTGGTTAGCTGACTCGGGTCAAAACAATTGGTCGTTTTGTCCTCACTGGACATTGTCAGTGGAGTCCCCAGTGTGTTCCGCTGGTGTGAGCGGGTGGTTGGAGCGCCAGGGTCAACTCCCTCCCCCTTCGCCATCCTTCTTCGTCTCCCTTCGTTTGCCACCGTAGCAGCTGGTGGCCACCTCCAGATCACCTTGGAAGGCTAGTACTTCTTCCACTTCATCGAACAGAAGGATCTGGTGGTCGTGTGATCGCTGAGGTACTCCTCTTTCCTTCTCCTTGGTTTCCGCTGTGTTCCAGCTTGCCTGTGTTGGCCGCTCCTCCTTGGCGAGCACGTGGCTCCCGGTGGATCTCCCCTCTCTACATCGTCTTCTCTCCATCCGAGTGCCGGCCGCCTGCGTGGATGAACTCCCGGCCTCGGACCCGCCTGTGTGCGGCCATGCTCCGTTGCTTCCTTCTCCGAGGTTCCGAGCTCAGCTGCGCGAGAGTTCCGCTCCTCCTTCCTCCCTGCTGGCCACTTGCGTGGGGCGTTGCCGTAGTGTTGTGCTCCTCCCATTCAAACAAGAAGCCTGACGAATGTAAACACGACTTTCCTGGCCAGCAAGGGAGAGCAGCCGGGTGGACGTTGCCTTCGTCGTCGTCAAGGAGCTAGACCTGCCCCCTGCTCGCCACCAGACTTGCCTCTCATCCATTGCCGGTGGACGACTCTTCTTCCTTCCGATCTCACCTACGTGTGAGAAAGAGGGGAGTGACTGGCTCTCCTACCCTCCGATGGACGCACGGAAGGCGTGCTTCACGGGCGTGAACAGGGACGGGTCATCCCGTCAGCTGCCGTTGTGCGGCTGGTCAGTGAGTAACCTTCGTGGGCCTTTTGTCGGCCCCCGTCACTGGCGTGCGACACCATGTAGACGGCCGTCCATAGACGCTAATTGTCGGCGCTGCTCATGGACGAGTGGGCGAGTCCGGCTCCCCGGCATGGGACATCCGGCTATCCCCCTTCGCTTCCTCCGGTAAGCGAACGTGTTCCGGTTATTGTTGTGGACCCCGTCCGACATGGTCAGTTTTGGGTGGGTTTACTTTGGGTTTGGGTGAACCCGGTTCAACTCAGCGACACCGGTTCTCAGTAAATCACGAACATTGAACAGAGTCGTGTTGGGATGGCAAAGATCCTTGTTGAGTCCTTGGTCAGGCTCGGGGTCGGTTCGGGGAACCTTCCCCGCTAGTCGTGGCCAATGTCGCGGTTGTGATCGTGGTGCCCCTACGTGGGCTTGTTTGGACTCGAGTCAAGCGTTGACTCACATGTACAATCCTTAAAAATTTGTTACAATAATTCAGGGCATGATAGGTTGCAATTAGAGGCAGGGCTTGCGCGTTCCGACTTGTAATCATATTTCGACTAACTCTACAACGAGGGCCTCATAGCTCAGGTCACTCGGCTCACCGAGGAGCTAGAGGCATGCCAGGCGAAGGTTGCGTTACTGAAGTGCGCTACGGCGGCTTTGATAGCACCGACCCCGGCCGATCTCAGCCAGGGGACCGTCGTGCAAAGACGCATCCCAGAGCCTGCCCCCTTCGGAGGGGGTGCATTACTCCATAGAAGTTGAGAACTTTCTTTGAGATATAGAAATATATTTCCAAAATGCTCAGATCCCAAGGGGGAGCAAGCCCAAGCTTACATCGCGTATCTCTCCGGAGACGCAAAGCTGTGGTGGCAGACTCAGGCCGCACCCAGCTTATTCGGGACTGATCTAGCCCGTAATCTCTCTTGGGAAGAGCTTAAAACGGGGATCAAGACTCAGTTTCTCCAGGGGAACATGAAGTGGGCTGCAAGAGACGCCCTCAAGGAAGTCCGGCATGTTTTGAACATCCGGGACTATGTGCAGCAGTTTTCTCAGGCTACGGAAGCCTTGGTGGACCACATGGGGGCCGGGGGATAGGCCCCCTTCTCAGCCACTGCCACTGCTAGTGGTGCGACTTCTACCTTGCGAATGAAGGGTTCATTCGCCGTGAGGGGGCAAAAAGTTATTTACACAGAAGAGTAGGCCCGTGACACCAAAGTCGATGAAGTCGGTTAGGGACCGCTTATCCACTCTAACACCGAAGAGCGTGAGCTCTACGAGGGCGTGTTACATCTGTGGGGAACCTCACTTGGTAAAGGTCTGTTGATGCAGCTGCAAGTGCATGGCTTTATCGAAGTAATAAATAAAAGATAATTCCCAATGAGGATTTGACGGTCAAGTACCGATTACACAATCGATTTATAGTTAGATGATTCAAAGTACGGTTTTTGAATGGAAACTTCGATGCGTGAGAGAGCAAAAGCAAGCGTTTCGGGCAGAAAACTTATGCGGAGAGAATCGGGATTGAGGTTTCACCACATTGACAATTCATAATTTAATAAAATAAATCTAAGTAAAGAAAATTAAAGCTTTGAAAGGGATTTGTCCTTAAGTACAGATTACCTTCTCTCGAAGCGTAATCTAATACGTAACCATGATAATTCCCTACTCTCGTGACAATTATCATAATTAGGCCCATTAAGTTCTGTGACAAATCATGTAAATCCTTCAAGCGAATCTAAACTACTCTCGTGATTGAATTCGCAGGTTTGAAAAGAATAGATCTGATGTTACGATTCACCTCTCGGTCCTTCTTGCGACATCTTAAACGCAATAAAACTTGTCCAGAGTATTAAAGTGGAATACGTACAATTCCAATCAAATCAACTCAATAACATTCTTAACAAAGATTCATACAAAAGATTTGATTTATAAATCAATCAACGGGGCTAATCCCCAAATCCCGAAATAAAATCTTAAGCTATCATGTTCATATAGTAAACAACATATAGTATGATGAAATTGACATGAAAACCTAATCAAATTACAAGGAGACACAAGGAGAATAAGGATAACCCTTCTCTTCGATCAGGAGATGAAGATAGAGCAATAAAATCTGTCCTTTGCGTGATCTCCTTGCCAAAATTCTGCCCAGCCACCATTTTCTGCCCTGGCCGCCACCTCTGTCCGTTCTCATCGAAAGAAGCCCCCTAAACCTTTCACAAATTCTTTCTTTTATAGTTTAATTGGTTTAGAACCCATCAAGGAAGAATTCTAGAAAGTTTGGTTCAATTCTGACTTGATTCGAGGCCGAATTGAGTGAAAAACCGAAAGAGGCAAAAAAAACTCACGGCCCGTAAACTATTCATGGCTGCGGCCATAAAAGTTTCGATGTTATTTCATTCATGTGCATAGAAAAACTCATGGTCCATGAAGGATTTAAAGCCTTGATCGTGAATATTTCTATGACCTTCTATACTTAGCCGCAAAACTCCCTTTGAACACGAAACTCATGGCCTGCGAAAAACTCACAGCCGTGACTGTGAATCATGTGTTCGACTCTAGTTATGCTCTAAATTTGACGTGCGAATTCGTGATTTCCTCGAGAACCGTGCTATGACTTCAAAACTTGCAAAATCTATCATTTTTATGTTATTTTACCTATATTTTCATTAAAACCAAGAAAAGTGAAGATTTCATACCAAAGAAAGTAAAAACACTAAAAATTGGTATAAAATCATACAATTAAGCCTAAATATCATATAAAATATAGGAAAAAATATACTATAAATGCAACTCATCAAAATACCATAGACTTAAAGTTTTGCTTATCCTCAAGCAATATTCTGATATATATGGAGAATGTAAAGATAAGGAGCACTCATTTATTTTCCTTTAATGATGTCCTTAGTCCACAATTTAAGCAATCAATCTTTCAGAACCCAAGTAATTTAAGAAAAATCATAATAGAAAGATAAAAATAATAATTTATGTCATATCATTCAATCTTCACTTACTAAGTATCAAATACTCTCAACTTAATAAATCCACTTCACTTAACAGATAAAATTTCTATTTCAAGAATTTCAGTGATATTAAAGATAAGTGACTTTTAAAGCAATTTGATCTTTAAACAGTTATGTGCCCTTTCCTGTTAGCATTATAACATTGTTTAAAGTATACCGCAAAACAATATAATTTAACTCATAGTCTCAATCATAAAGTCAGCGGAATTGTCCATTTAACCTATAGCTTTTTCTTTTTTTCTTACTTACTTGGAGAAAGCCGGCCAGTGGCATGATATTTAAATCATTATCGATCTTTCTGCATGAGGGATAAATATTTATTTTTAAAATTTTCCCTCTGTTGCTTGATCGCAATAGACTTAAAGTTTACCAATTCATAGTATAATATAACTCATGACCTCAGATCCTTCAACCAGAGGAGTTAGATCAAATCTTAGTTAAAGAAATATCATCAATTTTCTATTCATAAAAAGTTCTCCATCAAGCAAAAATAGATAAATTAAACTTCAAGTAAATTCTACTATGCATGTGTCGTATGAACATATAAAAATTCATATATGTATTTTATCAATACAAAAATTGAATTTACTCAACAATTTAAGTCTACATGAAATTTTAAAAATTCCCTATGTCATCAAATCAAATACTCAAAATATTTCCTAAGTCTAGAATTAAGGATAAAACAAATTTGATTATTCTTAAAAATCATAAACATTCAAAATACATACCTATAAAGCTTGAAGAAAAGCAAAATACATGGAAACACCCTAGACTTAAATTGTTGCTTATACTTAGGCATTAAATCAAGTTATAACAGATTTTATAAAAATTTTGCAAGAGTTTTCTTTATAATATAAGCGAATCCTTGTTCAATTATATTAAAACATGCAAACATGACTCAAAAAATCCACAAATTATATTACATCTTAGATATCATGATTTTATATTGTAAACAAGTTTCAAACTTCAAATACCGTCATGTTTCATCAACCAAATCATGTTTACCATTTTGAAAAATACTATTCATCTCAATATCGAAACCAATATCAAAATCATTCAAAAATTACCCAAAATATCACCACAACATCACAAATCATCACAGAACATCACAGATATATGGTAATCAACAAACATATGCAATACCATATAAAACAAACCATGTATCTCATCTAAAATACTAATATCATGTATATATATAATAACATCTAGAATATCAACTATCGTGTATAAATCCAGCATCAATCACAGAATACTAAAATACAACGCACACACACAAATAAAACATAAAAAAAATATATGTGCACTGCATCAGCCTCAATCTCTATCAACTCTTGCTCAAAAGGAAGATGTATGTAAGATATCACTAAAAAATAACAAACGATAGTACTCAATACATAAAAAAAATAAATAAAATAGTAGAGATACTCACAAAACATATCAATCCATCTCTGTGTCCTCGGAATCCTTCTCCTCATCGTCTCCAGTAGGTTGTGTCGATGATCCAGGGAGACACCGCCGCAGAAGCTCCTCTATCGCATGTAGAGACTCTCTGGCCTATTAGTAGGCATACTATCCAGTTGATCCTCCTCATCTGAAACACTCGAATACTCCCATGGTACGTCCAAAGGAGGAAACAAATCAAATGGGATCGGGGACTTTGTCGCGGACATTTGAGCTAACTCGAATTGGTTAGGAAGGACTCCGTGAACCATCCTATATTTGGGATAAATAGGGGAATACGGTCCTCATACCCCAGTCTTCCTAACTACCCAATATGGTCTAGACCTCATAATTCTTCTTGATGCCATAATCTCTCAACAAATCAACACAAATATATGAAATTTTTGTAAAAAAACCATGATGCTACAGTACCTAGAAAATCGCCCGCCCATGATTTTGCAAGAATCTCAATCAATAATCAAGTAAACTTGGCTCCAAATTGATGCTAAAGCATGCAAATCTAGTAGAAAAACCAAAGAGTACTCTAGGGAAGAGTTTGCTCACAAATTTAGAAGAAATTGGGCTGAAATTGAGCGATGGCGGCGAAACTGGTGTTCTTGCGAACGTCTGATGCTTTTGATGAAATCTGGTCAAAATAGGCAGCAAGATCGTCAGAAATCACTTGCCGGAGGTGGAGGAAAGTCGAAGGAGAAGAATCATCACTTGATGTGGAAGGGATCGATGGGAAATCGGGTTTAACGAGAGTGGGCGTGAAACCTAACCCTTGCCCGTTAAGTTTTAAAACTGGGTTTTCACTGTCCATGAGTCGTTCACGGTTGTGGCTGTGAATGTCTCTGTGACTAGGCTTTTTGCAGAATAAAACTCACGGCCCGTGATGGACTCATGGCCGTGACCGTGTATGTCGCGTTTGATACCTATACTTCAAGTAAAAATTTTCAGAAAATTTATGCATATAAAACAACGTATTTAGAAACCTTTTATTAATAAAAATTCATCAAATCAAGCTGTGAAAAATCTCTAAAAATTCAAAGAAAAATCAAAAACTAAAGCTAAAAATAAAAATAAAAAATTTGGTTGCCTCCCAAAAGCGCTTGTTTAGGGTCATCAGCTCGACCATAGCTACAATCATAGATATTCAGGTGGATCCGAAGCGTAGTGAATGATGTGTAACTTATTATCTTCACGCCTTCTCGAGTCGACATGTGGGCTTAAATCTATCGCCTAGAACTGTGTCCATGTGTTATCTCTCCTTCCCTTGTCCTTCTTGTGCATCAAATATTTTTCCAAGGGATTATTTTCATGTTCGGTGATATCATTATCATTTGCATTATTTTCCACAATTCAATATTATGGCAAGATTCTGTAAAAGAAAGTTTCTTTTAGTTCATAGAAAAATGAAACACTAATTTATTCTCACCAATAATCAATATTATTTTTTCGTTCATCATATCAATGATAGCACCTGCACTAGTAAAAAATGGTCTACCCAAGATAATCGGCAACTTAATATCTTCTTACATATCCATAATTATAAAATCAGTTAAAATAACAAAGTTGTCAACTTTAACAGAAACATCTTCTAGGATTCCAATAGAATGTTGGACATAACGATTAGCAAATTGAAGCAAAACCTTTGTCGACTTCATATCTCCACTATCAATCTTCTTACAAATACATAAGAGCATCAAATTTACACTTGCGCCCAAATCACATAAAGCATGCTCAAAAGAGATCTTACCAATCTAACAGGGAATTGAAAAGCTTCCAGGATCTTTCACTTTTTTAGTCACTATGGGTTGACTCACCTCACTGTATTCAGGCTCAAGTGTTGCAGTGTGATACCTTGTATTTTGGTAGTAATTTTGATAGTCATTTCATGATAAATCTAGGCTTATTTTGACACTTTTATACTCTTTATAGGCTTATTTCCTTCATATCTTCGGAATCTTCACTTTTTGGTGTTTTTGTGGAATTTCAGGTAAAATCACCCTTTTTTGACGTATTTTGGAGATTCTAAGGCCATGAGAAGATTTCTTATGCGAAAACGAAGCTACACATCAAATTTGGACCAAAATAGAGTTAGACTAAAAAATATGGCCATGGTGAACCCCACGGGGTTCACCATCCCAGTCGCCAGCCAGCAGAACTCACAGAGAGCTTCACGACCGGGTGAACCCTAGCGGGGTTCACCAGAATTCCTTTCGGCCGAAAACAGTCCAGAGCAAAGCACGGCCAGGTGAACTCGGCGGGGTTCACCGCGTTTCTTTCGCCAGACCTCACAGAATGAATCACGGCTAGGTGAACCCGGCGAGGTTCACCCGTGATTCTAATCCAGGCTCACGCGCAAAACTGACCTTTACTTGGTTTTTCCATGATTTCTCACCCGTTTGGAGTCCGAATTTGGCAAGTGAGGTGTCTATGAAAAGCTCTTTCGAAGGCGAACGTGTAGGACATAAAAGCCTTAATTTTCTTGCCCTAATTATTGAGTAATCACATGATGAAGTGGCATGGGCTGAAGAACAAGGCGACAACACAAGTTCAAGGCGATTTTCAGAGATTGGATCATCGGAGCGTCACGATTCTTGCAGATTTGCTTCGGTTTATCCTCTCCTATTCCTTAGAAACTCTTCCTTGTGATCTTCCTATGTTAAAAGAGAGATTTTTGAGCGTTTCAATGACGATTGTAGCGTAAACCCTATTTTGGGGCTTGGTTGAAACCCGTTGACGAATTTAATCACAAACTTTATTTTTATTATGTTATTTGGATTGTGTTGTGAGCATATTTTACTTTGAAGTGTTTATTTCATGATTTTACCTTGGCCGAGTACTTTCACGTGTTAGCCGTTACAATTCATATCGAGAGAAGGATCGTAAGGGTGGAATCCCTTAGTAAAACTTGCGAGACCTTGACACGAGAGTGCTTGGTCTTCGCTTGAGGGTTTTATAATCTACCATATAACTCATTAGTTTCGTCTTAGAATGATCCACCGCGAGAGTAGGTGATCGATCTAAGCCGAACACCGGGGTGTACACTCGAGAGAAAACCAAATTTCGATTCACTCTCATATTTACTTCCTACCGTCATAGCGTTGATTACTTGTTTTCGATTTCTGTTTTCAAAACCCAATTTCGATTCGCCTAGCTATTAGGACTCGGATTTTCTGGTACTCAACCTTGTTCCCTGTGGGATTCGATATCTTTTATATTACTTCAACATAACTGTACACTTGCGGGACGTGTCACAGTGCCATGCTTTTCAATTTTATGTTCAGGTAATTTATCAAATTGCTTTTTTAATTCTACTTTTACTAACCTCTGAGGGTAAGGAATGGAAATGGGTGGAACATATGTAGGTGGACCTATATAAACCTCCTCCTTCTCCCTCTCCACTGGTTTCTCTTCTTCAGGTAAAAATTCTTTAGGCTACTTTTCACTAACTTCAAGTGTAGGTTCTTTGTCAGGCATCCTAGGCTCATCTAAGTACTCACCATTCACAATGGTGATAGCGTTACAATGCTTCCTAGGATTCATCTTTGGTTGCGCTAGAAGCTTACCTGTAGGCCTATTGGAAGTGCTTGCCTACTGAGCTATTTGACTCTCTAATATTTTGTTGTGAGTCGCCAAAGTGTCCACACGAGATGTTAGATACTTAATAGCATTAGAGACATCTTCGTTGTGCTTTTTCTAAACAACAATGAAGTTCTCCAAAAGGGACTCCAAGTTGGATTTCAGGGGCTGATTATACTGCCTTTAATCAGCGTGGTTTGGAAACCTGGTGACAGCCTATTATTCTGTTGATTGAATTACTGAGGAATTTGTCTTTGATTATTCTTGTAAGACAGATTTGGGTGGTTCCTCTAGCCTGGATTGTAGGTTGACGAATATGGATTGTTCACTTGCCGTTGGTTGTAGTTGCCTAAAACATTTATTTGTTCCTGATAAGAGTCATCCTATGGTGAGGCTAAAAGCTGACAGTTAGTAGAAGTATGACCTATAATACCACAAACCTCATAAGAAATAGAGTTAATTGCAACAAAAGAAAAAGCAAAAGAATCTAATTTTTGAGACAGAGAATCGACCTTTGTAGCGAGGGATGTCAATGAATCACTGCTATACTTACCAATACCTGCTGATGTAGTACCTCGCTCATTGGACCAATGATTATAATTCATAGCCATGTCCTTGACACAATCCGCAAGTGCACGGATATGTCGCAGTAATACAAAAGATGTCGAATCCCATAGGGAGCAAGGTTGAGTACTAGAAAGTCCGAGTCCTAATAGCTAGGCGAATCGAAACGTGGGTTTGAGAACAGAAATCGTAAATAAGCAATCACAAATACGTCGGTAG
>CM050438.1:71306268-71336701 GCA_027562315.1 Costus pulverulentus
CTTTTTATTGATTTTACTTCACATCCCTTAGATTTCAACTCACATCCTTCGGTACCACTGCCAATTTTGCGCAGTGCCAAGTAGAGGAATCTAAGGGTGATGATTTTTCTTTTTTTTATATATATCATGCTCAGCAATTGATAACATATCCATTTGACAAATGCAGTGTTTTCCCAACAATAGCAAGGAATTAAAAGAATAACTAAGCGAATATGCATCTCAATACGATTCTCATGTAAGTTGCAAGCTTGAGTTGATTAAACAATCATAGGTATGTTTGACCCACTGATGAACAACTCAAACCAATCCAAATCACAAAATTTCAAAATCATAGAACATATGGATATGATCAAATAGTATTTCTAACAAGGAGGTATACTCCAGACTTAATTCTTTGATCATTCCTAACCAATCATGCACTCAACTCAAAATTTTGAAATAGCTTTCATAGGACAACTCTCATGATAGACACATGAATTCATGAATAATAAGCATCATAACATCATTCAAGATTTTAACAGCATGAAATCACAATCATCATAGCAAAGCACTGATATAAGCATGAAAGTAAAGTGCAAAGTGTCATACATAAATAGCCACATGAAGCGAGAAAATAGAGATCGGAATGTAGAAAGCTCACCCACTCTAAAATTTTGCATAGTCCTCTATGCAATACCATGATGTGAGAGGAGTGGATGCTGAAACAAATATCTGGGGGCAGCTACTTCTTTTTGCGCGAGCGAGAGCCAGAAGCTCTCGAGCTCGAGCTCTTCTTCTTCCCACGCGCACTATAATCCGGCTCAACCTCCTCATCTGAAGGAAAAAACGCTGTCGGAGGAGATGTCCATCTGAGCTCGGTGCTCCTGAGATGCGAAAGTGAGGCGTTCATCTATCGTGGATAGCTTCCCCCAAATAGAGCTCAACATAGTATGTTGGCGTTGCATACCGGCTTCATTTGATTCCCATCTAGCGGCGTAGTCCTGCTGCATGTTAAAGATAGTGGTGTCCATGTGATCGATCAAGTCTCGCTGATGAAGCTGCTCCTCTTTGATTTCCTGCAATGCAGACATCATAGAATCGTGAGAGGAGGTACCACCAAAAGAAAATGCTCCAGGTGGTGGCGGTGCAGTGTCGACTGGATCGGGTTGTGCGTCCTCAACTGGCTGAATGCGCCAGTTTCCACGGACTTTGATAGATGTGCGCTCTGGATTTGGCAAAGGCAAGCAGAAGGGGCTCCCCTTGAATGTCATACAATATGAATCTCCCTTGTGTACAATCAGCTTCATGGCAACGCAGGTCTCGATGTCGAGCCTGTTATTGCCGGTAGCCTCCAATGTGCCATAGGGAATGATGCCGAGGGAAACAGCCAGATGTGTGATCAAGACGCCAATAACTATCGCCCCCCTCAAAGAACAGGCGACGCAGCTGAAATGCTTTGCCAAATAATATCTTGAATCGACTCTAAAACTGTGGAGCATGCACCAGATATAAAATAATTCAGTCTGTCGAACCATACCATCACTTTCACCGCGGCCGAAGAGAGTGTGGGCCAATACACGGTGAACGTACTTGATCATTGGGTTGCACAGACTGGAAGCACGAGCTGTGTGAGCGGAGTAGATGTGCTCATTAGTGACAGCGCCCCAGAAGTTTTGCTCACTATACTCAGTGGGAACTTTGCGTGCGCTAGGCTCTAGAAAATCGTAAATACCGTGAAACTATGAAAGAGTGAGGATGTGTTCGATATTACCCAGGAGGAAGGATAGACGGCCGGGATCATCCTCAAGTATAGGATCAGCTTTAACTTCCAATGAACTCAGAAATTCCAGTGTGGTACCGATGTAGGTGGGTGAGAATAGCTGCTGAAATTGCTCCCACCCTATGGATGCATACATCAAGTCAAAGTCTCCAAGCATCCCTAGCATCTGTAAGGTGGTTCGATCAAGATAGCGCGTACTGAGCACGCGGCGTTGTCGCAGAATCTGATACCGTGCCTCTTGTGCAACGTTCCGGAAGGTAATCCCGAACTCGTTCAGGGGAGATACGTAAGTCTGCGGTCGGCTTGCAGGCGTGCGACCGTGGCGATACGAAGAAGAGTATGGCTTAGCTGAAGAAGGCCGGTAGGAAGGAGGAGTAGGCGTCGGCTCATACTCCTCATCGTCCATGGCGGACGAATCTGATAGCGCCTGCTGAGGGCGTGAGGTTCTCTTGCTGGCCATGGCTTTTGTCCTTGGAGGCATTGTTGCTGGGCTGATCGGAAGGTGGCTGGTAAGTGTCGACTGTAAGATCCGGTCGGCGGTGCTCACAGAACGGAAGTGGTGGCGGATCAGAAGAAGTCGGCGAGAAGAGTCGATACGAAAATCCGGTGTGAAAGAGGCGAGAATAGCTTGATCAGACTGCAAGGAATCGTAAATCAGAACCTGAGAGATCGCCGTTGATTGTTGAGAACGAGTGAAGGCAGCGGCAATAGGGTCAGTTTTGATGAAATCGAGAGGCTGCGGCGATCGGCTGCAGAGGGGGAACTCAGCAAATCCAGTTCGAAATAGAAAAACACCCTACTCCGCTTGTAAGGAAACTTGAATCCGCTCCAAGAAGATCGCTTTTGTGTTTAGAAGATGGTGGATGAATACCGAAATCAGTGGGATCTAGGCGAAAGAGGAAGGCGGCGGCGGAAACTCGCTGCGGGTGCCCTAGTTTCGGGCGAATAGAGGTTGAAATTCTAGTGAACCCGCCCGGGTTCACTCGCCCGTGATGTTTACTGTGGTCGGGTGGAAACAACAGAAGCATGGGTGAACCCGCTGGGGTTCACTGACCCGTGAAGCATTCTGGAAAATTTCTGGTTTTCGGAATCGTGGTGAACCCCGTGGGATTCACCTGCCTGTGAAGCTCACTGGATGGATTCTGCATATAAGAATACTGGTGAACCCCGTGGGATTCACCTGCCCGTGAAGTCCTCTGGTTACAAAGCTTGGGCGGACTGTACAGTACACGTCACGGTGAACCCCATGGGATTCACCAAGCCGTGATGTTCACTGTATACTCGGAAAAATCTAGAAAAATTCTGGAAAAATTCCCATGTGCTCCCTCTTCTTCCTACAACATATAGAGACATCAAATTAGTAGTAATCCCTTCTAGAAAAGCAAAAATAAAAGAAAAGCAAACTGACGTTCTAGAACACTAACTAATGACAAGGAAAAAATTATGCAAAAGAACTAAAATCAGACAAAAACTTGGGTTGCCTCCCAAGAGCGCTAGGTTTAGGTCGATAGCTCGACCATAAGAGTTTTTAAAGTTTCAATTCCAGGGGGTCTGAGAGAGCTAGAACTTCCTCTCTCTCTACTTGCTCATCTACAAAGTAATGTTTCAGGCAGTGCCCGTTAACTATGAAGCTTCCAGTTCGTTCTGTCCAAATTGTGATAACACCATATGGTTGAACTTTCTGAACTGTGAAAGGACCGGACCACCTTGTGCGGAGTTTTCCTGGGAACAGTCGAAGTCTTGAATTGAACAACAGTACTTTGTCTCCCTCATGAAATTCCTTCTTTACCATGCGCTTGTCATGCCAAAACTTGGTGCGTGCTTTGTAGCTCTTGGCGTTCTCATAGGCCAAAAGGCGCAATTCCTCCAATTCATCAAGTTGAAGCTTTCTCCTTTCACTGGCGGTCTTGAAATCAAGGTTGATTTGTTTGACAGCCAATACGCCCTGTGCTCAAGTTCAATTGGTAAGTGACATGATTTTCCATAAACAAGTTGGAAAGGAGACATACCTAGGGGCGTTTTAAATGCCATCCTATATGCCCATAAGGCATCGGGTAATTTTATCGCCCAATCCTTCTGTGATCGCGATACAGTTTTCTCCAGAATTTGTTTGATTTCTCTGTTGGAGACCTCTACCTGACCACTAGTTTGAGGATGGTAGGGCGTAACAATTTTGTGTCGTACACTGTACTTTTTCAATAATGCTCTGAACCTTTTCTCAATAAAGTGGGATCCGCCATCGCTGATCAGAAAGAGTGGGATTCTGAACCGGGGGAAGATAGTTCGCTTCATAAACCTCATAATGACTCGGGAATCGTTTGTAGCTTTGGCGGATGCCTCAACCCACTTTGACACGCAGTCGATGGCGACCAAGATGTACCATTTTTCACATGAAGAGGGGAAAGGGCCCATGAAGTCTATCCCCCATACGTCAAAAATTTCTACTTCCATGATATTGTTGAGTGGCAGCTCGTCCCTTTTCGATATGTTTCCAGTTCGTTGACAACTATCACACGTAGAGGCAAAACGTTTAGCATCATAGAATATCGAGGGCCAATATAAACCAGACTGTAAAACTTTAAAAGCTATTTTAGAAGCCCCCGCGTGCCCTCGATATGGCGAAGCATGACAATGGGTCAACACATTTTGTATCTCCTCTTCGGGCACGCATCGTCTGTACAATCCGTCCACACACCTCCCGTATAGATATGGCTTGTCCCAATAATAAAACTTTACATCATGTAGAAACCACTTCTTCCTCTGAAAAGTGAGGTCTGGAGTAAAGATGTTAGACATGATGTAATTAACAAAATCTGCATACCATGGGACTTGTTGATCTAATAAGGCATAAAGGTGCACTTCAAGGAATGTATCGTTAATCTCTAATTCTGCATCAATTTCTTTGTTCGCACTGCGGTCAAGTCTGGAAAGATGATAAGCCACCAGATTTTTACTCCCCTTCTTGTCTCTGATTTCTATGTTGAATTCTTGCAAGAGGAGGATCCATCAGATGAGCCTTGGTTTTGCGTCTTTCTTGTTGATGAGGTATTTTATGGCTGCATGATCAGTAAACACGATTATTTTTGAATTAACAAGATAGGAGCGAAACTTATTGAAAGCAAAGACAATCGCTAGCAGCTCCTTCTCCGTAGTCGCATAATTTATCTGAGCGTCGTCGAGCATGCGACTAGCATAATAGATGGCGTGAAGCTTCTTGTCCTTCCTCTGTCCTAAGACCGCCCCAACAGCTTGGTCGCTAGCATCACACATCAGCTCAAAAGGTAGCGACCAATCTGGTGGTTGAATTATTGGAGCAGAGATTAATGCATCCTTGAGTTTAGAAAAGGCTTCCTCGCAGTCCCTGTCAAAGCAAAACATAGCATCTTTAGCAAGCAGAGCAGTTAAGGGGTGAGCTATCTTAGAAAAATCTTTAATAAATCTTCTGTAGAAGCCGGCATGTCCAAGAAAGCTCCTGATCCCCTTCATTGATGTAGGCGGCTTGAGATGTTCAATGACTTCAATCTTTGCTCTGTCCACCTCTATCCCTCGTTCAGACACTAGGTGCCCAAGGACAATTCCTTCCTTGACCATGAAGTGACACTTTTCCCAGTTCAAGACTAGGTTCACCTCTTTGCACCTCTGCAAAACCTTAGATAAATGAGACAAGCAGTGATGAAATGAAGAACCATATATAGCAAAATCGTCCATAAATATGTCCATGAATTCTTCGTTAAAATCAGAAAATATGGCCATCATTGCTCGTTGAAAGGTCGCGGGAGCATTGTAGAGGCCAAAGGGCATTCTTCAATACGCATATGTGCCGTAGGGACACGTGAAAGTTGTTTTCTCCTGGTCATTCGGGTGGATGGGGATATGGAAGAAACCTAAAAAGCCATCCAAAAAACAAAAATAAGAATTATGCGCCAATCTGTCTAACATCTGATCTATGAATGGAAGAGGGAAATGATCCTTTCACGTGGCCGAATTCAACTTCCTGTAATTTATGCACATTCTATGTCCCGTGACCATGCGTGTAGGTATCAGCTCGTTTGCCTTGGTCTTTATCACTGTGACGCCGCCCTTCTTGGGTACAATGTGTACGGGACTCATCCAAGAGCTGTCTGAGATTGGATAAATAACTCCGGCGTCTAATAGCTTGAGCACTTCTTTCTTCACTACATCCTTTAGATGCGGGTTTAGTCTGCGCTGGAACTCCACGGAAGGTTTGCAATTGTCTTCCAATAGGATCCTGTGCATGCAAACAGAAGGGTCAATCCCCTTTATGTCATCTAATGAGTAACCTATTACCTTCCTATGGAGGCGAAGTTCATTAAGCAATAATTCGGTCTGCTCCTTATCCAACGCCGCACTAACAATCACTGGGTATGTAGAATTTTCACCCAGAAACTCATATCGCAGGGTGCTGGGCAAGCTTTTGAGTTCGATATTCTACTACCCTTGGTTCTCCTCTTTTCTGTCATCCTGGATTGCATCAGTCTCTAGCAGCGCAACATATTCCTCAGCTTCTCCTTCATCACCGTCGTCATCAGTGTTCGTCAGAACTAGATCAAGTGGCTCCACTTCTCTTTCAGGCGGCTCAATATCCTGCGCGGCTTTCTCCACAATGTCCACCCTGCAGCACATACCTGCAAGAGAAGGTTTTTTCAAAGTATTAGTAAGATCAAATTGAATGGCATTGCCACAGATGTTCAAGGTCAGTTTCCCATTCTTGACATCCATGACAGCGCCAGCAGTGGCAAGAAAAGGTCTCCCCAGAATGATCGGGAGCCTATCATCCTCATCAATTTCCAAAATAATAAAGTCGGCAGGAATAAAGTAGTCTCCTACTTTAACATGTACGTCCTCTAAAATACCAACTGGGTAACACACAGATCGGTCTGCAAGCTGTATAGAAATGTTAGTTGGATGCAAATCCCCTAAGTCTAGCCTTTTACAAAGTGAAAGTGGCATGAGGCTAACGCTCGCTCCTAATTTGCACAGAGCCCTCTGAAAAGACATCTCCCCAATCTGGCAGGGTATGGAAAAACTGCCGGGGTCTTTAAGCTTTTGAGGGAGCTTGTTCTGAATGATGGCGCTGCACTCCTCAGTAAGTGCAACGGTCCCTTGATCCTCTAGCTTCCTCTTGTTTGATAAAATGTCTTTCAGAAATTTTGCATAAGTCGGCATCTGCGAAAGAGCATCAACAAAAGGGATGTTAATGTAGAGTTTCTTCAAAACCTCTAAAAACTTACCAAACTGCTTGTCCAATTTAGCCTTGACAAGCCTCTGTGGAAAGGGAATCGGTGGCTTATATGCTAGCGGTCCCACATAGGGCCGCTCCTCTTCAGCTGGTTCAGATGCCACCGGTGTCACATCAGTATTCGGTTCCATAGGTTATGGTATTGACTCTTCTATCTTATCATCTGTCGGCATCTTCGGGTCTTCCAATTGCTTGTTGCTCCGAGTGGAGATTGTATTGCACTGCTCCCTCGGATTTACCTCAGGCTAGGATGGTAACTTCCCTGGTGCTCTGGAAGATGAGCTAGCTTGCTGGGCTAGCTAGCTCTCTAGCATCTTATTGTGTGTCTCTAGGGAATCCATCCTGGTCATCTTCATCTTCATCATGTCTGTAAGTCCTTCAAGTTGCTTGCCCAGATTTGAATCATTGTTCGGTCTTGGTTGTTGCTGCGGTGGTGGCGGTGCATTATAGTTTCGAGCTTGGAATCCTGGTGGTCTGAAGTTGTTCTGTTGGGGTTGCCTAAAGTTTCCTTGTGGGGGCTATGTTTACTGTGGTGGTACTTGTCCGGGTTGTATTGGCTGAGTTATCCGGTAAGAGAAATTTGGATGGTTGCGCCATCCTGGATTGTAGTAGTTGGAATAAGGGTTGTTGTTCTGGTTGAAATTTCCAATTGCATTCAACTGCTCAGGATGCGCCGCAGTCATCTGTCCATCTCCCACCTAGCAATCTGCTCCTGCATGACCTACAACTCCACAGACCTCACAAGAAATAGCATTAATATCCATAGAATTACCAGACCAATAATCAAGCTTTCTAGTCAAATTATCCACCTTAGCTGTAAGTGCAGTAAGAGAGTCTAGGTCATACTTACCTGACTTCTTAGTAGAAGTACCTCTCTCAGATGTCCATTGGTGATGGTTAATCGCCATGTCCTCGAGAAGGTGCATTGCATCCTCAACTCTCCTATACATCAAAGCGCCTCCTGCTGCAGCGTCTATTGTAAGCCTTATGTTGTAATCCAAACCGCTGTAGAACGTTTGGATCAAAACCCAAGTCTCAACTCCATGATGTGGACACATCCTTTGGAGCTCCTTAAACCTCTCCCAAGCTTCGTATAGAGACTCTCCATCCTTTTGCATGAAGCTCGTTATCTGATTTTGCAATTGGATTGTTTTTGATGGAGGGAAGTACTTGGAGAGAAAGGCTTGAGAAAGCTCTGTCCATGTTCTTATCGAAGCAGCAGGTAGTGTGTGCAGCCAAGCTCTCGCCCTATCCCTCAGGGAGAAGGGGAATAGTCGCAACCTGATAGCATCAGCAGACACTCCATTAATTTTCAACATATCGCAATATTCTAGAAAAATAGAAAGGTGCATGTTGGGGTCCTCAAGAGGAGAACCACCAAACTGATTTTGTTGCACCATAGAAAGAAGAGCAGGTTTTATTTCAAAATTGTTGGTCTCAACAATAGGCCTAGCAATCCCTGATTGGAAACCATAAGTGTAGGGAGTAGAATAATCCTTCAGTGTCCTGTTGTTATTATAATTGTTGCCCATTGGTTGTTGTGCTCGTTCATTGTTCACTTCGAGTTGAATGTGTTCCATCTGACCTTCTCAACCTGAAAGTGCACTCGATCTCAGGGTCAATATCAATGAGTGCTTCTGCCCTAGAAATTCTTTGCATAAAATGGTCAGTAAAAATTATAAAGTTCTAAGACAGCGAGTAAGCAAAGGGAATGAGTAAATAGCAATACAATAAAGAAAAACTAACCTAAAGCCTAGTCTATAAGTTCTCGAAAATATACTAATATCAAACGTTGCTCCCCGGCAATGGCGCTAAAAACTTGACACAATACGCAAGTGCACGGATATGTCACAGTAATACAAAAGATGTCGAATCCCACAGGGAGCAAGGTTGAGTACTAGAAAGTCCGAGTCCTAATAGCTAGGTGAATCGAAACGTGGGTTTGAGGACAGAAATCGTAAATAAGCAATCACAAATACGTCGGTAGAGAAAAGATATGAGAGAAAATTCAGGGCTACGGCTTCCACCATGATGATAATCTTAATCGCACAAGAAAGATATTAGTTATTTGGTTTATTGGTTTTGCACAAGGAGTATAACCCTAGGGTACAAGGTGCCCTCTCTCTAGTGATACACCCCGGTGTTTATTTTAGACCGACCTCCTATTCTCGCGGTGGATCATTCTAAGACGAACCCAATGCACTCTCGTGTCGAGGTCTCGCAAGTTTTACTAAGAGATTCCACCGTTACGATCCTTCTCTCGATATGAATCGTAATGGCTAACACGTGAAAATATTCGACCAAGATAAAATCATGAAATAAATGTGTTGAAGTAAAATATGCTCACAAATTTATACCAAATAACATAAATAGATACAAAGTTTGCAATAAAAATTATCAAAAGGTTTCCACCAAGCCCCGAATTAGGGTTTACGCTACAATTGTCATTGAAACGCTCAAGATCTCTCTTTTAATGATAAGAAAAGTACATGAAAATGAAACTAAGGGGAAGGAGATGATGAACCAAAGGAATCCTAAAGAAATCGTGATGATCGTGTATCTCAATCGCCGAAAATCTCCAAAAGTCGCCTCTGTCGCTGTGTTCTTCCGCCCGCATCCATTCTTTCACGTGAGTGCTTAATGATTAGGGCAAGAAAATTGGGGATTTTATATCCTATGCGTTCGCCTCTGAAAGAGCTTTCCATAGACACCTTACTTGCCAAATTTGGACTCCGAACGGGTGAGAAATCGAAGGAAAACCGAGTGTGGGTCGGGTCGCTCGCGAGCCTGGGTTAGAATCGCGGTGAACCCCACCGGGTTCACCTGGCTGTGATGTCTTCTCGACAGTTTTTGGCCAAATGGAATTCTGTCGAACCCAGCTGGGTTCACCCGACCGTGATGCTCTCTGTGAGTTGTGCAGGCTGGCGACTGGGATGGTGAACCCCGTGGGGTTCACCTGGCTATGATTGTCGGGCTAACTCCAAATAAGCCCAAATTTGATGGGTAGCTTGTTTTCCACACAAGAAATCGTTCCGTGGTCTCAGAATCTTCAAACTATTTTGAAAAAAAGGCATTTTTACCTGAAATTCAATAAAAAAGTGCCAAAAAGTGAAGAATCCGAAGATATGAAGGAAATAAGGCCATAATGAGTATAAAAGTATCGAAATAAGCCTAGAATTGACATGAAATAACTATGAAAATCACTACCAAAATGCGATGTATCAGTCCTCAAGCAAGGTTGTTGCATCTTCAACATTCTTGCTCATGATAGCTCCCCCAGCTGCAACATCCACCATGAGCTTTGTGCTATAGTCCAATCCATGGTAGAAAATATGGATTAGGACCCACTACTCAAGCCCATGATAAGGACACATGTGCTGAAGTTCCTTGAAATGATCCCAAGCGTCCTATAGTGATTCTCCCTCTTTCTGTCCAAAATAGGTGATCATATTTCTTAGTTGCACTGTCTTGCTTGGTGGAAAATACTTAGTCAGAAATGCACATGAAAGCTCATCCCATATAGTAATCGATCTAGAAGGAAGAGAATATAGCCAAGCGTGTGCGCAATCCCTGAGAGACAATGGAAACAATCTTAGTCTAATAGCATTTGAAGATACACCGTTTACCTTAATAGTGTTACTATATTATTAGAAAACAGCAAGATGAAGATTAGGATCCTGTGTCAAAGAACCCCCAAACTGGTTCTGATGAACTATGGTCATCAATGCTGGCTTTAGCTCAAAGTTGTTCACCTCCACATTAGGTTGAACAATGCTGGAATTGAAACCCTGAATGTTAGGTACAACAAACTCCCTTATTGACTGATTGTTCGCCATCACGCCTTTCTTTGTAGTTTTTTGAGTTTGAAATTGTAGTTTCCTTTGAAGGTGGAAGGTGCATTCATCTCTGTATCGTCAAGAAATAAGGTATCTGTCTTTAAGGCTCTGGGCATACAACGTGTTAATCAAATAAAGAAAAATAGCAGAAAGTAACTATACAAACTAAATAAATACGAAAAACAAAAGAAAATGTCTAGTCTATAAACTTATCAATCAAATCGATATTGGTTGGCCTGATCCCGGCAATGGCACCAAAAAGATTGTTCCCAATGAGGATCTGGCGGTCAAGTACCGATTACACGATCGATTTATAGCTAGACGATTCAAAGTGTGATTTTTGAATGGAAACTTCGATGTGCAAGAGAGCAAAAGCGAGCGTTTCGGGCAGAAAACTTATGCGGAGAGAATCGGGATTGAGGTTTCACCATGTTGATAATTCAGAATTTAATAAAATAAATCTAAGTAAAGAAAATAAAAGCATTGAAAGGGATTTGTCCTTAAGTATAGATTGCCTCCTCTTGAAGCATAATCCAGTATCTATTCACATTAATCCCCTACTCTCATGACGATTAACATGAATAGACCCGTTAAGTTCTGTGAAGAATCATGGAAATCCTTCATGTAAACTCAAACTACTCTCATGATCGAATCTACAAGTTTGACAAGAATAGATCCGACGTTGCGATTCACCTCCCGGTCCTTCTCGCGATGTCTAAGACGTATAATTACTTGGCTAGAGTAAAATACAAAATAACACAATTCTAATCAAATCAACTCTATAATAATTCTTAACAAAGATCAAAATATAAATTTTAACTCATAAATCGTTAGTGGGCTACATCCCCAATCCTGAAATAAAGTTTAATCGTTCATGTTTATAGAAAACAACATATATATTGATGAATTTTGTATGAATTCTCAGTAAGATTAGAAGAAATCACTAGAAAAGTAATTAGAAACTCTTATCTTCGATCTGGAGATGAAGATGAAGTGTCTAATTCTTCCTTTGTGTGATTTTCCTGCTCGAATTTCGCCTAGAAAGTGATTTCCGCCCTAGCCATCGCCTCTATCTGCTTTCGCCTGTAAAAGTCTCCCTAAACCCTCCAAAAATATTTTCTTTTATAGTCTAATTGGTTTAGAACCCATCAAGGAAGACTTCTAAAAAGTTTAGTTCAATTCTGACTTGATTCGAGGCCGAATCGTGTGAAAAACCGAAAGAGGCAGAAAAACTCATGGTTCATAAACTGTTCACAGCGGCAGCTGTGAAAGTTTCTATGTTGTTTTGTTCATGTGCACAAAAAAACTCACGGTCCATGAAGGATTCACGGCCTCGATCGTGAATATTTTTGTGAACTTATATACTTAGCCGCAAAACTCCCATTTGAATGCGAAACTCACAGCCTGTGAAAAACTCATGGCCGTGACTGTAAATCTTGCGTTCGACTCCGGTTTTGCTCGAAATTTGATGTGCGACTTTGTGATTTCCTCGGGAACCATGTTATGGCTTCAAAACTCACAAAATCCATCATTTTTATGCCATTTTACCTGTATTTTTATAAAAACCAAGAAAAGTAAAGATTCCTTACCAAAGAAAGTAAAAAAACACTAAAAATTAGTATAAAATCATACAGTTAAGCCTAAATATCATATAAAATACAGGAAAAAAAATATGATGTAAATGTAACTTATCATCTGCCTGAAAAGAGAGAGAGTGGCTGCCCTAGTGGCAAAAGAGGAGAGCAATGTACAGGATTAGGATATTTTCTTGAATCCCCTTGTATTAGGCACTACCTCTACTAGTAGTGAGAGGTTTCCGTTGCTTTACATTGCGTCTCTAATAAATTATCTACCGGTGAATGATATGATTAATATAGGTGCATCACACCTTTTCATAAGCGAAGCCACGACTAAGAGAATTGAACTTAAGATGTCCCCAGCACAGGACCGAGTGAGGTCGGTTGGTGCGATAGACCCTTAGGTCTTAGGCGTATCATACAATGTGGATATCATGATTGGCAGTTGGCGGGGCCGATGCCATGTGAAGATCCTCAAACTCGCAGATTATGAGGCTATCTTTGGTCTTGAACTATTGGTTAAGGCAAAAATAGGTGTAATGTTGTATCTGTATGGGATACAAATACACGATGAGAACTTTCCTTTCCTCATTCCCTACATTGGTAGCATGGAGCTGAGGAAGGGAAAGAAGAGGGACTCCCGGGGAGTGCCCTTGTCAACGAATGCCTTGGCTGCACGGTTATGCCAAGGAGATCCCACACTGATGGCCATTTGGGTGGAGGGCCCTCACCTAGAAAGGGGTGGGACTCCCTTGGCAGTCAAGAAAGTGTTAGAGGAGTTTACTGACGTGATGCATTCGGAACTACCGAAGCACCTCCCACCTAAGAGAGGGATCGACCACAAGATAGAGCTTGTGGCAAGATCTACTCCCCCATCCAAGGCTCCTTATAGGATGCCTCTGGTGGAGTTGGTCGAGCTCTGCAAATAACTTGATGAGTTATTGAAATTAGGGTTTGTGCGGACAACTGTGTCACCATATGGAGCTCTGGTCCTATTCCAAAAGAAGAAGAACAGGTCCTTGAGGTTTTGTATGGATTACAAAGCCCTGAATAAGATAACAGTCAGGGACTGCTATCCTTTTTCACTGATCCCAGATCTGTTGGATAGACTGGGGAAAGCTAGGATATTCTTTAAGCTAGACTTGAGATCGGGCTACTAGCAGGTCCGTATCGTTGAGGGTGACGAACGAAATATAGCTTGCGTGAACCGTTATGGAGCATTTTAGTTCTTGGTCATGCCCTTTGGGCTAACCAATGCTCCAGCGATGTTTTGTCATTTAATGAATCAGGTGTTAGCATCTTTTCTAGATGACGTCGTCGTAGTATATCTGGATGATATAGTGGTGCATTCCTCAAGCGTTGAGAAGAACTTGGTACACTTGTAGGGGGTTCTTCATGTTTTGAGGGAAAATCAACTTTACTTAAAGTTGGAAAAATGCACATTCATGTTGGAAGAGATATCTTTCCTTGGACATGTGGTTGGCCATGACCAGGTACAAATGGACAAGAGGAAAGTCCAAGCCATTGTGGTGAACTTTTATCGAAAGTTATCCGGAGTTGCTCGAGAGTAACTGTACCCCTCAGCAATTTGCTGAAAAAGAATACCAACTGGGGTTGGGAGGATCGGTGTCAGTCGGCCTTTCAAGACGTAAAAGAACGTATTGCTTCTGAACCAGTTCTAAAATTACCAGATTTTGGAAAACCTTTCGAGATTCACATCGATGCTTCGGATCAAGCGATCAGTGGTGTTTTAATACATGATGTGCATCCTTAGCTTTCGAGAGTTGAAAGCTGAATGAGACAGAGTAGACGTACTCTGCATATGAGAAGGAGATGGTAGCAATGGTGCACACTGCCTTCGGGCATAGAGAGTATATCTCCTAGGTAATGCCTTGGTGGTGAAAATCAACAATGTGGCGAATACTTATTTCACCACGCAGAAGAAATCATTAGCGAAACAGGTTAGAAGGCAGGAATTCCTAGCAAAATTTCAGTTCCAGTGGGAACACAAGCCTGAAAAGGCTAATGTGGTGCCTGATGCACTGAGTAGGCTTAACGCCTTAGCCTGCTGCACAATCTGCAGAGTAGAGGGAGATCTCCTTATGAGGATAAAAGTAGTAGCCACTTTCGATGAGTCATATTGAAAGCTTGTCCAGCAGATCAAGTCGGGTATGACTCGATAATATTATTTGGATGCTAATGACGTTGTCATACCCATGGTGAAAGGCCACTAGTCCTTGTATTCGGTGGGTTGCGACGTGAGCTACTAAGGGAGCTCCATGATATCCCGTGGTTAGGTCATCTGAGACAAAGGCGTATGCTCATCTTGTTGTTTAGGTCATGTTATTGGTCGGACATGCGTGCCGACATTGAGATGTATGTCCGCACATATTTTGTTGTCAATAAGACAAGGTCGATCGGAGGTTACTGCTTGGGTTGTTGCATCCCTTGCCTATCCCTGAGACCCCCTGGACAAGTGTGTCCATGGATTATATCGGTGGGTTTCCCAAGGTCAAGGGGAAGACATCGATATTCATGGTTATGGATAGATTCCCAAGTATGGAGTTTTCATTCCAGCACCCGAGCTATACTCAGCCGTGGTCGCTGCCGAGCTATTCTTTCAGAACGTGGTGAAGCACTTTGCAATCATTGAGGATATCATGAGCGATAGGAATGCCCGGTTCACAGGACATTTCTGGTCGACGTTGTTCGACAAGCTGGGAATAAAGTTGAACTTCTCCACAGCGAACCATCCGCAGACGGATGGACAGATGGAGCGGGTGAATGCCCTTATGGAGGACCACCTCTGTCATTTTGTGACTGCGATCAAAAGGTGATGTGGGGTGGAGACACGTGATGAGCAAAGCAAAAAATGGTATATAAAGATTAACAGCCAGATATCCAGGCAAGAGAATTAATCAGTTACGAAAAGTTGATATGTCTTATAATAGGTTCCAAAGATCCAAAATTATAACTGACTAAACCTCCTTGTAGAATTAAACTAGTTCTTATAGGATGTATAAAACTTGGAGAGCAAAGAACTATCAGGCAAGTAGAATGTTTGCAACAAAATAGCTAGTTAAATCGGAAATTTAAGACAGTGCAGAATTTTTATCAGAATGCAAATGTTGCCATGGCCTCTAGAGGGATTGGTTGGACTTGGATTCGACCCAATTGTTTTGGATGATGGAACAAGGTTTGGTCTTTCCAGTCATGCACAAAATGAAGCGTTTTCTTTGCCCGACTTCTTAAATTACCTGCGACAAAAGTGATACTCAGATTAGTACATAAAAATATTTGCAGAAGTTATTCAGATAAGAAAAGATGCCATGTCTCTCAGAATGATCCACGCGCTGTTGGATTGAACCAAGTTATCCACATGATAGATCAAGATGTGTCTTCGTAATTGCGTCAAAGTTCTGGACTTTTGCTTCACCGAATGCTTAAGATACCTGCGAGAAGAAGCTTAGTCAGATTAGAATTAACAGAACTCAGAAACAGAAAATAGGAAAACTAGGAACAGGGCAAAGTTGCGTCGAGGGCAGGGATCGTCGGCGTTCGTCCGGTGGTGCATGGATGTCGAAACTGCTACTACTGGGGGTTGCTGTGGTGGTGATGACGATGTGGCTGGAGTTTCAGGTCGAGTGGTGGCCGGTCGAAGAAGGGCGACGAGGAAAGGGGGGTCTGAGGCGGGAGCATGGCAGAAGCAGGGGAAACACGAGCTCAGAGCAAAGTTGGCCGGCATTCTTCCGGTGGTTTACGATCGCCGCGGAAACAGGGGAGTCAAACGGAAGTTTCGATTCTGGCAATCTAAGTGGCGGATTATGGATGCCGGTGGCTGAAGCTTCGTCTTGGAGAGGAAGAGTGATGTTCGAAATCTTGTGAGGATCGGACCGGCGGATCGTCGGCGGCGTGCTCACAAAGTTTCAGAAATTTGAAAGTTGGCCGACGGATCGTCGACCGGCAGATGTGCGCGAGATTGGAGCGGAGCAGGAAAGTTAGAAGGAGAAGAGGAGAAGAGAGGAAAGCTAAGTGACACTAGCACCTCAGAGTAGAAAAGGATAGGAAACATCCGATTCCATTGGAAGAAAAACTATTTCGTTCATTCAACAACTCTGTCGATTACAAGCATGGATGCGTGATACATATAGAGAAGATGGGAGAGACGTTGGGGTGAACATTGAAGCTTCTATCTTTGGTTGCAGGGAGAGACGTTGAGGGACTACGTTGAAGCTTCCTTTCTTGGCTGAAGATGAACGTTGGCTGCAAGCGTGTGTTGGAGAGCTTCCATCTTTGCAGTGCTGAAGGTGAGCGTTGGCTGCAGATGTGGGTTGGGCCGAACATTCTAGCAGGCTTTGGCGTGGATGCAGATTGTTGGTGATGAAGAATTCATCTTTGATGAGCGAAAACATAAGGATGACTGTTGGATGAGCTTCTTGATTGGCTGATTTAAAGCGCATTTGGATATTGCTGGATTGGCTTGAAAATATACGGCAGCTTCTGCGCTTGAATGTCTTGACCATTATTTGTTGAAAGTAGTTCTTCTATTATTGAGCTAGCTTTATTGATTGAGCTTGCTAGCTTATTTGTGAACCTTTGAGCCTTCGTCTATGGCACTCGTAGACTCCATTTGTAGCTTTGTGGCCTGCGGTTCCTACCCCCATCAAAAGGACTGGGTGAAGTTGATGGATTCGGCACAGTTTGCCTACAATCTCCATAGATCATCGTCCACGGGGCACAACCCCTTTGAGCTAGTGCTAGGGAGATAACCCCTAACCTCTATTGATATCATGATGAGGACCTCCGAGGGGAGGTGTCCTGTGGCTCAACGGGTAGCTCGTAAGCTAGTGGAGTCACTCCAAGAGGCTTGGGATAGCCTCGAGCTAGCCGCTAGATGAATACAACATTATGCATATCGTCATCATTGGGATGAAGAATTCGCCATGGGCGACTTAGTGCTTCTCTGACTTACACCGCAGATATGGAGGAATATATCTGTGAAAGCGGCACATCGGGGCCTTATATAGAGATACGATTGACCTTTCGAGGTATTGAGCCAGGATGGCTCAGTAGTGTATCATCTGAAGCTCCCCAATAGGATGAAACTACATCTGACATTCCATGTGAGCTTCCTACAGAGGTTTCATAGGGATCTGGGGGATCCCACTCGGTCTCAGTCGCTTCGCGTGCCTCCGACGATTCGAACAGAGTTCGACCAAACGATCAGAGAGATCTTAGATCATTGAGTTTTGGGACATAGAACTGACAAATAGAATTTCCTGTTCGGTGGGAAGGTTCTCCAATGGAAGAAGCAACATGGTATAAGACGTCCGAACTATGACAGTTTGAGGATGAGATCCGACGTTACTTTGAGTCGCTGAGGGCGGCGACTTGCTCTGGAGAGGGAGAATGTTAGGCCTTTGGGCTGAGTTTTAGGTGTGGCCCAAACTCAGCTCAGCCCATTGCCATGTAGCCCACTGGGTTAGCGGGTTGGTGGATTGGATCGGACACTGCTCGGATCCGATTCACATCAACGGGTGTCAAGCGCATCCAGGTGAATGTGCATGGCTAACGTGGGTGGCTGACGCGGATGGGACGCGTCGGTGGATGGTTGGCTAACTCGAGTCAGCATTGAAAAGTGAGGTAGAGGTCGTCGGGTGGGGGAAAAGGCGAGACACGACACTTGGGAAAAACAACTTTGCTGCCCTCTCGCTTCTTCGTATTCCTCATCCTCTCCATCGTTCGTCAGTTTGTCCTCACCGGACATCGTTGGCGGAGTCCCCAGTGCGTTCCGGTGGTGCGGGCGGGTGGTTGGAGCACTGGGGTCAACTCCGTCACCCTTCGCCGTCCTTCTTCGTGTCCCTCATGTCCGCCACTGTAGCAGCCGGCAGCCGCTTCCAAATCACCTTGAAAGGCGGCTACTTCTTCCACTTCACCGAACAGAAGGATCTGGTGGTTGTGTGATCGCCGAGGTACTCCTCTTTCCTTCTCCTTCGTTTCCGATGTGTTCCAGCTTGCCTGTATTGGTCTCTCCTCCCCGGTGAGTGCGTGGCTCCCGACGGATCTCCCCTCTCTGCATCGTCTTCTCTCCGTTTGAGTGCCGGCTGCCTGCGTGTGTGAACTCCCGGCCTCAGACCCGCCTACGTGCATCCATGCTTTGTTGCTCGCCGGACGAGCCCCTTCCGCTTGTGCACGGAGCTCTTGCTTCCTTCTCTGAGGTTCCGAGCTCGCCTGCGCGTGAGCTCTGCTACTCCTTCCTCCTTGCTGGGGCCGCCTGCGTGCAGCATTGCCCTGGTGTCATGTGCCTCCCATTCGAATGAGAAGCCCAGTAGATGTAAATGCGACTTTCCCCGCCAGCGAGGTAGAGCCGCCAGGTGGACGTCACCTTCGTTGTCATCGAGGAGCTAGACTTGCCCCTTGCTCGCCACCAGACTTGCCTCTTGTCTGCCGCCGGTGGGCAACTCTTCTTCCTTCCGATCTCACTTGCGAGTGAGAAAGAGGGGAGTGACCGGCTCTCCTGCTCGCCGATGGGCACATGCAAGGCGTGCTTCGCAGGCGTGAATAGGGACGGGTCATCCCATCCGCTATTGTTGTGCGGCTGGCCAATGCGTAACTTTCGTGCGCCTTTTGTTGGCCCTCATGACTGGTGTGCGATGTCGTGTGAACAGCCATCCGTAGCTGATTGTCGCCGCTGCTCGTGGAGGGTGAGTCCGGCTCCCTGGCATGGGAAGTCCGGCTATCCCGCTTCGCTTCCTTCGATAAGCGAACGTGTTCGGTTACTGTCGTGGACCCCATCCGACACGGTTGGTTCTGGGTGGGTTCACTTTGGGTTCGGGTGAACCTGGTTCAACTCAGCGACACCGGTTCTCGATAAATCTCAAACGTTGATCAGAGTCATGTTGGGATAGCAAAGATCCTTGTTGAGTCCTTGGTCTTCGGAGAACCTTCCCTACTAGTCGTGCCCAATCTCATGGTTGCAACCGTGGTGCCCCTGTGTGGGTGTATTTGGACTCGAATCAAGTGTGACTCACATGTGCAATCCTTAAAAATTTGTTATAGTAATTTAGGGCATGACACTTATGCTAAGTCATCTACACGCTCTTTGTTAGGCCTGATTATTTTTGGGCTAGACCGAGAGGTACATGGGCCTTGGTGAAGGCCCAAGGCCTCGGCGCAGGCCACTTGAGCGAGCCCATTGGAGTAGGTGGATCTAGGCGATGCGTGAAGTGGATCCGCTGCGCTCAGCTCACCCCGCTTTCGTCAATGAAGCGCAAAGAGGCACGAAGGTCTTTGGGTCTTCGATGGTGATGGGAGCTGGTGGAAGCAGGTAAGCTATGGCATGGGCGGCGTTGCTTCCTCACATAGAGCCGTTGATGAGCGGGCGGAAGCGGACGAGGAAAAAGGGAGACATATGCGGCGGACGAAGCAGAGAGAGTCCCCTTCTCCATCGAGTCGTCTTCCCCAGTCGAGAGCTCCTCCTCCCCGGGTCTTCCTCCCACAAGTGTTGCAAGTGTTCCTCTCCACTAGCCTCCGAGCTCTACCTTCTCCATGAGTCAGAGGCATCGAGTAGAGGCGGGCGGGAGAGCTCTGCTTTCCCCGAGTAGCAGACGGCGATGGGAGTAGGTGATGGGCGCATCGTCCTCTTCACAACGATGACGAGTTAGCAGCCGTTTTCTCCTTCCCTCAGGCGGCGACCAGCGTGTGTACCAGCGAGCACTCCGTCAATGGCGAGGTCAGATGAGAGGGGAGATCTGTGCAAGTGATTGTGTACAGAGAGGAGGAGAAGGAGGGGTTTTATGTAGTTGTCTTTGTGGAGAAATAAAGGAGTGAAACTTTCCCGTCACCGCGTCCATCTTCCTGTGTTTCTGGCCAGCGAACTCCGGCCATCTTCCCCATTTCCGGTGGTGCGTTTCCGACATCCAGAGGGACGCCGATGAGGCTAAGGGCGAGGGGCTTGAGTTGATCTCCCACTAAACTGCATAAGAAATTTTTTTTACACAAGGAAAAGCTGGTTGATTCATAGGAAAAGCTTAACACGCATAGTCATGAAAAAATGTTAAAAAGGAGAATACAACGTCTCAATTGAAAAACTACACAAAAACATAGACAAAGACGTAGTTATGAAATCATAATGCCACTAACTGAAGCAAGTATTCAGTTGCATGCCTCTCCCTTCCTAGTTGTGAAATTCTACAGCTTTGCATGGTATATATAGGATTGAGAATTCAAGTACAAGTAAAATGAAAGTGTACACTGTTCCTAAGCCACTAAAAGGACACATCTTTATATGAGTTTAACTTCCTAAATGAGTAGACATACTAATTAGAAATTTAGACTAGTAAGCAGATGCAATTACTCAGCTCCTTCAAACATGTATAAAAATTTTCAATAAACATTAATCAGGAGCAGTAATTTTCAGTCTCATCAAGCATTAACATTTTTCATAAATGAAGATATCCAGGAAATCATACATGAAGGCTTACGTGATCAGGCAAAAGGAAATCACAAAGGCAATTACAGAAAAGCAAGTATTCAGTCGCATGCGTTTCCTTTCCTATCTATAAAATTATACAGTGTTGCATGGAATATGAAAATTGAAGGACTGATCTTGTACTGTCTGGCAGGAAATGAAATAAAAAGGAAAGATACACTGTTGTTAAGCCAGTGAAAGGACACATCTTAATGTGAGCGAAGTTTCTAATTGAGTACATATACTAGTTATAGATTTAGATTCGTAATCAGAAGCAATTATTCAGCTCTTTCAAATATGTGTAAAAGGTTCCAAAAACAAAACTTGCAATTCAGGAGCAGTTATAGTAAAACATTTTCCAATCCTATTAAGGATTTTTTTTTTCAAATAACATAACAAATTTTTTTTTTGGCAAAAGGTTCATGCTTTCCATTAGGCACGAACTTTTGAAGAGATTTAACAAGCCAAGAGTATTAAAGATATTTAGAGATTACTCAAATCTTATAACATTTAAGTCGAACATGCTGCAAATTTTGGTCTGAAATTAAAAAAGAGCAACAGTAAGATTTGACTTTGGGGGATAAACCTTAGCCTTGATCCAAAGGTATGAAATATCCTTCACACCAAATGTACACTTTTTCAACTTCTCATAGAGTTGATTTTCTCTCAAAACTGGAAGAACCATCTCCAAATAAGTCAAGTGCTCCTCAACACATGAGGTAAACATGACTATATCCTCAGATATACACGACGAAGTCATCACAAGATAGATCCTGCCACAAGGTCTATTTTGTGTTCGATCTTTCTCCTAGGTGGGAGGTACTTCGGAATCTCCAAAGGCCTTATGTTAGAAGATGTTAACAACACTCCTTTGGCCACCAAAGGGGTCTCCCTTCTCTAGAACGGTCCTCCACCCACACAGCCAAAACCGTAGGTTTTTCTTGGCGCAACCCTACAACCAAAGCTTTTTTTTCGAAAAGGAGTACTCCCATGGAGTCCCTCTCCTTCTCCTTCTTTGCCATTGTGCTACTAATGCATAGCAAGAATCAAGGAGATCAAATGTCATAGATTCGGATCTCATATAAGAATGACATTACACTATCTTTGCCTTACTAATAGCTTAAGGCGAACAATAGTTTTGTAATCCACTCACTTTAGGATCTCTATGTAGCAATTGCCCCACCACGTGCCAACTGCGATACCAACATCGCTAAATATCCCCAAGACCTGAGTGTCTATCGCACTAACCCACATCCTTCAATTTTGTGCGGGGGACATCTTTGATACGACTCTCATAGTCGTGGCTTCGCCCAAAGCAGGTGCGAAACGTGAATGGAACTAGGAGCGCCTCCTGACCCTTTCCATTTCTCTTTCCTACCACTAGGGTAGAGAGAGGGCCGGTCTCCAATTGACTTCACTGGTTTTTAGCATCACATGCCAATTCTCCCTTGAAAAGAGCTTCTTACCTCTTGCAACAAATGAACTCTTCATTCACAAGGAAGAAGTAACATCAAGTGCGGTAGTCCTCTGGCTACTCGATGTCTACCCAGACATTAGTAACCTAAAAGGATGGCCTTGAAGGCCTTAACCTTCTGACAGCGCAGCTCGGTCTGCACATAACCTATAAAGGTTATCTATAAAGTCGATCTCTAACCTACATATCGTCGATCTCAAACATCAACTGCGCAAATCGCTAGACATAGTCCCAAATACTCAAGTGTGTTCGTGTCATTTTATGGCGCCCCTAGCAGCCTACGACGAGTTCCTAGGAAGGAATTGGCTTTGATCTCATTTTTAAACTCTTCCTACGAGCTTATGGGTTCGATTAGTCCCAATATAAACTTGGTGTGACCTGCGCCCGCCACTATAGTTTGGCATCTCTGAAGAGACACTCAATGCAAACCTTAGGCTTGCTTTCCCCTCTGGGACTGGCATTTTGGAAATACATTTCCTTGCCCAAATGGAAATTCGCAACTTCCTTAATGCAACGTACCCCTCGAAAGGGAGCTGGCTATCGGATGCATCTTTGCACGATGATCTTTTGATCATCATTGACCTCAACCTCTAGGATATGTCATCGCACGACAGTCTGTTGGCCGCCATTAGCCTTGATCTCGGGGACATGTCATCACACGACATCCCCATAATCATCATGAGCTGGCATTTGGGACACATCGTTGCATGACTGTGCCCTGGCCACTATCAACTGTTCTTCGGGACACGTCGTCGCATGACAGTCCCATGACCGCCATTGGCTGCACTTACGGGCACGTCATCACACGACAGTCCCATGGCTGCCATCGGCCTCGGTCGGTGCTATAGAAGCCGCGGTAATGCGCTTCAGCCACAGGACCTCAAAAATATGTGTCTCCGCTAGGGAGATGAGTAACCTGAGTCGTGAGGCTCTAGATGGACAAAGCCAACTCTGTTGAAATCTTTGGAACGAAGCTCCCATATCTGATAGTCTCCACTAGCATCTCAATGCTGTGGTCATTTGTGATCATCGTAATGATTTTTGCTGCAAAATAGGTACAATGCGGTGTACAATTTGGAATGTGTAGACCTTCTCTCTGATACCAAGCTGTCATGCCCAAATTTATGGTAAACAAAGTTTAAATATTTACACATGAGTCAATGCTTGACTTGGGTCCAATCACACCCACACAGCGGTACAATGGCCAAAGCTATTTGATCGGGCATGACTGGCGGGGAAGGTTCCCTGAACCGTTCCCCCAACCAACCAACTAGACCCGTTGAAGATGATGATACGATTCCAACATGGCCTTGATCGGTGTTGACAATTTACCGGGAATTGGAGAGGACAGAAGTGAGTGACTAAATGTCCCACGCCGGGGAGCTGGACATGCCTACACATCCACGGACTGGTCGTTGATGAGCGTTTGCGGACGACCAACCTCACAGCGTCGCATGCTGGTGACAAGGAAAGGCACAAAGCCTAACTCGCTTACAGGCAAGGAGGCAGGAAGATGGCTACCTTGCTTGGACATATGCAGATGTCAAAGAGGTCCTAGTGACACCCTCTCACACGTAGGTGAGGTTGGAGAAAGGGGAGAGGTCACACACCAACGACAGCCCTAGGTGTCTAGCTTCGGTCGCACACAGGTGACGCTCGGTGCCGGGAAGGGGATGTTAACGTGAAGGCGAACGTGGAGAAGCAAGGGAGCTTGTCGCACGCAGGTGACCGGGGAAGGAAGAGGATACTCCAGGTGTAGGCGAAGAAGGCTCGACTGACGGCAGGCTAGTGATGATAAGTTGCATTTTACATCATATTTTTTGCCTCTATTTTATATGATATTTAGGGTCAATTGTATGATTTTATACTAATTTTTAGTGTTTTCACTTCCTTTGGTATGGAATCTTCACTTTTCTTGGTTTTTATGAAAATGCAAGTAAAATGACATAAAAATAATGGATTTTATAAGTTTTAAAGTCATAGCATGGTTCCCAAGGAAACTACAAAGTCGCACATCAAATTTGGAGCAAAAATGGAGTCAGATGCAAGATTCATGGTTGCAGTCGTGAGTTTCGCGTTCAAAGGGAACAATTTTGCGGTTAAGTATAGAATTTCACAAAAACTTTCATGGGTGAGGCATGAGTCCTTCACGGACCGTGAGTTTTTCTATGTACACAATTTTTATTCACAGAAAATTTCACGGCCGCAGCCATGAATAGTTTATGGGCCGTGAGTTTTTCCACCTCTTCCAATTTTTCACTCAATTCGATCTTGAACCGAGTCAGAATTGAACCAAACTTTCTAGAATTCTTCCTTGAGGGGTTCTAAACTGATTGAACTATGAAAGGAAGAATTTTTGGAGGGTTAGAAAGACTTTTTGGGATGAGAACAAGCATAGGCAGCGGCTAGGGCGAAACTCACTTTCAGGGCGAAATTCCGATGAGAGATCACGCAAAGGAGATGATTAAATACTTCATCTTCATCATCAGATTAAGGGGAAGCTGTTCTAATTAATTTCTTAGTGTCTCTTCGCATTTTATTTGAGATTATATGTCAAATTCATCTATATTCATGTTGTATACGATGAACATAAGCGAGTAAATTTATTTTTTGGATTAGGAATGTGGCCCACTGACATTTATGGATTAAAATCTATATTTTCATCTTTGTTAAGATATTTTATAGAGTTAATTTGATTAGAAGTGTATTTATTTACATGATTTACTCTGGCCAAGTATGTTTACGTCTTATACGTTGTGAGAAGGACCACGTTGGAACTATTTTTTTTCAAACCTACGAATCCAATCATGAGAGTAGTTTGGGTTTGTTTGAAGGATTTCAAGGTTTTTCACAGAGCTTAAAGGACCTAGTTGCATTAATTATCACAGGAGTAGGGAATTAGTGTAATTAGGTACCGGATTACGCTTCGGGAGGAGGTAATTTGTACTTTAGGAAAAATCCTTTTCAACACTATAATTTCTATTCAAGAATTTATTTTTATTAAATTCATAATTGTCGCTGAGGTGAAACCCCAAGTCCCGACCTTTTCAAAACCTATTTTTGCCCAAAAACGCTAACTTGTTGCTTTTCATACTTAGAGTTCAAATGAAATTACAAATTGATCCATTTAGATATAAACGAGTCGTGTAATTAGTACTTGACCGCCAGATACTCATTGGGAACAATAATCTATTTATTGTTTCGATAAAGTCATGCACTTGCGACCACATCAAGTTTTTGACGTTGTTGTCGGGGATAAATATTTACTTTTAAGATTTTTTCCTCTGTTACTTGACCGAAACAAATTTAAAGTGTACCAACTCATGGTACAATATAACTCATAACCTTAGATTCTTCAACTAGAGGAGTTGGAGCAAATCTCAGTTTAAAAAATATCGCCAATTTTCTATTCATAAAAATATCTCCATTAAGCAAAAATAGATAAATTAAACTTCAAGTAAATTCTACTATGCATGTGTCTCATGGACATATAGCAATTCACATATGCATTTTATCAATACCAGAATTGAATTTACTCAATAATTTAAGTCTATATGAAATTTCAGAAATTTCCTAAGTCATCAAATCAAATACTCAAAATGTTTCCTAAGTCTAAAAATTAAGGATAAAATAAATTCGATTATCCTTAAAAATCATAAACATTCAAAATATATACCTATAAAACTTGAAGAAAAGCAAAATACATGGGAACACCCTAAACTTAAATTGTTGTATATGCATAAACATTAATTCAAGTTATGACAGATTTCAAATTTTTTTTTGCTAGAGTTCCCTTTAAAATATGAGCAAAACCCTGTGCAATTATATCTAATCATGCAAACATGGCTTAGAAAAATCTAGAAACTATATTACATAATAGATATCAACATTTTACACTATAAATAAGTTTCAAATATCAAATACTATCACGTTTCATCAACTAAATCACATTTACCATTTCAAAAATACTGTTCATCTCAATATCAAAACCAATATCAGAATAAACTAAAAATCAACCATAAACATTACCAGAGCATCACAAATCAACACAAACTATCACAGATACATGGTAAGAAACTAATATATACAATACCGTATTAGATAACCCATGTACCGCTTCCGAAATCTCAATACCATGATGTATATATACAATGCCAACTCGGAATATCAAACACAAGTAAAAGTATCTAGAATCGCATCACAGGGTAATAAGATACAACACTCATACACAAATAAAACATATCATAACTTGTGTGTGCTGCATCAGCATCAATCAACTATCAAATCCTGCTCACTGAGAATATACATGTGAGATGTATCGAAGGAAAATAAGCATCAAATTAAATATAAAATAAAATAATAAATATACTCACGGATAAGATATTAATCAGTCTCGGTATCCTTGGAGTCCTCCTTCTCGTCGTCTCCAATAGGCTGTGTCGATGATGTAGGGAGACGCCGCTGCAGAAGCTCCTCTATCGCGCATAGGGACTCAAGTGTCCTCGCCTGCCCCTGCTCCAAGCGCGATATATCATCGCACATCCTCCACTGCTTAGCCTGAATATGGTGTAAAGAAGGGTCCGTCGGTACTGATGTAGATGGGCCGGCTGAAGAAGACGGTCCAATAGCGGTAAATGACTCGACTAGAGGAATGGAAACTAAAGTCCTTGATGGTGACTATGGAGGTGAGGCTGCCTCACTAGGACCTCCCCCACCTCGTGTGGGATCCACGATCTAGTTTTGCTAAACATGAATCGTAGTGCGGTTCATGTTCGGCAGCCTTAGGTTGGCCTCTAAATGTCTGAAAATAAGATGATACGAGATCCCAATCCTCGCAATCATCTTGATAGCTATGCATGCATCCAGATCCAGTTTAGGATTGCCCTTAGCTCATTCAACCCCGAATGTCAATATCGAGGGCAAGGACAATAGTGGTCACTAGACCACCCATCACAATAACTCCCTTCCGCGCCTTAGCCATCTTCTGAATCTGCTTCACAAGGTAGAATGGAGTGCTGACACAGAATCCAGTGAGCATGGTCCATAAAACATATAACTCTAAAGCTCTGATCATCCCATCTCTCTCCGCACGCCCGAAGATGGTGTGTGTGAGAACCCAATGGGTATATCTGAGTGCTAGGCAGGATAAATAGGTAGCTCTGGAGGTCCTGGGATCAAATCCTGTTTCTCTAGATATCTGTTGCAAAAACATCCAATCTGTATACTCTCGTGGATGGTGCGCGTCACATGCGCGGGGAACCCAAATATATAACCTAGCTAGTCTAAGGTAAGTACGTGATCTCGGTTCCCCAACTAGAAGGAGATACGTCCTGGATCTCTTCATCATAGTTATGCAAGGAAATCTGGATAGAGCTGAAGAACTCCAAGGTGAGCTGGACATAAGTAGGGTGTATCTGTTGATAAAAATCCTGCCACCCTATGTTCGAAAACATCCACTGGATGTCATTGAACAATCCTAGGGTCTGAAGGGTCTGATCATCCCAATACCTAGTGCTGAGAACACCCCTAGCAGACATGACCCTGTATCTCCTCTCCTAATCCCTACTCCTATATCAAATCTGTTGTGGATAGGGAATAAGGATCGGAGGTGGAGAATGCGCTTGTCTCTTCTTGACTATAGCAGGCTTTGGCACAGGAGGAGATGACTCTGGTGATGATGGCTCAATTGTACTAGAGACTGCTCTGCTGACGGTAGCACTGATGACACCAAAATTCATAGTATATTTTGTGTCATTTCATGTGTCTTTTTGTGTCATAATTATGCTCTTTTGCTTATTTTTAAGCCTTATGTGTCAAATATTACAGAATCTACACCATTTCTTATTTTTGATCATTTTCAGGTTAAAAGTGCCATATTTTGATGGATTTTGGAAGATTTGAGCACACAAATGGATTCCAGACGTCGAAACAAAGTTACTCATCAATTTTCATAAAATTCGGAGCTAAATTGCAAACATACGGCACTACCATATTTTCTGGACAAACTACCACGGTACCGTATTTTTGGACGACTTTAATCAGAGATTTTGGGCAAAATACGGCACTACCGTATTTTTGGGACAAAATCTCATGGTACCGTATTTTTAGAGGATTTTACACAGAAAGTTTCTGAATTCTGGGTAAAAATACGGCACTGCCGTTTTTTGGGGAAACTCTTTCACGGTACCGTATTTTGGGCCATTTTTCGCGAGTTTTTCGGTCCGAATCTTACACGGACCATAACTTTTGATTCAGAAGTCCAAATTAAGATCTGAAAAAAGTGACAGACTCATCTTTAAGAGGAGAAGATGTACGAACAGAAAGCCCCAATGTTTATCACCAATTGAGAGAGCAATCATCAGAGAGGTGGTTAGGGTTTGTCCTCGCGCCGAGAGGCGTAGAAGACATCTCAGACCGTGATTTTATACCAAAGCTTCGTCCGGAGTAGGAGAGCATGCCCCAGAAGTTTCAGAGTGTTTAGATTCTGATCGAGGGAGATATCATCAAAACAGTGGTGACAGCACTGTTCACAAGTGAAATTACGGGTTGTATTTCAATTGCAACCCTGTTTTGTAACTTTTCTTCCCCCTTTTTGTTTTCTAATCCTCTGAAATTATGGTTTGTTGTAATCCTTTCATCATGAAAGCTTAGATTTTCTTTTGGGACATGAGGTGTAATCCCCTTAGTTTGTTAATGACTAGAAAACATTGATTTTTGTCAGTTTAATTTTAATATGATAATTTTACTTTTGTGTTTGATTTTTTTTAATTCTCTTTAGTTTTATAATATCAGCATGTTTTAGAGTTTTGCGAAATAGACCGAGAGGTTGATCGTTTGAAATTCGGAACCCTAGGAATCGTTGAATTTGGAACTATCGTGAGAGATTAAGTAGTTTTTCAAATTCTGATCTTTAGTGATTTTATTGCCATGTTGAGTTTCTGATACTTTGGATTGAGTTATTGTGTTAGACTTGATTTGATCTTGCACGAGAGTGAGGATCGAGTCGTCGGAAAACCATAAGTAAAACCTGTGTTGAGTTTCAGGATGCACGAGAGTGATCCTTGAGATTCCACTTGAGATGATTGACTTAGAATTCGGATGCACGAGAGTGATCCTTGAGTTCTTTGTTCAATGATTCACTTATCTTTAGCATTGAGAATAGATCTTGCACGAGAGTGAGGATCGATTATCTGCATGATTGTCTGCACGAGAGTGAGACAATACCTTTATGAAGTGACTTAGGATTTTATCATAATATAATTAAACTGACAACCTTTATTTCCTTCTAGTCATTAGAATTAAGGTGGATGAAACTCTAGTCCCAGTTTCTCTCTCATTATCTTTTTCGTGTGTTCTCCATCATTGCTTTTCATCATATTCAGTTTGCTTAGCTAGTGAGAATACAACTATTTGGTACTTAACAATAAGGTCTTTGTGGTTCAATATCTATTTTATGACTTCTAGTATCCATGCACTTGCGAACACAACAAGTTTTTGGCGCCGTTGCCGGGGACCTTAGTTTTGTTAATATCAAAATAGTTGTTAGTATTACTAGACTAAGTTTTATTTATTTTAGATTTAACTTTGTTTTTTGTTTTTGCAGGTTTTGGATTTTCATAGTTGTGACAGAACTGTGAATTCTTAAATTTGTGAATTGCTTATGTTTTATTCTTTTTAAATTTTTTAGATATTCTGAAAAAAAATCTTATTGATTGGTGTTGGATAATCTTTCTGTTATTGATAGATTTGAAAATATGTCTTTTAATCACAACTCCTAGGCAACTGAAAGAGGTGAGGTATACATGCCACCAAGTAAGTCTCTTGTAGATACGTTTAACTCTTTTATGCAATCTTCTAGGACATCTTATTCTCCTGTTAGATGTGAAATTTGTGGATATTTTGATCATTATTCCTCTAATTGTCTATTTTTAAATTCCAATTCACCATGATATCAAGATAATCAATATGATTCTAGATCTTTTTATGATGATTGCTCAAACTATACTTCTGAACCATGCTTTGAGAAAACTGAAAAATCTAGCCTAGAGATTATGTTT
>CM050438.1:71336808-71389092 GCA_027562315.1 Costus pulverulentus
TTCTGAAATTGATTCCTTTGATAATGTATTATTGGAAAAAGTTGAGGAAATTGAAATTGAAAAACCCTCTTTTGATGAAATTGATGCTTTTGATGATATATCATTTATAGTTGAATCTGATGAGTTTGAAAATTGTGATATTCATGTACCTCAATTTGATTTTGATGATATTGTTGAAATTAATGATAAATCTTTTGTGGCTAACTCTGGTTATATTAATTCTTTTGCTAACATTGATAAATCTCATGATTCTTCATATGATTCTGATTTTGACTCTTCTGATGATGAATTATTTGTGGGGAAGCATGAGGAAATTAATTTTGAAGAGTCTCATCTTGATTTTGTTGATAATTTTGATATTGAAAAATTGTTTGATGATGAACATGAGGAAATTGAAAAAGATTTGAAAAATACAAACACTGATGAATCTTACTCTGATGTTTTGCCCATATCTTTTGTTGAATCTTTTGATTTATTTGAAAATTCATACTTTATTGAGGAATCTAATGAAAGACATAAAACTTATTTTGATGATCCAATATTTGAATCTTTTGATCAAAGTCCTTTTCTTATTGCTATTGAAAACATTAATTTGAAGAAAAGACTAATGATTTTGCTTTTTGACAAACATAGGAAGATCATAAAGATTTCTTTCAGTGGATTTAAAAATTTTTATTTTAATTTCTGCAAATTTAAAAAAGCCACTTCAATTGTGATTTACATGAAATTTTGGATGTTTGATTTAGTGGCTAAATATTTTGGACAGCGAAAATGCAGAAAATTGTTTGCTCTTTACTTTGGTACTAATTCACCTGCTTCACCATGATAACTGAGTTTAGGTCAAGCTATGGGCCAAAAATTAGCGCTTCTTGGGAGGCAACCCAAGCACACTTTTACTTTGCCTAGTTTCTTTTATTTTAGTTTATTTTTAGAATTAATTTTCTTTTTCTTGTTGCAGGAAAATAAAATTCTTTACGGTTGCACTGCTTTCCTTGGACACTTGCGGCTTCTTCTCCAAATTTCCAGCACCTCTAGCCACCACTGCATCTGCCTTTGACATCACTGTCTCCAGCCATCGACACTGGATCATACCACCAGCAGATTCTTATTTCTTTTGCTGCCTCTTATTCCATGATTTTATTTATTTTTGCAGCAGTTCTTTATTATTGACTCTGATTTTTTTATGCAATACAATCTTTTGCACCGGCCGATGATCTCACCTCTATGACTGTATTCTATAGCAGGCCACTAGAGATTACTCACTCTACTGTCGGCACCATCATCATTGCTAGCAGCTCTTTAGCTAGCTTCTGTTCCATATTTGCTTCTCGCTTGCATCAGATCTTTTCACCTGCACCCTTTTGGATCATTGATGATACCTCTGATTTCCCTTTGAAAAGATTATTGTTCTATTTTCTTTTGATTTAAGTAAGAGATTATTTTTTGATCTGAGTCTTATGTATCTTAAATTGTGCAGGTAAAATTTTCAGAAGGCACATCTTTGGACCTAGCAGCATCTACCCCGACACTATTTTTAGTCTAAGTCTTATGTATCTTTGGTCAGAGCTTGCTATATAGTTTTGTGAGTATTGTTTACACTCTTTTGTATTCATGATTTTTCATATGGTTGCATCTTTGATTTGTTGTCACTTTACACCCTTTGCATTGTTTGAGCCTTATGTGATTATATGGACTAATCATGTCACACTTTTGACTATGATTATATGAGTTTTCATGCTTCACACCTTTTGCATTGATTTTGACATATTTTGAGGTATAAAATTTTTATGACTTGAATCCATGAGTTAAGAGATGTGTAGATTAAACATTGATTATGAAAGTTCATGCTAATGCCTGTAAATGAAGATATACCTATTATGTTGAATTTATTTCTTCAATATATATCTACTTGCTGAAATTATTCATTGATTAATGCATATGTTTTGGGTATGTATGTTGTTTGATGAATGCAATCTAAGAGTGAAGCATCTTTCTTGAATAAAATGAGCATATGAGTGTAATTTTTGAATTGATGTCAATTGATTAGCCTAGTTGATGTTTAATTTATCTTACTATTTATTGGGAAAAAAGAATCCAAGATCCACAAAAAGAGTGAGAGACTCCCATACTTGGCACTGTGCAAAATTGACAGTGGTACCTAAGACATGGGTTGAAGTCAAAAATTATAAAAAAAATTTGATGAGAGAAAAATTTTGGGTAGGCATGAGAGAATGACTCCTCTACTTGGCACTGTGTAAAATTGACAGTGGTATCGAAGATAAGAGTTGAAGTCCAAATAAAAAGTGTGTATCTATGTGGGTACATACCATCAAAAACACACAAAAAAAGAGAGAAAAAGAGATTTTGAGTGGAAAAAGATTTTGGATATCCTATTCCTGTAAACAAAGGTATGATAGATTTAAACTAAAACAAAGGTGAAATCATGAGATTGAGATTCTTTTTATTATGCGAGTTGTGAAGTTTTATTTGATCAAAGTTGTAGATCTTAAAGATTAGTTTCATTGGATGATGTATTTATCTGAAATTTGTGCAAAAAGTTGATGAAATATTTCATGAGTGATTATATTTTAGAAATTTATTTTTCATAAAAGAGCATATTCTCTATACTTAGCATTATTCTTTATTTATTTGCTTGAGGACAAGCAAAGTTTGAGCTTTATGTGTTTGATGACACCAAAATTTATAGTATATTTTGTGTCATTTCATATGTCTTTTTGTGTCATAATTATGCTCTTTTGCTTGTTTTTAAGCCTTATTTGTCAAATATTACAGAATCTACACCATTTCTTATTTTTGATCATTTTCAGGTTAAAAGTGCCATATTTTGATGGATTTTAGAAGATTTGAGCACACAAATGGATTCCAGACGTCAAAACAAAGTTACCCGTCAATTTTCATGAAATTCGGAGCTAAATTGCAAAAATACGGCACTACCGTATTTTTTGTACAAACTACCACGGTACCGTATTTTTGGACGACTTTAATCAGAGATTTTGGGCAAAATACGGCACTACCGTATTTTAGGGACAAAATCTCACGGTACCGTATTTTTAGAGGATTTTACATAGAAAGTTTCTGAATTCTGGGTAAAAATACGGCACTGCCGTTCTTTGGGGAAAATCTTTCACGGTACCGTATTTTGGGCCATTTTTCGTGAGTTTTTCGGTCCGAATCTTGCGCGGACCATAACTTTTGATCCAAAAATCCAAATTAAGATCCAAAAGAAGTGACGGACTCGTCTTTAAGAGGAGAAGATGTACGAACAGAAACCCCCAATGTTTATCACCAATTGAGAGAGTAATCGTCAGAGAGCCGGTTAGGGTTTGTCCTCATGCCAAGAGGCGTAGAGGACATCTCATACTATGATTTTTACACCGAAGCTTCGTTTGGAGTAGGAGAGAACACCCCAGAAGTTTCAGAGCGTTTGGAGTCCGATCGAGAGAGAAATCATTAAAATAGTGGTGACAGCACCGTTCACAAGCGAAATTACGGGTTGTATTTCAATTACAACCCTGTTTTGTAACTGTTCTTCCCCCTTTTCGCTGTCTAATCCTATGAAATTATGGTTTGTTGTAATCCTTTCATGATGAAAGCTTAGATCTTCTTTTGGGACATGGGGTGTAATCCCCTTAGTTTGTTAATGACTAGAAAACATTGATTTTTGTCAAGTTTAATTTTAATATGATAATTTTACTTTTGTGATTGATTGTTCTTTAATTCTCTTTAGTTTTATAAATATCAGCATATTTTAGAGTTTTGCGAAATAGACCGAGAGGTTGATCGTTTGAAATTCGGAACCCTAGGAATCATTGAGTTTGGAACTATCATGAGAGATTAGGTAGTTTTTTGAATTCTGATCTTTAGTGATTTTATTGCCATGTTGTGTTTCTGATACTTTGGATTGAGTTATTGTCTTAGACTTGATTTGATTTTGCACGAGAGTGAGGATCGAGTCATCAGAAAACCATATGTAAAACTTGTGTTGAGTTTCAGGATGCACGAGAGTAATCCTTGAGATTCCACTTGAGATGATTGACTTAGAATTCGGATGCACGAGAGTGATCCTTGAGTTCTTTGTTCAATGATTCACTTATCTTTAGCATTGAGAATAGATCTTGCACGAGAGTGAGGATCTGTTATCTGCATGATTGTCTGCACGAGAGTGAGACAATACCTTTATGAAGTGAATTAGGTCTTTATCATAATAGAATTAAACTGACAACCTTTATTTCCTTCTAGTCATTAGAATTAAGGTGGATGAAACCCTAGTCCCAGTTTCTCTCTAATTATCTTTTTCGTGTGTTCTCCATCATTACTTTTCATCATATTCGGTTTGCTTAGCTAGTAAGAATACAACTATTTGGTACTTAACAATAAGGTCTCTGTGGTTCGATATCTATTTTATTACTTCGAGTATCCGTGCACTTGCGGACACAACAAGAACAATCTCCGGTGAGTAAGCTGATGGTACTGAAGTTAGGACAATCACCTCTGGAATATCTGGCATCTCAGGTGCTGGAGGTGCTGCCTCTGGTATAACTGATGGTGATGATGGCAAATCAGGAATATCAATAGAAATCTCTTGTAAATTAGTAAAAATCTCAGGAGATCCCTCTGCATCGTCTGGTAACTCAAGTGTAGCAGCCTCAAGGTCCGATAAGTTGCTATGAGCTGAGGACGGAGAGGGAATCTTTGGAGTCTAGACTGAATCATGTACAATAATGTCCTCAACCTCCATAGACTCCGTATCAGCAGGAACCGCAAACTCTAGCAAATCAGAAGGAGGCTCTATTATGGTAGCCTCCTTCACATCCATGGGAGTAGAAGTAGTCTGTTGCTCAACAACATGCTCTATCTTAACAGTAACAGGAGCTAGCTCTGGGGGTGCCACTGGTATGTTTGTGGTCTCTGGTATAGGAGATAGACATGGGGCTACTCTCCTCCCCCAACCAGATGAGGAATGCGTAGTGCATTTCCTCGCGTATCGTCTAGTGATACGCTGATCTCGTCTCTCTGGCCTATCAGCAGGTCACTCTGAAACAATCTCCAACTCTAGAGAACTCACTGGCTCCTCTGCAGCCTATGAGGTACTGGGTCTAGCAAATGTACTCGGAGCCTCATATGTCTGCATCTACATCTCTGCCTTTGAGTCAGTGTAAACTATACGCTCAAAACGATGGGGTAAAACCCCAAGTACCATCCTATATATGAAACATGGGACTGGACCAATGTATCTACTCTTCCTCATAGCCCCATAGGGTCTAGATCTCAATGCTCTCCTTGGTGCCATGATATCTCAACAATTCACACAGATATATGCAGAGTTTTTACAAAAACCGTGAAGCTACAGTAACTCAGAAAATCGCCCGTCCACGATTTTACAAAAATCTCCCCAAAAATCAAAGTAAACTATCTCCAAATTGGTGCTAAAATCATACAAATCAAATAGAGAATCCAAAGAGTAAGGCTGGGTGAAGTTTGCTCACGAATCTAGAAGAAACCGGGCTGAAATCGGTAAAGGCGGCGAAACCCTTGTTCTGGCGAATTGTCGGCGCTTCTGTACAGAATCTGGAATCAGCTGAAAGATCATCGGAAATCACTCGCCGGAGGTGGAGGAAGGTCGGAGGAGAAGATTTGTCGCCTGAGGTGGAAGGAATCATCGAAAGATCACGTTTTACGAGCGTGGGCATAAACCCTAGTTTCGCTCATTAAGTTCAAAAACAAAGAACTCATGGTCCATGATGGACTCACGGCCATGACTGTGAAAGTTTCTGTGAACACCCTTCTCGCGTTTCCTTTCGACGTAACATTCATGGCCCGTGACTGACTCACGAGCACACTCGTGAATGTCTTGTTTGACATCTATTCTTTATGAAAAAAATTTCAAAAAATTCATGCACGTAGAACAACTTATTTTAAAACATTCCATCAATAAAAATTTATCATGCTGCAGAAATTCTTAAAAATTGAAAGAAGATCAAAAACTAAAACTAATAGTAGTAAAAGTCAAAAATTTGGGTTGCCTCCCAAAAAGTGCTTGTGTAGTCATTAGCTCGACCATAGTTTCATGTCATGGCAGAGTTGGTGAATCAATGGCATAGTATAGAGCATATAATATTCTACTTTTCCTCCATCTCAAGAGTGTGCCCACCAAAGTATATATCCAGTGAAATAAGTGAATTAATGTCGCAGTGGCCATTACATGCATACAAAAACTAAAGTTAAAGTAGTGAAAAGAATAATAATTTTTTTGCATTTATCTAAGACTAATATCATGCATTCTTTCTTTAGATTTATATCAAGAATTGGAAGAAGATAGGAATTAAGATCAAAAAATTCATACCTTGGATTGCTCAAAATGTTTTCAAATTTCACATTGGGTTTTTTCACTTACCTTAATGTCATTGTGATCAAGTATCTCATGTGTTATCATCTTTTGGGTACCTGTGGTTGGATTTGAATCCAATAATAATTCGGTCACCTCATCATCATCTATCATGCAAATTCCTAATGAATTTTTATGGAGAAAAGGAATTGATAGTTCATATGGTGGTGGTGGTAGAATATGCATAGGATCCTCTTCCTCATCTTTCTCTTCAATGGGGGTACTCCATCCTAACATAATCAAATTCACCTCCATCTATCACACTACTTCTTACTTGAGGATCCGTAAATTCCTCATCCTTCTTCTCATAAGATTCCAAAAGTTTAAATTTTTCTTCAAATATATCCCAAGTATTTGTGTTGCAAGGCACTATGTTATGTGAGAGGGGACTGGATGGTTGATAAAGTACTGAGGGAGGGTTAATGAGATATTTAGAATTTTCAAAATCATTAAAATTTGAAGAAGGTAAATCATAATTCGTGACTGGAGTCATGACTAATGATTATTCAAACTATGCAAAATTCTCAGATTCATCTTGGATTCCTTACTCTATGTCATTTTTATCAGTGCCATAAATTATACTATGAATTTGTTTATTCATAGCAGCTATAGAGTTTTCAACCGTGGCTTCTAGGTTGGATTCTTGAGGTTGACTAAACTTCGGTTGTGGAATAAAACTTGGTCATTCTAATAGAGTAAGTTTTGATGGTTCTCCCAACTTGGATTGTAGGTACTAGGGCATGAGTTAAAGGATGAAGGAATCCCTAATTTACATTCAGTATAATGATGCCCATGATGTCTACAAATATCATAAGTAATACATTTCAACATAGAATATTGCATGCTTAAATAATTAGTTTGTTGAGTTAATGAATTTACCTTTATTGAAAGTGATTGTAATGCATCTGTACCATATTCTCTTATCATTATTGGTGGTACATACCTCTGATTTGACCATTGACATTGGTTGAACATCATATTTTCAATTTATGCAACAAAATTTAGAAATACATAATGTAAAACAGGAAATGCAAAACAAAGCTTAAAATGTCTAGTCTAGTGATTTCTGGCATGAGTTTTCCTGTTCACACAACGTACTAATCCGAAAAGGGAAAAATAAAATAAACTAACTATAAAGAAAAAAAATGTGAAAAATAAGAAAAAAAAGCAAAAATGAAAAAAAAAATAAAAATGAAAAAAATGTCTAGTCTATAAATCTCATGATTAAATTGATATTGGCTAGCATGATTCCCGGCAACAGTGCCAAAAACTTGATGCTGCCACAAGTGCACAACTTTATCGAAATAATAAAAAGATTATCGTTCCCAATGAGGATCTAGCGGTCAAATACCAATTACACGACTTGTTTATATCTAGATTGATCAATTTATAGTTTCGTTTGAACTCTAAATACGAAAAGCAACAAAGGTAGCATTTTTGGGCAAAAGTCAGTTTTGAAAAGGTCGAGACTCAGGGTTTCACCTCACTGACAATTATGAATTTAATAAAAAAAAAATCCTTAAATAGAAAATTTTAGTGTTGAAAGGGATTTTTCCTAAGGTATATATTATCTCCTCCCGAAGCATAATCCGGTACCATGACAATTAACGCAACTAGGTCCTTTAAGCTCTGTGAAAAATATTGAAATCCTTCAAACAAACTCAAACTACTCTCGTGATTGGATTCGTAGTTTTGAAAAGAATAGTTCCGACGTTGCGATTCACCTCTCGGTCCTTCTCGCAACGTCTAAGACGTAAACATACTTGGCTAGAGTAAATCATGTAAATAAACACACTTCTAATTTAATCAACTCTATAAAATATCTTAACAAAGATGAAAATACAGATTTTAATCTATAAACGTCAGTGGGTTACATCCCTAATCCCGAAAATAAATTTACTCGCTCATGTTCACCGTACACAGCATGAATATAGATGAATTTGACATGTAATCTCAAATAAAATGCAAAGAGACACTAAGAAAGTAATTAGAAATGCTTCCTCTCGATCTGATGATGAAGATGAAGTATTTAATCCTCTCCTTTGCATGATCTCTCATCGGAATTTTGCCCTAAAAGTGAGTTTCACCCTAGCTGCTGCTTGTGTTTGTTCTCATCACAAAAAATTTTACCTAACCCTCTAAAAATTCTTTCTTTTATAGTTCAATCGGTTTAGAACCCCTCAAGGAAAAATTCTAGTATGTTTGGTTCAATTCTGACTTAATTCGAGGTCAAATTGAGTGAAAAAAGAAAAAAGGTGAAAAAACTCACAGCCTGTAAACTGTTCATGGCTATGACCATGAAAGTTTATGTGAATAAAAATTGTGTACACAGAAAAACTCACGGCCTCACTCGTGAAAATTTCTATGAAATTCTATACTTAGCTGCATAACTGTTCCTTTTGAATGCGAAACTCATAGCCAGCAAAAAACTCACGGCTGCAACTATGAATCTTGCGTCTAACTCCGTTTTTTCTCTAAATTTGATGTGCAATTTTGTAATTTCCTCAGGAACCGTGCTTTGGTTTTAAAACTTGTAAAATTCATCATTTTTATGCTACTTTACCTATATTTTTATAAAAACCAAGGAAAGTGAAGATTTCGTACCATAGAAAGTAAAAATACTAAAAATTAGTGTAAAATCATACAATTGAGCCTAAATATCACATAAAATACAGGAAAAAAATATGATGTAAATGCAACTTATCAGGCGACGAACCTACGGACAACGTCGCACACAGGCGGCAGGCACTGGACGCCTAGCTTCATGTGCAGGCAACGGATGGAGACCAAGAAGACATGCCTGGAAATTCATGCACACAAGCAACCGGAGCCCGATGATGGGAGAGGAGAAGGGCTCACCGACGGAGTAGAGGAGGGAGATGCGGTCACAACAACACCCACCATCGGAACCAAAGGAGAGGAAGATGCTCAGGAGCTGCAAGTTCAACTGGGGAAGAAAACCAAAAAAGAGATGGAGAGGGAGTACCTCGACGAGATCTCACTGGCTCCTTCTATTTGATGAAAAGGATGTAGTCGACGCCTTTCGGGCGGTCTGGAGTTCAGCCACCGGCTGCGACGATGACGAGGCAGCCCGTCGTATTCAGTCCACCCGCCCGCACCATCGGAACACGTATGGAGCTCACCAATGATGTTCGCCTTCGATCCGAGTTTTCTGATTGAGAGAGGGAGAGAGAGAGAGAGAGAGAGAGAGAGAGAGAGAGAGAGAGCTGTGAGGACAATAGTGCGAGAGCATCGTCCGTTGTCCTATCTGCTCTTTTCTTTTTCATCTGATTTTCACTCATGTAGTCGCCCCAGGACAACACGCTACCCGAGGCGAGCTCACCTCCCATTAACCCATGCATGCAGTGTCAATCACCCACGCACGCGATTTCGTCTCGAGGTGTCCCCAGATCCAGTTTCTCACCTGCCAACCCAGTCACCAGTGGAATACAGGGTTGGGATGGGATTTAGGCCGTGCTCAAATTCTGGCCCTAGGGCCTAACACTTGCCAAAGCAAGCCTAGCTTGGTCAAGTTGTGAGATGATGTAACTTGACATGCTGAGTCAAGCTAGGCTAGTATTGGTTTAAACTTATCTAAAATTCAATATGGGCTAGACCAATTAAATGCTCCTCTCATTTATTTTTTTTAACCCAAATTTATTTATTTGTTTGTTGCCATTTTAATTAAGGAAGATATCTATTCAATTTAATTTAATGTATTTTTGGATTATTTAACGATGAATGAGTGTTTTTAAGGACTACCTTCCTCTTATTATTTCTATTTCCTTTATATATTTTTAAAAAAGTTAGAAAATAGTTGGGGGTGAATTATTTCAAAAGTAGGAGAGAATTACAAAATCGCCATTCATCACTTCCTATAAATGCTACTAGTACTGTCGAAGATGGACTTCGGAAGAGCAAAGAAAGAAACACGCAATTTCAAGGAAAGTCCCTCCCTAACATATCATTGGCACGAACAACAATCAACCGTCCATCATGTCTTTTACTGATCACGATGTAATTTTAAGAAACGAAAAAAAAATAAAGACGTTTACACTGTTTTATGACGTTATTGTTGCCGTTTCCGTCGTTTCACTGTTTGCCCTTCTAACTATAGTTAACTATGGTTGACTTAATGTTTTAATTTTATTTCCCCCTCAAAATATTTCACTTTACTTTTCAAAGCTTGCATCACCGTTTCCTCTCCCTCTTCTCCCCCTTTCGTTGCCGCATCGCAGTAGCTGTAGTCGTCATTTCTCCATGCTTTCCATTGTCATTTCTTGCCCATTACCTAACCCAGCTTAACCCTAGTTATTGGTTAGGTTTTAATTCCTTTTGAAACTAAATTTCTGACCCTGCACCATTTGTTTTCGTATGCAAAGCTCGCTTCTATAGCTAGCATGACTAGCGATTCTTGTCTCAGTCCTTGTCTTTGGTGAAAACTCCTTGAAGTGATTGTTGATATAACTTTTCTTCTCTTTGGTGGCTACTTTTGATAGATTTTTATAATGATTTTTGATAGATTTTGTTGTGGGTATGAGCGTGTTCTATCTCCTTTTTTTGGCTTGACGTGAGTAACTGCATCTCCCGTGTTTTCTCATGGTGCTTTATTTTGGTATGATTTTGGAGCTGACATTCTTTATTTTGCTATGATATTTATACTGTTAAGTTCTTGATATGATTTTGGTCATTTGGTGATAATATGAAGATGTTGTTTTACTAAATTTTACAAGGGTTAAAGGAGTTCCATGCCCCTATTAGTGCTTTGACGAGTTTGCTGTCCAAATCTCATTATTCCCCGTTTTCCCCTATTTTGGTGTTTTGATAGTGGAGCTGAGCTCTTTTTGTTGGCTGATTTTATATGAGATTTTGGTGCTATCAATCCTAGATATGTTAGCAGTTGATATAGTCTTGTGTGAATAAGTTTTGAGGTAGCTATATTAGTTATGGTATTCTGCTAGAGTTTCATATTAAAACTTTAGCATCACAAAATTTATAATTATGGTTGAAATCAATTATAATATAGTTGATATCAACTATATATGGTTAATATCAACTATACAAGTTACTCTAGCAGCTATATAATTAATATCGACTAATATAGTTGATATCAGCTATAATATGGTTGATATCAGTCATAATATGGTTGATATTAACTATAGAGTTTCATGTTGAAACTTTGGTGTCACAAAATTTATAATTATAGTTGATATCAACTATAATATAGTTGATATCAACTATAAAAAAAATCTATATCAACTATAAAAGGTCTTTTAGCAACTATATAGTTGATATCGGCTATAATATGGTTGATATCAACTAAAAAGTTTCATGTTGAAACTTTAGTGTCACAAAATTTTTAATTATGGTGGATATCAACTATAAAAAAATCCTATATCTATAGTAAAAGGTCCTTTAGCAACTATATAGTTGATATCTAGCAACTATATAGCTGATATCAACTATATTGTAACTGATATCAACAATATCATAACCATAAAATGATATTATGGCTGATATCAACTATAGAGTTTCATTTTGAAACTTTGGTATCACAAAATTTATAATTATGATTGATATTAACTATAAAAAATCTTATATCAATTGTAAAAGGTCTTATAGCATCTATATAGTTGATATCATCCACAATACGGTTGATATCAACTATAGAGTTTTATGTTAAAACTTTAGTGTTTCAAAATTTATAATTATAGTTAATATCAACTATAAAAAACCTTATATCAAATGTAAAAGGTCCTCTAGCAACTATTTTATTGATATCAGTTATAATATGGCTGATATCAGCTACAATATAGTTGATATCAGCCATAATATAGTTAATATCAACAATAATACGGCTGATATCAACCATATTAATATAAAAAACCTTATATCAATAGTAAAAGGTCCTCTAGTAGCTATATAGTTGATATCAGCTATAATATGATTGATATCAACCACAATATGGTTGATATCAGCCATAATATGATTGATATCAATTATAGCGTTTCATATTAAAACTTTGGTGTCACAAAATTTATAATTATTTTTGATATCAACCATATATCAACCATAATATGGTTGATATCAACTGTAAAAGTTACTCTAGCAGCTATATAGTTGATATTAACTATAATATGGTTGATATCAGCTATAATATGATTGATACCAGCCACAATATGGTTGATATCAACTATAGAGTTTCATGTTGCAACTTTGGTATCATAAAATTTATAATTATAGTTGATATCAACTATAATATGGTTGATATCAACTATAAAAAATTCTATATCAACTGTAAAAGATCTTTTCACAAATATATAGTTGATATCAGCTATAATGTGGTTGATATCAACTATGAAACTTTAGTGTCACAAAATTTATAGTTATAGTTGATATCAATTATAATATGATTGATATCAACTATAAAAAACTCTATATCAACTATAAAAGGTACTCTAACAACTATATAATTGATATCATCTATAATATGATTGATATCAACAACTATAGCATTCGTAGCTGCAAGCCGTCGCCATTACTCATTTCGCCGGCGCCGCTGTTACTCTAGAAGCCGTCGCTAATACTCATTTTGCCATTACCAATGAATGGTGTATCTTGATGTAAACTAATGTTATTTTGGAATGTTGTATATGAGGATTGTTGTTATACATTTTTGTTATCGAATGTTGGTTTCAGAAATGTTGTTATATTCATTTAATTATGTGTCAGCTATTGAGCAAGCATTCCTAAGGGATACAAAAGACTTTCAATTTGGATCCATTTGTTTCAATATCAGCTATAAATTCAGCAGAAATGTCCATACTTCTCAACTATCACTTTCAACTTTGAGTCTAGATCAAGAATTTCCCAGAAGTAGTTGTTCCTCACAAAAAAACTATCACACAATATCACGTAACATCACTATTGCATAGAATTTTTTTCATGAAAATTGTAATGACAAAGTAGCAACATGATATCACTAGATATCAAAGATACATAATTTTGCACATAACTCACAACAACATACAAAATTAGAACACACTAAAACTAAAATAAAATTATGACTGTTATGGAAAAGTGTCTGATGGCTGGCATTTGATATCATTCTGTGATGCATTACGCGCTGCTCCATCATGGTACTGAAATGAGAAGCAAATCTTACATGAATAAATAGTTGATTGAATAGCAATATGATACAAAATGATAAAATTTATAGGTCACATAACCATACATCGAAAGAGCCAAGCATACCACTATACCAAACCCCATCCTTCTAGCATAGCAATTATAAAATTCATATGCATTATCTTCGTTATCAAAAGTTATACCAACTTTTGGATCCACAAAAGTATTGAATTCAGTCATATCAACTCTCACATCTTGATATGTACTTGATTAATCAAGTTCCTGTAAATTAATACGTATGAACTTACTTAATAATTTAGACAATCACAACATTGATTTGAATGGATATATTTTGATCCTCGGTGTCAGATGTGGTCCACCCGAGCATCTCATTCTCCATATTCTGTATCATATTTATAAAATAAAAATAAATTTAATAAACAAGATAATGACAGGAGCAGCATAGATAAATAACCTACCTGACGTGACGAAAATCGACGGTGATGGGCACGAAACGAGGGCACAAAACATGGAGAATAGAGTTTAGAGATAATGTTAGGTTTTCAGGAAACATGATAGGAGCAACATAGGTAAATAACCTACCTGACGTGGTGGGCTTTCGGCAACCGATGAACGGTAAACTAAGGCTATGTTTATCGGCGCAGATGGGAAATAGGAGGGACGGGAAAAAGAAAAGGAAAGGAATCAACAGAGGATGGAAACGCTAGTCATGTGACCAGGTAGATGCAGATGTGAGGCGATTTCGGAGAGTTCGCGAGGTGATTTTGGATGCTAGGCGAGCTCAGCGGACGCAGGCAAGGCGAGGGAGGCGACCTCGGCCGACGCATGTTTGGCGAGCTTGGCGGACGCAGGCGAGGTGAGGGAGGCGAACATAGGTGAGACGAGGGAGGCGAGCTCAGTGCTGGCGAGGCGAGGACGCGAGGCGAAGGCGAGGTCAGCGCTGGTGAGGTGAGACGCTGGCGTGGCAAGGTCGGCACTAGAAAGGCGAGACATCTGGGCGAGGTCAGCATTGGCCGTCGAGACGGAGGCGAGGTCGGTGCTAGCGAGGTGAGACGGAGGCGAGGGTTGGTGCTGGCGAGGCGATTCTTCTGGGTGAGGTCGATGCTGGCGGGCGAGATGGAGGCGAGGTCGGATGCAAGACGGAGGCGATGTTGGTGCTAGCGAGGCAAGACAGAGGCGAGGGTCGGCGCTGGCGAGTGACACGAAGGCGAGGTTGGCGCGTAGGTGAGGGTGACACGGAGGCGAGGGTCGGCGCGGGCGTGTTCGCGAGCGTAGGCGTGTATCCGGCCGATTTGGGCAAATGTGAAAACGATGAAAAATCGGGTGATTTTCCATCGTTTTATCCGTCCGCTCATTTTCGTCTGTCCTGGTATACGACGGAAAATTGCTTTTTCCATCCTTTCCTTCCTAATATCCATCCTAGTAAATAGGCTGTAAGAGGGCTTCCGAAGACGAAAGGAGAGCTTGCTGCTCCAAGATGAAATAGACAACCTTATAGGTGGAGCAGAAGTGCTTGACAACAAGTGGCAAGCGCATCGACGATGTAGGGCGATAGCTTGCTACGATGACTGCAACTACTGTGGTGCAGCGATGAAAGGGGGAGAACAAGAAGAGAAAATAGTGATGCAGGCTTCGAAAAGTAAAGTGAAATATTTTAAGGAGAAATAAAATTGAAATATTAAGTAACCATAGTTAACTATGATTAGAAGGGCAAAAGCGGAATGAAGGAATTGGCGGCAATCACGTCACATAATAGTATAAATGTCTCTATTTTTGCTGTTTTTTAAAATTATATCGTGATCAGACGGTTGATTGCCATGCCAACGATATGTTAGGGAGGTACTTTCCCATAAATCGCGCCCAAGAAAGAAGGCGATGCTGCTGGAATTGGTGGCGAATTGGCGAGTGCAAGTTGATTCCAGCGACGTAAGGTTCCATGTATTCGGAATGAGGAGAAGCCCGATCGGTGGATTCCGATCGACTATCTCGATTTGCGAACTGGTCTCTTTCCCTTCTTACGTTTTCGTTTTGAGCAATTGATCCAAACTACGTTGTGTTCAGTCGAGAATTTCTTCACTGATTTCTAGAATCGTTACTGCTAATTTTGGTATAAGATTTATGGAATTCCAAAAACTTGTCAAAATCTGTATGGATTCAAAATAAAGAGATAATTAAGAAGCTATCAGTCGCCCTCTTTTGGTGCATAAAATTGGACGCAATCAATTGGTGTGCAATGCTCCTATTGATGTGATTTCTGTGGCTTTTGATTCCTTTGGGAGCTGTGTTTGATCTAGTATTTAGTGATCGGAGACGATTATTGTAAGATTGATTGGATTGTGGTTAGTTGTTTTTGAAAACCTACAAGATGAGCAGGTGTTCGACGGAAAGACTGGAAGAAGGTAGAAGAAAACCTTTCCTCCATCGGATCTGGCTTGCCATCCAATGGTTGAGAGTGAACAGGCTTAACAGCTACCGTGTATACATATTTATCTAGCTGGACAACAACATCAAGAACTAACTACAATGTTTAAGAATCTTCACTAGTTTTTCAATAGACAACATTTCATTGTCACAGTAGCTTAATCCATCTTACATCAGAACAATGTCAAGATTTCACCTTCATTCCAATTGATGTACATGTTTCCAACAGACAAATGTTGTCTATTGTAGGACATTGAAGATTTATTACAGGAAACTCCATATTTGGTAACAGTTGCTTCATTCTCACATGTAAAGTACAGACTTAGTTCTTTCTTTAACCCTGTACATGTATCACAAAAGATGTGCTTCCCCTCAAAGAAATCAAAATATTTTTTTTGGAAAAGAAAAAAAAAATGACACCCGATATATGTCACTAGTTACTCCTAGGTAAATGATTTACAACTCTGGTATCAGCATGCTCATTGTTACGATTTTATGTCAGTAACCTATATCAAGATAATAGCGCTACTGTAGAAATAAGTGAATCGCATTGAGCTCCACCCTCATTTGCTTCAGGAGAAACACATTTGAGTAAGCTGGGCTCAATTCAAAGCAAGCCACAAGCAAGCCTGTAGAGGCTCAGTCTGGGTGAAGTAGCAAGCAACGATGGATGGGGGAGGTCACTGAAAGAATGTGCATGCTCGCCGTGCTGAGTGTTGGGGCTCCAAGTTGCTGCCTTAGCAGATTCATTGGTACTTTCTCAACTCCAATTCAACCTGCATTGCCTGAAGGGGTCTCCATCTATGGGTATTGTTTATGTGTCATCCCTAAAAGCTCTGAATATGAAATCGCGAAACCGCCTTGAGTATTGCTTTGGATCCACAGCAGATATTGAGGATGGATCAAAGTGCATGGACTTGTATGCATGCTCCAGTTTTTTGCTGATATCATAGTCTTGCAGAATGTCTATGATGCCAAAAATCAAAACAACATCATAGTACTCCCCGGTTGGTTCGCCGATTAGCTGGTAGTCACCGTCGCACCGCTTTGTCAGTTCGGCCCTGGCTGACATATTCAAACCTAGTCTGAGTTTTGCTGACCTACAGCATCACAATTGAAAGAACAGTAAGGAAATCAATGACTTGGCGTTGTGCGGATTAGGTTCCTTGCTAAGGATTGAGTATAAAAACAACCCGTGAGAGATGAATGATTTCTGCAATTAACATCATAATGAAATATCAAGTGCAGAAAATTTTAGTATCTGATAACACAAGTACACAGAAATCTGTATGAAACATGTATACCTCCTATTGGAATCAGAAAGAAACTGATCCTTGTCTACTCTTGAAACTTGCACGCTGCTCTCAACTTCACCACCTTTAACCAGAAGATGAATTATTCAGGAAATAACTAGTCAAGAAACTATTTTAATTTGAAGTCAATTTTTTTTTTTTTGGAAGTCAAAATTCATAATTAACCTTTTTGTAATGGCATCTCCCTGGTACCCCTGAAATGGATCCCCACTAGAAGACTATAATCCATGATCTTCTCTTGCTCAAGAAATTCACAATCCCTGTCAATTTGCCTGTGGAAAGGACAGTATCACTTGTAATTATGCACAAAGATGATATGGAGTTGCTAAGATTAAAACAAGTAAAACTAAACAAAATCATTGACCGTGCCTTTGGAACTCTTGAAACCTAGATTGTTGTAGATGAAATATGAAGTTAAGATCAAGATCTTTTAAAGTAGTGTGTTCATCAATCTCAGACTCTGGCTTACGGGTCATACGACCATGAGAAGATCCTTTCAGGTCGAAGCGCCGATGGATGGCATATTCAGAGCCGAACAAGTTTTCCATTATAACAAAGCGAACCTGAATGATCATAGGAGATGAAAACAAAACTTTATATATCAGAAACAAAATTCGGTCCAGATTGTAGATGTTCATTGGGATCTAACCTTCTTCTGTGCATTTCCAGTTAACTTCACACAGTGAAGGCCAAAAAACTTGGTCACTAAACTGTTGTCAAATTTCCTGACATGATTATAGTATGCTGGAAGCATCCTGAGAAGCACCTATATATATGATGGAGAGACAGATCAGGAGAAAGGTTTTACTTGCCAATTGATAAAAGATGAATCCAATATGAGAACTTACTTTTACTTCAGATTTTTTCACTGTCTTGATCATGTATTTATCGTCGTTGGTCAGGTAAAAGAAGCTTCCACTCTTCCCAGGAGATGATAGCTCGCGAAGAGCATCATTGCCACAGAGAGACAACATATAGTCTGCTGCATCAACTTTGAACATCCTGCAAAGTGTCCTGAACATTCAATTCAAGCATCATGCATCATCAAGTCTGAAACAGGCAACAACGCAGACCGGAAGGGAATCATAGAACATTTCAACATATAACAAAGAACAAGTCAGAAACTTACCTGAACACTAATGGACAATAATCTTTCCATCTGAAGTCACAAGATTGATGAGGTGGTGTGTTCTTTGATCCTTCAGAAGGAAACTTTGTCCACACTTTTTCTTTCACGTCGAAGGCCGATGATTTCAGCTCTGCATGAAATGGGCCTTGTTTTCCAACAGCATGTCTATACTACAACAGAAAAAAAAAATGGCTGATCAGCGCTTGAGAGCAGGAAGAAAAATCATTCTAAAGGTTAGTATCTGAATGGACAACTACTAATTTCCACTGTATTTAAATCTCATTTATCATTAGCAACATTGCTTTTACCCTCAATTTACAACCCCTGAATCATTGTAATTGATCTTCCACAATTCTCATGTTCATGGTAACCAAGTTGGAGTTTTTTATTCTGGAAAAAAGTATCTAAAAGCTAGAACTAAACTGGAGGAACTGTTTCTTTCTCAGAGTTTGTGTTTTGTCAGAAAATTCAGAATTAAACTCATAGTTTAATTGGAATGAGTTTGCAGAAATCTCATTCTCAGTGATTGACTATGCTTTTCCGGAATTGATGTGTTCTTGAGATTAAGCATTACCTGATCCCAAGCTGAAGATTAAGCATGAGGTCGTAATTCTTGTGGCCCTTGGTGATGGTCTCTCCTTGCTTCTTCGCGGCCCTCGGTGGTCGCCAAGACATTTGCTGCCGATAAATCGGCACCATTGCCATGTCCTCCACCCCCTTGTTAGCCAACAGACTCGCAATGTCGCTGGGGATCTCCCCAAACACTGTATGCATCCTCCCATTCGGCAAGCCGGGGCCAGCGCTGTCCGCCGAAGCCGGCATCCGGGGCCGGTCTGAAGACCCCGACACATTGGACGACCGCCATGCCTCAATGCCGGCCCAATCGAGCGTCTTTTGCGACGGCAAGATCGATACCGTTTCCCCTGGCGAGACCTTGCACTCCTGAAGCTCGGCCGCGAATGCCTCCTGTGGGTCCCGCACGGTGGGGGTGGTCGCCGTCGGCGACGGATAGTACACACCCTGCTGAATCCCGCCGCTGTCCTTGGTCCACACCCCTACGTAGAGCCCGCCGTCGGCCCACCGGAAGCTGCCGTTGCCTAGCGGCGACCCGTTGTCCCAACCGCCGTCGAACCGGTTGCCGTTGGAGGAGATTAGGGTTCCATGACCGTGGATGAGACCGGCCCGCCACACGCCGACGTACTCGGCCCCTCTCCGCCACACGTAGCGGCCGTGGCCGTCCTGGAGACCGGAGCGCCACTCGCCGTCGTAGTAATCGCCGTTGGCGTAGGACTTCTTGCCGTCTCCGTGCTTGAGGTTCATGGACCAGTTACCCCAGTAAGTCTCGCCGGAGGTACCGGTATAGATACCGAAGCCGTCCATGAACGCAGCCTTGAACTCGCCTTCGTAGGTTGCACCGGAGGGCCAGGAGAACTTGCCGCGTCCCGTGGTCTTGCCGTGCCGCCACTCGCCCTCATACATACAGCCGTCGATCCAGAGGTACTTTCCGGTGCCGTGTGGGATTCCGCCGGAGCACTGGCCGGTGTAGTAGTCGCCGGTGGGGAGGGCGATATCTGCGTAGTGGAGCTCTTCTTCTTCGTCCTCTGCCTCCGTGGACGACGTCAAGGACTCGTCGTCGATCGCGTGCTGCGAGGTGGCGCCAGAGTCGTCGGAAGAAGGGGCGACTGACATGCGACCGATAGGACAGACGCGGCGTCGTCTGCTGACCTGGAGCTGCAGCGCCTTGCAGACCGTTGACTCCCACGCCTTGGCGTCGTGCTGCTGCTGCTGCTCCGCTTCATACATTCTATTCCCGTTGTCGTGCCTTTCTTCTCCGCTACTGCATCAGCATCACCCTCGCGGCCGACGCCATTGCCGGAACCGCGTCGATGATTCGAAGAGAAGAAAACGGGGGGAGGAACGAGGTCGTCGGACCAGGCTAAACACAGAAGATGACGTGGGAGAATGATAAATTATTTTTACCAATTTTCTTTTCTTAAGCTTGAATTAATGTAAATAAATAAATCTTTAGTTTTTAATTTTATTACGATTAAATTGTTTTCTCTGTAAATTTACAAAACAGTATCTGATAAATACCAAATTGCTTTTAATGCCTCGTGCACCCATTGGTTTCGTGAGTGTTGTCATTTTATAATATATATATTTCCACCATAGGGATGTTTGACCACTTATTACGCCTACTAATATCCATAATCAGAATCATGCGGTTGGTCAACATTTACGCCTACTAATATCCATAATCAGAATCATGCGGTTGGTCAACATCACCTATTAATATTAGAAGTATTCTTATTGTGATATAGTGTATATATTTAGACATAGGTTACTACAAATTCCTATATGACTAGTTGTTAGGTTCAGGCGCTGGGCCAGGCCCAATCCGCGCCCAAGCCTAGTTTCCTTAGTGGATTGGGTGGCTGGCGGATCGGATTCGGGTCAATTGGGTGGAGCTTCACTTGGAGCTAACGGGAAAACGCAAGTGTATTTGCGTTAGGGTTGCAGTGCCCTTTCCCTCTCTCGCTAGCGTCGCGTGCATTCGACGCGTTCGCGCGGCAAACAGCGGCGGTGGCCGTCCTCTCCCCAGATCTTCTCCCTTTCCCCGTCGAGTAGCTTCCGGTGGATCAGCGGCGGCGACGGCTTCCTACTTCCCGGTGGGTTTGGGTGCAGCGGTATGGGACGCAACCGAGCTTTCCGGCGGCGTTCCCCTTTCCTTCCTCCTCCTCTCTCGTCGGCGTCGCTGGTGGTGGAGCTGGCAAACGGACGTCCGCCGAGGTATCTTCTCCCCTCCTCCCGCTTCGGCTTCGTCCTACGGGTAGGTTTTTGTCGGTGAAGCGTTTGCCGACCCCTTTCTTCTCCCCTTTGCCGAGTCTCCCATCCCTCTCCATTTCCAGCAAGATCGTGGAAATCCGGCGAGGTCGGTCTGGTTCGGCAATGCGATCGCCAGCTTCCCCCTTTGCTGCATTCGTTCGGCGAAGATAGGGTTCAGCCCTTTGTTTGGGCGGCATTCGGCGAATGGGAATGGGTTCGCTGGCGCCTCCCTCATTTCTAGCGAGGTTCGGCTCTGCGGGACGGTGCTCTGGTGAGCCTCAGGTGGGTGTTCGACGAGCCTCTGTCTACCGATCTGCCACCTTGGTATTCGTGCGCACACCTCTAGCGGGGTTCCGGATGCGGTTCTTGTTCCCGGTCAATTATCTATCCTCGGTCAGCGCCTTCTTCTATGCGGCTCTTCGCGCATTGTACTCCCGACTGAGTTATCATTCTCAGTCGACGACTCCTCGCCCCTCTCTGCGCTTCAGTCAAGTGCGCTGGCCTTATGTGATGTGTTGTCCGGCATGTGCCGGTTAAGTGTGTCGGACGTGTGTGAGACATCCGTTTCGGCAAGGAAGTGAACCTTTCCACCTGCATGCAGTTTGATTGGGTTTTAGGCGTGTGCTTGGTGTCCCGCGTGGTTGTCGTTTTTGCAAATGTGTGCGCGACCCCTTGCGTTCGATTTTGTTACTTTCAGGTGTACCAGACTCGTACGCGCGCAGCGCCGACGTCGAGTCTCAGGTTATGTTCTCATGTGGACTTTGGAGCTGTAGTGTGCAACGGTTCTTAGTAGGCGCGTGGCGGTCGATCCGTCGAGGCGAGCAGCTAGGTGGCCGCATTGGATTGGCTGAGGAGTATGTCGGGGACGTGCTCCTGCCAGTTGCGCTCAGATTCGCGGTTCGACCGCTTAGTCCTTGGGTGGGCATGCTTTGGGGCGAGTCAAGTGTTGACTCATCTGTAAAATTTGTTAAAATTTTTTTAGTCTAATTCTGGGTGTGATACTAGTTATGTACTTTAATATAATCAAACATCACCCACAACTAGTTGATCATAGAGGCTATAATTGAATATATCATAAATCATAGAAAGAAATATGAGTTAATTGTCCCTCCTACATAAGAATATTTATATATGGGGTCCTTTGATAAAAAAAAACTTAATATATGGCCATACTCATATGAATAGATGTAAAATATCATGTACTTTGTTATATTAATCTATTTAGGTATCGAAAGAACATAATAATTATATGACGTGTTGTATGATTTGAGTTTAATATATATAGAGGAAGAAGAGATTAAACTATCAGGAACATCATTATATGAAGATTATGTTAGACCTTGATATTATTGTGATTTAGGTAACATTGATGAGTTGCTAAATATCTCTTACTGTTTTGATATTATAACGAGAGTATAATATTACTACTAATGTCACATGAGCTATTGGGTCATATAATTATATCAAATTAAAATCTCAATTTCAATCATGGTTGTCAAGTGAAATGATGGTGATAGTAATCATCAAATGATAATTGATCTTGATTTTAAACATTTATAAATACCTATAAAAAAATAAATTGGTAGTAAAGCATCTTGAAAATATGAAGGTAAAGCAAGTATGAAACAAAACTAAAATAGGATGACGTAAAACTAAAGGATTTAACTTATAATTGAGGAATAATAAACAACAAGAATGAACCCATACTAGGAATTCCTATAAATATTATAACCTGAAACAATGTAAGACAAATTGAAAAATTGAAATAGGATTTTATAAAATAATTTTGGTGATTTATAAACACAGGCAAATCAATCAACATAAAGAATTAAAATAAACTCAAAACTTCCAAGTGATATATTATATATCTTGAAACTAATTCAATAAAATGAATAATTAGCAATGTTAAAACATATGAGAAAGATTTATAGTTCTCAAACATTGTTAAAAACATAATTCATGTTGGTTAATTAATCTCAAATACTAAAATATCTTGTACTACAAGAAAATATTATACACTCTATACTTGACCATATAAAGAAAATATGCTTTAAGTCTCTAATAAATTTATAATTATGATAGCTTACTACATGATTAGCTACTATAGTTACTAGTTGCTTCATTCACCTCCGTTGATACTTAGTACCACTACAGATTTGCATATTTTATTATTAGTATGTCAAATTTTTATAAGCATTGAAAAAGAAGAGGGGACTTTTAGTGATGCCTTGAGGTGTTCAATTTTTACTAGTCAATAGTATAGCTCATGTCCAAAACTATATCAGTTAATATGTATGAAAAAATATTATCTATGAGATATGCAAATCAAAGACATCTTAACTCATCCATGTGTGATGCATTTCTATCATAACTTATTGAGGAGTTCTTACTTTCCATTTTTTTGATATATAGACATGGATTTGCATAAATCCATTTTCTTGGAGGATTATAATGCATTTTTTTGTTAAAAAGAAAAAAAGAAGGCATACTTGTTTCCTATGGTGTGCTAGGGGTACAAATGAGCTCATCTAAATATAGGTTTATATTAATTTCATGAATAGGATATTAATGATTAAAATCAAAATTTTATTTGTACCACATTAATTTTATATAATACATGATTCATAACATATCTTGTTTATGTGACATATAATGCATTATGCTTAGTTAATGTATATGAAACATGACATATTTATTCATGATGTATATGATACATGGCATGCTTTATAATGTATTATTTATGATATATTTGTGATACATAATACATTGATATGATTAAATATTTGCTTATTAGTGAATAAGTAAAATTTAAATAGATGTTAAGTTTATGGAAAAACATAATATACATAACATTTAGAATGTATATAATGAATAAATTGTGCATAATTTGTAATTCAATAAAATTTGAAATAATTCTCATAAATTGATAAATTATTTTGTAAATAATCAAAACTCTTATTTTTTTTAAGAGGTAAAGATGTTACACCACATCAACTTTGAAAGAGTTATAAGCTAAGATTTAATTTTCTTTGAATGTGGGGGTGCCACACTAAAGTTTATATACCAGAAACTTAAAAAAGAAAAATTAAGTCCGAAGATAATAAATACTTATTAGACAATTGCACAAGTTTGGTAGGTTCATGTCTTGTGCAATTTTTAAAAATATTATGGGGGCTATGATATAAAATGTTGAGGCTTGATTTAATAAATTAATCTTAATTTCACACTTGCTGTATTTAAATAAGATTGCAGGCTTAGACTTATTCTATTCTTTACAATTATTATTATAATGAACATCTTAAACTTTCTGGATAAATAATGTGCAAAAGGGTAGCCATATTAATATTAAACAAATCTCAATAACATGGCTTAACTCATAAAAGGTTGTCACTCTTTCTTTTGATTGAGCACAACAAAGCCTATGACTTTACCAAAGGCTTGCCTAAGACTAAGATTCTAGGAGCATTAAGAGTAATGAGGATTTGTCCATAATAGACCCTCCTATAATGACAACCCTATTGGGAAATCCCAAGGATTTTAAAATTTTAATTATATGTATAGTAGAAGCAATCCCTAAAATAGGCCAGTCCCAAAAACCCAGAAGATTATGTCATACGAGGGAGTCGACATGGTGAGTAAGAGATGATACCTTAAAGCAATGCAAGGAGAGGAGATGTAGGCCCCCAAGTGTTCGCCTTCTATAGTCTCGCGCACAACTGATGCTCAAGTTCTCTTCTTCCACACCTGGTGCTAGCCTCGGGAAGAAGATCTACGCCTAGAGTCTTTCTTGATCACTTGTGCCACCACAAGGAGGAGAAGGCGCCAAGAGGAAGAAGGAAGAAGAGATGCCGCCAAGCCCTAACTACCCTTGTGTCAAGAGGAAGAAGGGAAGAAGCTTGCGGCCTTAATGGAAGAAGACTTGCACCAAGGATGATGTTCTCGGCCTTTTCTTGCTTGCTCACATCCACGATTATTATTCCATGAAGAGGGGTGGCAACACATCATAATATAGGTCAAGTAGTGGAGCTATCCGCTAAGAAGGATTAAGGCAACTCATTTTGGTGATTCAGATCTGTTTGAGATTCCGATGCGTCTTGGACGTATCCGATGAGACTGAGATGGCTTTATAGATGTTAGTTGTGTTTTGACCTACAAGTGACCTTGGGTGACCTTAGTAGACTTTTGGGTGACCTCGATAGACTGAATCTAGTCGAAGAGTCAAAGTCGTATTTTAGCTCCGGAGTTGTTCGGAGGCTTTTTTTGACTTAATTAAAATGTAACTTAAAAGGGGCCCGCAACTTGTATGCAAATATGAATATTTATATTCATATTTAATCACAAGATAAGTTGCGGGGGCCGCTTGCAACTTAAGTGATTAAATATGAATATTTATATTTGTAACTTAAGTTACGAGGCCCGCGTAAAAACTATATAAATAAGAGGGCATAGGTGCATGGCTTAATAGTCTCATGCATTGTTGCCTAGCCCCTCTTCTCTCTAACCCTAGCCGCCTCCCTTCGCAGGGCCGCCACCTTCTTCTTCTTACCTTGCAGTTGGCGACAATTGAAGGTAGAGGGTAGCAAGGCGTTTGAAGGTAGATCACGAGTGGAAGAGGCTTCCCCTCTCCTTGGTGCTCTTCTCCATCTTCCTCATCATCACTTGGTGCAATTCCTTGGTAATTGGCTCAAGTGGACAGCTTGTTGGCGCCTCCATCAAAGTGATAGATGCAAGCATCAAGAAGGCCTTCCTAGGCGTGGATCTCACATCATGAGGCTAGCACCAAGTGCAGAGGTTCGAGATGATTCGAGGAGTCCGTATGTGCGCGATTGCAGAGGACGTATCCTTGCACGTTTTCGTCATTGACAACGGTCCAGAAAATGCTAAGACAATGTATAACTCTACACATCCTCCGGTGTTCACTCGTAAGACAATCCTGGCACTCTGGGATCCTGTTTCGGACCTTTGTTCCACTACGTTTTAATCTTAAAATAGGTCCAAGGATTCCCAACAATTTGTTACTCTCCATACTATTAATATCACAAGAACTTAATATTAATGTCACAGGAACTTAATTGGTCAAACACTAAGGTCATAGTAAAGTTCTAAATAAGACAATGTTGTTAAGTGGTATACGGTGATAATGATTAGTGATCACTAAGTGGCAGCAAAGTCGTGGCTTAAAAAATGTGGCATTCCCATTTTATAAAATTTAAATATATAAATTATTTAATTCAAAATTTTTTTCTAAGTCTATATATTATATGTAATATATAGATACACAGACACATGGACTATGTCACATAGGCACAGAAAGACATGAACTATGTAAATTCAACTTAGAAGTGCATATGGAAAAATCTTGATTTTACTTTTTTATGAACCACTTCTACAAAATTGACAAATGCTGGGCAACAACACACAGGGTCGGCGCATAAGATCGGAGCACGGAGAGGGGCGAGGAATCATCGACCGAGAAGGACAACCCTGCCGGGAGCGCGAAGCGCAAAGGAGCCGGAGAGAAGAAGACGCCGACCGAGGGTAGCTGATCGGCCGGGAATGGGAACCGCGTCTGAACCCGCTAGAGGCATGCACATGAAAACCGAGGCAGTAGATCTCATTGGAGACTTGCCTGATGCTTGCTGGAGCACTATCCGATCGAGCCCTACCTCACCAGAAACCAGGGAGGCACCGGCGAACCTATCCACGTTCGCTGGATGCCACCAAACAAAGGGGCGGAGCCACCGCCCAAGCCCCAGCAGCCGACAATGCCGGTGAACCCATCCAGTTCGTCGGACATCACCAGGAAGAGGGGGCCGAAGCCCCAGCCTTGTCGGCCGCCCAAGATCTCGCTGGAAACAAGAGAAGAAGGAAGGTGTAGCGAAGGGCGAAAAACAGGGTCGGCGACACCCGCCGATCGAAAACCTACATGTCGGACGGAGCCAGAGCGGGAGGAGATAGAAGCTTACTTCGGTGGACATCCGTCCGCCAACTCCACCACCGGTGACGCCAAAGAAATTGGAGGAGGAGGGAAAAGGAAACGGTGCCGCCACCATCGCGTTTGAACAAACACGTTCGCATCTGTACACCCGGGGCACTGTAGCCCTAACTTAGCTCGCGTAAGTGAGCTGCAAACGGAGCTCTGCCAGCTGCTTGTTGTGTCCACACGTGTACGGATACTCGAAGTAATAAAAGATATCGAACCACAGAGAGCTCGTTTGTCAAGTACCGAATAGTTGATTTTTCACTAGTTAGGCAATCGAATATGATGTAAGTGAATAATCGAAAAGTACACGAAAAGTTAGAGAGAAAAGCTGGGACTAGGGTTTCATCCACCTTAATTTCAATGACTAGATATAATTAAATGATCGTTAGTTTATTCTTATTATGATAATGATATAATTTACTTTATAAAGAAATCATCTCGCTTTTGCGCAGACAATTTATAAAGAACTAATTCTCACTTTTGCACAAGATTTATTCAATGCTAAAGATAAGTAAATCATTGATAAGAAGATTTAAGATCACTTTCATGCATCCAATCTTTATGTCAATCATCTCAAGTGAAAACAAAATATTTTATACTTTAGATTCACATGTTCTACTTAAGGGTTTCCAATGATCCGATACCTAATTTCTTACGATATCTTCATGTTTAACTATTAATTCTCCCTAGATCAGAATTATCAACAAGTCAATAAACTTCTAACATCTAGAAATAAGAACAAACCTAATTTCCTACGATGAGTTCCTAAATCTCAATTTTAGGGTTCCAAGATTTGCAAGTCACTTTTTAGTCCATTTCACAAAAACTCCAATTCATTTTTGACAATTTGAAACTCGAAAAGATTAAAGACAATCATCACTTAAGTAGAATTATCATAACAAAAATATCATGACGAAATAAGAATCATCTAGTCATTATGAAATTAAGGAGATTATACCCCCATGTCCCAAGGAAAGAATTACACTACCAAAGTCATAGGAACACGATAAAAATTCATAAAAATATTGAAAAAGAGAGAACAAGGGTTTACTGTAATAACTGGGGTGTGCAAAATTTCACAGCCTGTGATTTTGCAAATTTTCGAGTTGCTACAGTAACCTGCTACAATAAATCGCGATTTCTACTTCCGCCCGAAAATTGTTTCGTTGATTTCTCCCTCGATCGAACTCTTTTCGATCTGAAATTTTTAGTGTATTCTCTCCTCCCTTGGGCAAAGCTCTCCTGTAAATTTCACGGCTATGGTGGCCTCTACACCTCTCGGTGAGAGGCCAAGCCCTAGGGACGCCCTTTATGATTTCTCTCTCGATTGGTGATGAAATTGGATCCTCCTTGTCCTCAAATCTTCTCCTCGATTTATAGAACACTTCCTTTTTTACGGTTTTTGAATTGGTGCCCTGGATCTTCTGATTTTGCATTGCAAAATTTGGGCTTTGGAGTGGCTGCGGAAGACTCGACAACTTTATAATTACGACTGTAATTTTTATTACAGCACTGCTGTAATTTGGTTCTGTGAATTATGGGTCAAAAATTACAGCCTGTAAAAATAATTACGGCAGTGCCGAATTTTTTCTATGTAGAATCTCTAGGAAATTACGGCCCGTAAAAATTGTCACGGCAGTGGTGTAATTAGGGATGTCAACCGGTTGGGTACCCGCGACTTTTGGCCAAACCTGAACCCGACCCGACCCAAACCCGAACCCGTAAAATATTTATTTTTAAATTATTTTTTATAAAATAATAATAATAATAATAATAAATATATTTATTAAAATTTATTTTACTATATAAATATAAAATTTTATTTTTTATATATATTAATCGGGTATCGGGTATCTTAATCGGGTACCTGAACCCGTAAAATTACACCGGTAAAATTAATTACGGTAGGGGTGTAATTTTCTGACTATCTCCGATTTGCATAAAAATTGACGGGCAGCTTCGTCTCGTCGTTTGGAATTCATTCGTACGCTCAGATCTTTCAAAATCCATCAAAATTAGGCCCTTTTATCCTGAAAACGATCAAAAATGAGAAAATGTGTAGATTCCACAATATTTGACTAATAAGGCATAAAAACAAGCAAAAGAGCATGAATATGACACAAAAAGACCAATCAAATAACACAAAATATACTATGAATTTTTGTGTCATCACTGCTCTGATCCGATCCGCTTCAGCCCGCACCCGAAATGCATCAGCTGCCACCGACTGGAAATCGGCCGCCACTTGGGCCTAGGCCATGTGCATGCGCGCATGGCCCAGACGTCCAAAAATAGGCCTAACATTCTCCCCCACCTGAGGTAGTCGCCATCCTCGGTGACTCGAGATAGCTCTTGATGAGCTCTAACCTCGCAAACCAGAAGTCTGAAGCCTCTCACCAGAATGCTTTGTCCTCAGGCATAACTCTTCGAATAAATGAGAAACACCCCTGTGCTTACTTATTCAACTATGATCCAAGAGTCGATAACCTCAAATCTCGACAACCCTTAGATCGAACCTCATCCGGACTATTGGAGGATTATAATTCAGAATCGTTATGCCAGGTTGCTTCCTCCACAGGGGATCCATCCCATCGGATGAGAAACTCCATACGTGGATCAGCTTACTTTGCCCCATCACCCAGTGATATAAAATTTTACATATCTCTCGGTCGAACTCCATTCGCACCATTGGTGGGGCTTGGTAAGACAAGACCAACAAGGATTGTCTAGATCCAAGTGAAACTTTCTCAAGCTCATATGGAATATAGGGTACATCTACATTCTCTATTGGAGTTTCAAACGGTATGCTACTGAGCCCACTCGACTTAGTATTTCAAACTGACCGTTGTATCTTCGGATAAGACCCCGGTGAGCCTCCCTCACCGAGATCTTCCTACAGATCTGCAAGGTAAGTCAAAGAAGAACTAAGTCACCCACGACTAATTCTTCGTTCTAACAACGACGGCATGCATACCTTTTTATCAATTGTACAGCCAACTCCTAGCTACCTCTAGCCTCTCAGATGAATCGATTCATTCCCGAGTTTTCCGTTGAGCTGCAGGGCACTTCCCCCGGGAATCCCTTCGCATCACGTCAATGGGGGTTAAGGGCTGACTTCCTAATACTATCTTGAAGCTCAAATGAGGCGGGACCTGTGGATGATGAACTTTGAAGGTCGTAGGCATTCCATGTCACACCAATCCACTTCATCCAATCATCCTGACTGGTGATTACAAAGTGACGGGGGAATTCTTCCACAACAGCGTTCACCTGCACAGTTTGCCCATCCGTCTAAGGATGATTGGCTATGGAGAAACTTACCTTGGACAAATAATTATTGAACAACGTGGTTCAATAGTGTCCAGTAACAACAGGCATCCCAATCGCACACGATATCCACTGGGATGCCAAAATGTTTCACCATATTTTGGAAGAATATGTTTATAGCAACCCTTGCTATACACTGCTCAAGTGCTGGGATAAAGACTCCACCCATGGAGACTCTATCCACGACTACCGGCACTAAGCTTATCCCGTCAACTGTAGGAACCCACCAATAAAGTCCTTGGACACTCTCGTCCAGGATGTCTCAGGAACAAGTAGAGGTTGTAATAACCCTGCCCCCTAGTCTCCGATCGATCTTACCTTCCTGGCAATTTTGGTAAGTGTGGATATACATCCCCATGTTTGCGCACATATTGAGCTAATTGCACATTCGTGCTGACATGAAAATTTTCCCCTTTTGTCCTAGATGCCTTGCCCAAACTCTATCAAGTAGCTCCCGGCACAGTCCGCACATCGATGGGACTAGTGGTCAGTCGCCTCTGACCACAACAATGTCTTTATTCTGATTAGCAGATCCCTTTACACACTAGACAGGGTACATCACATAAGGGCATTTAGTCTACTGAGCTCATAAGGAAACACGTTGCCTTTACCTGATTTACGTTCCCCATGGAACTGGAATTCATCCTGAATCCTGGCCAACGTGCTTATTTTGCCGATAACTTTTATGTGGTGTAGTGTTGTCAGTATTCAATGCCTCGAGAAGGTACTCCGCGTCCGGAGATAGTGGACTCCTATCACTTTTTCCTCCTCGTGGCTAAATACCGTCGCTCAGTCCTATTAGCTTTCAACTCTCAAAAGCTAAAGGATGCCCATACTATAAAAGTATACCACCGATAGCTTGGTCCGAAGCATTGGTCTGAAACTCGAAAGACATACTGAAGTCGGGTAACTTCAAGATCGATTCAAAGGCAATACGGACCTTCAACTCCAGAAGGCCGACTGATACCGATCAAGCCACTCCCATTTTGAGTTCCCTTTTCAGTAGATTACTAAGGATAAGGCTTCCCTCGAACAACCTTTGATGAACCTTCGATAGAAGTGCACCACACTGAGAAAACTCCATACTTGATTTGATTTGAGGGGGCGCGACATTCCACAATGACTTGGACTTCTAGCTTGTCCATGCACACTTGTTCTTGGTTTATCCCATGACCAAGAAAAGAAATCTCATTCACCACAAATGAGCATTTCTCTAACTCCAAATATAGTTGGTTTTTCCCTCAACATCTGCCTTAGGTGGCTTTAGGTGTTCCTCAATGCTTGAGGAGAATACAACGATATCGTCTAAATATACAACTACGTAGTCATCTAAGAAAAAGGGGTCAACACTTATTCTTTAGATGACAAAACGTAGATGGGGCTTTAGAAGTTCAAAGGGCATTAGAACACAAGGACTCATATCGGGTTACCCATATGGTTTTCCCATTCGTTGCCCTCAGCATAATGAATTTGTTAGCAACCTGCCCTCAGGCCTAGCTTAGAGAAAACCCGTGCACTCCCTAGTCGATCTCTCAAATCAGAATAAGTAGAATAAGATAACAGTGTCGCACCGTTATCTTATTCAAAGTTCTATAGTCTACCCAGAACCTTAGCAGCCTGTCTTTCTTCTTTTAGAAGAGAATTGGGGCTCCATAAGGCGATACCATAGGCCGAATGAACCCGGCTTTTAGCAATCCATTCAATTGCTAACGAAGCTCGGCCAACTCCAACAGAGAATTATGGTATGAAGCCTTAGATGGAGAAGTAGATCTCATCACAAGCTCAACTTGTGATGATCCTTATCCTTGGGGGAAGGTGTTTGGGAAGCTTCGAGGATAACTCTCCCAACAAAACCCCCACCTTCGAGGGAACCTCTCCTTCACAAGGAGAGTCGTTAGCCCATGTCTCTCTATGGCACATCCCTACTGCTAGGGTGTTGCTGCCAATAGAATCCAAGTCTTCAACATCACTTCGGTATACCACCGGACATAGTCCCGTATGACCCAGTTTGCCTTAGTCGTTTTAGGATGCCTCATGCAACCTGCGACGAGTTCCCCAAGTAGAAACTAATCTGAGATCTCATCTCTTTAGGCTCTCCTCACAAAAGCTTATGGGTTGAATTAAACCCCAAAAGGGCTGTGTGCGGCCTGAGTTTGTCACCACAGCTTCGCGTCTCCGGAGAGATACGCGATACATGTATGTACTTGCTCCTCAGCAGGAACCTAGGTATTATGGAAATATAATTCCAATATACCGATAGGAAGTTTTCAACTTCATCAGCACAACAACCCCCACAAAAAAGGGTGCTGGCTTGTGAGCACGCCGTCGCACGGCGGTCACTTGGCCACTCTTAGCTGGTGTTTCAGACATGTCATCACATAACATTCCTCAGGCTACTATTGGCCTGTCCCTAGAACATGTCATCGCACGACAGTCATTTGGCTGCCATCAGCCCGTCTTTAGGATACATCATCGCACGACAATCCTATGGAGACATCGGCTGGTGTCCAGGACACATCGTCACATGATTGTCCCTTTTGGACATGCTGTCGCATGACAGTCCCCATGACCACCCTTGGCCTTGGTCGGTACTGTAGAAGCTGCATTAACGCGCTTCAGCTATGCGACCACCATAATGAATGTCTCCACTAGGGAGACAAAAAATTGAGCCATGAGGCTCTAGTTGGACGAAGCCAACTCTGTTGATATCTTTGGAGCAGAGCTCCCCTATATCCGATAGTCTCCACCAGCATCTCAATGTTGTCGACGTTTGTGATCATTGTATTGATCATTGCTGCCAAATAGTGTGCAATGTCGGTGTACAAGTTGGAATGTACAGAACTTGGCCCCTGATACCAGCCTGTCACGCCCAGAATTAGGATAATAAAAATTTTAATAATTTACAAGCGAGTCAACGTAGGGGCTAAGTGGTCGAACCCTCCATCTGGACGCGATCGGCCGAAGAATGCTCCCAACATGCTCCTCAGCCTATCCCAGACAACCACCTGTCTGCTCGTCTCGATGAGTCAGAGATTGCCATGCGTCTCCTATGGACTGCTGCATGATCCAGTTCCCAAGTACAACTAGGAACAAGGCCCGAGTCTCAACGCCGGTGCAGCCCACGTATGAGTTTGGTACACCAGAAAGGAAACAAAACCGCATGCAGGCGATGGCGCACACTCGCGCAAGAGATAGCGTCACGCAGGATGCCGAGCACATGCCCTAACTCTGACTAGACCGCACACATGCAGTCGAACTCACCACTTGCCCAAAAGGTGCATCTCGCAGACGTCCAGCAAAAACAAACTGGCAAATGCCACGCAACAACACACAGGGCCGGCACACAAGACCGGAGCACAAAGAGGGGCGAGGAATCACTGACGGAGGAGGATAACCCGGCCAGAAGTGCGAAGTGCAAAGGAGCTGGAGAGAGGAAGACGCCCACCGAGGGTAGCTGATCGGCTAAGAATGGGAACCACGTCCGGAACCCGCTAGAGGCATGTGCACAAAAATTGAGGCAGCAGATTTCGCCGGAGACCCGCCTGAGGCTTGCCAGAGCACTGTCCAGTCGAGCCCTACCACGCCGAAAACTAGGGAGGCGCCAGCGAACCCATCCACGTTCGCCAGATGCCACCAAAGAATGGGGCGGAGCCGCCGCCCAAGCCCTAGCAGCCGACGATGCCGGTGAACCCACCCAGTTCGTCGGACATCGCCAAGAAGAGGGGGGCCGAAGCCCCAGCCTCGCCGACCGCCCAAGATCTCGTTGGAAATGAGAGAAGAAGGGAGGCACGGCGAAGGGCAAAAAACAGGGTCGGCGACGCCCGCTGACTGAAAACCTACCCGCCGGACAGAGCCAGAGCGGGAGGAGATAGAAGCTTACCTCGACGGACGTCCGTCCACCAGCTCCACCACTGGTGACACCGAAGAAATTGGAGGAGGAGGGAAAAGGGGACGCCGCCCGTTTGCTCCGCCGCTTCCCATATCGCCACACCCACACCACCGGGAAGCCGCCGAAATCCGCCGCCGCTGCTGAAGAACCCATCGTTAGAGCCTGCTAGACGAAGGAGAGGAGGAATCGGGGGAGAGGAAATGGCACCGCCGCCATCGCGTTCGTACACCCGGGGCACTGTAGCCCTAACTTACCTCTCATAAGTGAGCTGCAAACGGAGCTCCGCCAGCCGCTCGGATCCGATTCGCTTCAGCCCGCACCCGAAATGCATCAGCTGCCGCCGACTGGAAATGTGCCGCTGTTTGGGCCTGGGCCGTGTGCGTGCGTGCGTGGCCCAGACGTCCAAAAATGGGCCTAACACCTAGCATGACCCAAATATTCTAAACTAAGGTCTAACTAGCACATGGCACAAACGGGTTGGGCTAGGCATGACTTGACTATTGAAAGTCTAGGCATAAAATGGCATGGGCCAAAATAGGAAATTTGAAAAAATTTGGGAAAAAGTTAAAGAAGGATATATTAGAAAAGCAAAAAAAGGGAGATCTAGAAAAAAAAATATGGGAAAAATTATAAATTAAGGAAAATTAGAAAAATTTAGAAAATAGGGAAAATCTAGAAAAATAAATAATAGTGCACAAGTTGTTAAATAATATTATTATTATTTTTTTTGACTAGATATGTTACTAGCTATTATGTACCTCACTAAAAGGAGGAATCAAGTCTATATAGGTCTATTTTTATAATATTTATTTATTTATTTATTTTAGACTCTACTCTTAAGAGCTACCTATGTACCTTTCACATTATTTATAGGAGGATGAAATCTATATGTTCTATTTTTAAAACTAACCCTTATAAGTAATTACTTCAACAGGTACTTCCTAAACTTACTTGATCATCATCATCTTATAAACTTGAATAACCTCCTTTATTTTGGAGACACTCCTCAACATCCAACTAATGTTTAAGATAAATACACATTTTGATGTTTTCTTCATTCATTCAATTTCATTTCTCACCTAGCACCCTACCTTCTATCCTAAAACAAGAATATGATGATTGCATGGGAAAAGTTAGTGAATCACATATCATAGCAAAGGATAAAATTTTTCCTTGTGATCTTCACCATAATAAAATATTAAATCTTTTTAATTTGTTCTATCACCTCAACTGGGTTGACCAAGCCATCAACTAGAAACCCATCAATGGGATGCAAGAACATGTGCCTATCACTCAGCTAAGCCCAACATCCCCATATAATAAAAATATGAATAATGAAACCATCATGAAGCCAAGAAATATGTACAATAAAATCACAAATTCAATCAATTCATGAACTAAATCCACATAAAATGACAAATGCAAAGAAAATATCTAACACATGCAATAATAAAAAAAATCAATGCATCCCTCAATGTATACTATCTATCTATCTACTCCTAATGGAGTTGTACCTAGACTTAGAGGAGAAGACAATAAATGTTAGCTAAAAAGGCTAAGTAGGGAATAACGAATATATTGCATGAACAATAATAGAATATTTACCGATCAATAATTATATCAATAACTACCATAGTCCTACATGAGTAGTATTACGTAGTGGATTTCAGAATATTTACCGACATAGTTAAATTTAGAAGCTTATGGCATGGCCAAAGTTATCCAAAGACACTCTTTGAGTAGAGTGGTTCTCATTGTCAACTATAAATAAAAGGGATAACTACCCATTAGTAATGCACTTGTATAGCATCTTACACCTAGCTATGCCAAAGTTGCCTGAGGCAACTCACCAGGAACACATAGTCCAAAGGCCTATAGCCCATAGCCAATAAGATGACCATGTAGTTGTGGCTGACTAGTATCTCCCCCACCAACTAGTCTTAACGGAGACAATCACACAGTGTTTTGTATCCAAATACTCAAATCATCATGCAGTAATAGAAATCTCAATAATATACATGTCTAAACAACGTCAAAGAATAAATGAGCCTTATGTAACAAATATAACCACGTCACAATCGTACAATGTGACATCCAAGCATCAATATGATTCAACAAAATCTCTCATAAGGTAATGGCGCTAAAAGTAAACAAAAGAACAAATGTAAAGTACTTATACTACACACGATTGGCATCATATACAAAGGATAAAAGGAAGATCCATATTTGCCTAATACAAGACTGATGTCTTCTATGTTGTATAATTATGACCGGAGGGTAACAATTGAAAGCATTAACGTGCTTAAATGCTTTGGTGTCGGTTATTAAAGCAAAAGGTCCTTGAACCTACTATGGATAAAGTGCCATGATTCTCCTATGGCCCAAATAGTAATATTTGAAAGTTTGATTGGGCACTTCTGGCAATTGCAGGCCTACACAATCAGGATGTGATCATTGCCATAGCTGTGATAACATCATAATATATTTTGGAAATTTCACAAAATAAATATTTTGACATAACAAATTATACACGGTGGCAAGATTAAATGTCTTTGGCTTTTGATCACGCTAAATCTCTACTATTTCCTCGATCCAAATCTGCCACCAATTCTAGAAAGCTTATCGATGGATTTTGTGTTAGTATGTATATCCTTAAGACCAATAATTTGTATAATTTATCATGTTCATTCATTTATTTAATAAAAGGCATAGTCATTGTTATGTTGACTGCTACACCTACGTTGATGTGTTGAATAATATAATAATGCCCCTAGAGAATGATTTCATACAATCTCATAATTAGTCCCCAATCAAAGAAGCTTAGTAGATAAGAGATAGCTTTGGTGCATGTGAAACTGGTGTGTGGGCTAATTGAGTACTTGACATCAACACAGACACATAGGTACACCAATAGTGGGTATACTAGACTAACCCACTTGGAATTTCACAAAATAGATCATTTTGACATAACAAATTACACACAATGGCAAGATCAAATGTCTTGGCTTTTGATCCTGCTAATTCTCTACTATATCTTGGATCCAAATCTGCCACCAATACTAGAAAACTTATCAATGGATTTTTGTGTCAGTGCATATGCCCTCAAGACCAATAATTTGTATAATTTACCTTGTTCATTCATTTATTAAATAAAATACATAGTCATTATTTTATTGACTGTGTTGGGAAATCCTGAGCAATTTTAAAATTTTAATTACATATAGCAGAAGCAACTGCCTAAAATAGGCTAGTACCAAAAACCCAGAAGAATCATTCATGCGAGGGGGTTGACACAATGAGATAGATGAGATACCTTGAGAATGTGCTAAGTGAAGTCGAAGTAGAGGTGCCCAAGTGTGCAACCCTCTGTAGTCTCTTCTTCCTTGCCCGGTGCTAGCCTTGAGAAGAAGATCCATGCCTATAGGGAGAGCCTTGTTCTTTGCTTGTGCTAACCACCAAATGTGCCAATTTCAAGGAAGATGTCGCCTAATTCTCGCCAAGGATGAAGATGCTTCTACTAAAGAATGTTTCCGCCAAGAGTTTGCTTCAAGGAAGCTCTCACCACTTGCTTGTGCCTCCAAGAGTTCAATTATGCATATCAAGCAAGAGGGGTGGCGACAACAAGTTATAGGTAGCACCAAGCAATCATCTAGGTGACAAGAGTTTGAAAGGGGAGAGGACTTCATGAGGGGCAGCTAGGGTTGTGGGAACATGAAGCAAAGGAAAATTACCAAGCACTTGCCATAAATTCTAAGGCATGCCATAAGTGCCAAACACTTGCCAAATGAGGCTAGGCTTTCTTTCATGCGCCAATGTAAGCCTTCGGCTCCAAACCTTTGCCCATTATACCTTTATGCACCAAGCCCTCAACTCTATGACTTCTTGAGGGGCTCCCATCACTTAAGTTTTCCTTAATGTGAACAATAAACATATTCATATAGGCGCCTAAGTAATGGACCATACTAGACATCATGAATGAAGTTGATAAGCAATCAAATCCAATTCGATGCAACCTCATTCACATAACCTAGTCAAATGTGGTCAACCAAAGTCAACCTAAGGTCACCTCATGTCAAAATGAAGTCTAGCCCCAATGGAAGTCCTCCATCTCATCATACGCATCCACATTCATAGAATCTCTCAAATAGATCTAAGTTATAAAATGACTTGATCTAAAGTCTTTCTGATTAATATGAGAACTTGAGTGTCAAGGTGTGTGACCTTGTAGGTTCCTTTGACATTAGCAGTGAGTGACACCTAGTAGTGCATCACTACTACCCAAGTCAGCGAAATAGGTGTCTACATCGACATCCTCTATAACATATAAAGTATCCATGCATTATAATCCTTTTGCTAAATTGATATCCAGATTGGACAAAGTGTCACACTTTGCTTTAACCCAATCTCATAGTCATGACTAAATTAGACTTTCACTTGGGTATGACCATACACTTTCAGTCATGCATCCATATAGGGCCCGTGGATATCAAACTTCTCTAAGGATGGGACAAATCCTTTATCTATCACATGAACTTCTCATATGGGTCATGACATATCCAATGACAACCGTTACAACCTACCAACATAATGCGACATTAGATTGTATCAAAGTATGTCTCTAACTATATAGAAGTGTCAATGACCTCAAGTCAGAGGATCAATACACCTCTATCACATGTGAGGTTAACTTGTGACACTCAAGTTAAAATCTCACAATGGGTCAATCCAGTATATCCATGATTGATATACCTATATGTCTGTATTAGTCCCATGAGAAAACCAACATATATGTTAGTCTTACATGCACCATAGTTGACCCATATCCACTATGACACTTGACTAGGGACATAACTTTGAGACTAGATAGAATCTGTCTCCAAGGATGTTATCATGCAAACATACAAAGACACAAATATAAATATAAGCATATTAATGTTAATGCCAGAATATATAGAATATATCAGAGTAAAGTAGTACATAGACGGACCAACAACTGATCCTAGGGCATAAACACTAACAAATTGCTATAAATGCATTGATGTGTTGAATAATATAATAATGTCCTTAGAGAATGATTTCATACAATTTGATAATTAGTCCCCAATTAAAGAACCTTAGTAGATAAAGGATAGCTTTGGTGCATGTGTGACTAGTATGTGGGCTAGTTCAGTACTTGACATCAATACAAACACATGGGTACACCAAGAGTAGGTATCCAGACTAACCCACTATGAATATATGGTTTAACTATCGCAAGTCAAGTTCACAATTGATAAGGGTGCATTGGTCCTTAGATTTGAGGTTGTCGACACTATTATATGGTGAGAGGCGTACTTTAATAGTTTAACATCTCATGATAACTAGGAGACTATAACAGCTATCATTAGGTGAGTCATAGGATGTATGAGTAATACCAGTGATCAGTAGAGTATTTAGCCCTTCCTTTAATGGAAGCCTAATAATCTAGAAGCTCCTCCCATGGGAGTATGACTAAGAGTGTATGGTTATACCCATGGGACTATGTTCTCTTACTTTAGTCATTTCCATATAATTAGAATAGCAAATATGACACACTTGTTTAGTCTTGATATCAACAAGCACAAGGATTATTATATAAATTAAAACTTTGTTGTTAGGTAGTCTATCGATGATACTTTTAATGACTTAGACAGTAGTAATGTGTTGCTAGATACCCCTCATTGCTTGTGATGATCTATTTGGTCTTATCACTATCAACGTCATTTGGAACCTATAGGGTCTACACACATAGATACTTGAGGATCACATTTTGATCAAGTAGTCTTGGATCAAATTATGTATTAAATTGGTCCATTTAGTACATTAGAGACTCTGGATCAAGGCAGGATCAAGGTTGATTGAATGAACAGTTTATATTGATTGATTTGCTTCGAGAGTGGGGCTAGGTGCCTATTCTAAGTGATATGAATCAGCTAATTATGCTTTAGGCCCAATGAGGGAAAGGGTAGAGTCACTTGATGCCTAGACATGAAGTGCTAATATTGACTGGCTGGGTGGCAATAGCAAGAGAGAAGCACTAGATTGCTGCATTAGGCTTTAGGCCCAATGAGGATATAGGGAGACATTTGGGAAAATCGTGGGTGGAATAAATTTTTTTTACAAAAGTAAATGTGGTAAAAAAAAATTGCTTGAAACCAATTTCCCCATCTAAGAGGATCCATGCGATACAAGACACAAATAACATGTTAGGAAATTTACCATTAAAGCATGCTCCAAGTCATTGATTGAGGAAGGGTGGGCACACAACATAGCGACCCCTTGATGATTACCTTACTCCATGCTTGGGGCTAGCCTTGGGACAAAGAATCAAAGCCTTGAAATTCTCTCTTGTAGCTCATGGTCAGAAGAGAAAGAGGGAGAGGAGGAGTGGCAAGAGAGGAGAGAGATCATGCACATGCGCAAAAATAATTGCCAAGATATGTACGTCACCTAGTGCCCTTGCCTATTTATTTATACTAAGCATAAGCACCTCTCTCCATATGGTAAAGTGGACCACCCTTGATGCAGGAGGAGCTAGCATAGAAAAGGAAGAAGATCCGGACTCAAAAGAACAAGAGAAAATGTCCCTGCGAGGCCGACGCGGGCAGGCCGTGCACGCAGACACAGGCATGTTCAGCTCGTCAAAATACCATCGTGCTGAGCACGGGCGTGCTTCTGAACACGGGTAGGCCGTGTTCTCTTCTGTAAATTCTAGAGGCCCTAAACAGGGCGTGCTTCTGAACACGGGCAGGTCATGTTCTCTTCTGTGAATTCTGGAGACCCTGAACAAGGGCAGGCCGTGTTCTCTTCTGTAAATTCTAGAGGCCCTAAACACGAGCGTGCTTCTGAACACGAGCAGGTCGTGTTCGTCTCGGCGGAAAATGGGAAAAATGGTGATTTCGAGCGCGAACGAGAACATGGCCGTGCATCTAAACACGGGCTGGCCGTGTTCACCTCGGTAGATCCTGGCGGCCCCAAATACAGGCGTGCTTCTGAACACGGGCAGGCTGTGTTCTCTTCTGTAGATTCTAGCGAACCTGAACACGACCGTGTTCGCCAACACGGCCAGGCCGTGTTCACCCCAGAAGACTTGCAGGCGCCCCGACGACCCCGTTTCGACGTACATCGCTCTCCCTACCATGTTGCTCCACCTCATGAAACCCCAAAGGAGCCAAACAAGGTGACAATCTGGTGGTCCCAACGCCAAAGCAATCCTCTGGACCGCTTCATGGGCGTCATCAGTCCACTATCCATCCATACCGAGGTGGCTTAGCCCAAGGGCGCTGTAAGCCAACCTCCTAAAGGCCAAACTCCAAATGGACCCCACAACCACATCAGCAACACAACCCAAGAGCGAGCCGCAATGGTCGTGGCCTAGCCCACGACTTCCAAGTTCTGCTGTTTTGTCGTAATGTGCTCGGAACGCGTCTAACTGCCTCCGACACCACCCATATGCTGAAGAATCAAAGGACCTGCACCCCTGCATGAGTAGTTGTTAGTTGATAGGATTATATTCTAGTTTGTTTTATGTGGCAGCTTGACCACTTTTTGGTAGTTAGTTGTTAGGATGCTGCCCCCTTGTCTTGTTCCCCTCCTTATCTTATAAAAGAAAGGGCTGGCCAGCATTCATCTTCAGTTCTCTAGAGTGGTAGAGTGCTCCAACTTATGGAGATCGTGGAGAGTGCCTCAGTTCCAGAGTTGTAAGGGTCACATTTGGTGCTTCGACACGGAGTAGTAGCGTGTGTTTCCTACTTTCCAAGAAGTAAATCCCACCGGCGTTGGAGGGTCAGGTTCGCCTGTTTGTTTACATCATGATTGCTGTCCATTTCACTGCGTGTTTTCCTTCTTCCCCCTCACCCACAAGCATCCGAGCGTTAGAGGCATGGACGATTCTCTGTTCGTGGTTTGGTCGCAAGTGCATAGGCACGCGAGCTGAACCCCGCGAACCCTTCACCCCGTAACGTGCTGCGCTTAAAGTTGCTTGAGAGGTTAGTGAGTAAATTTTGCATAGTTGGGTGCCGTTGGTTTCCTCTAGCCTTTGTATTGCCCCGGAACGAATTTTGCGCTAATTCCTCGTGTTTCTTGCTATTTTTCGAGCGATTTTGACTTCCCTCGCCTCTAGACCCTCTCACGATTTTCCGTGCATTGTGTAAACACCGTAGAGTATGGCTTAAGGACCTCCCACCTATACTAGCTTCATCAAATCTGGTATCAGAGGGAGTTGCGCGTTCGATTTTTATCATTCGCACGGTCCAATTCCGCCGCATAGCATATTTCAACATTGTTTCCACATTTTCTCAGCATCTTGCATAGTCCGGTCTACCCTTGTTTGTGCATGGTGACTATGAGGTCACAAGTCATGTCTTCCCAATTTCCAGATACCATTCCTGAAACTCAAGAGTCAATACAGCCTTCGGAAGGGGCTAGCGTCCGTTTAGAGTCTATGGCTGCGCTTGAGACACGAATTGATGCGAAACTTGAGGTGTTGTCCGCGCGAGTGGATGCCCACAAGGTAAGCATGGACACCATGATCCAGCTGATATTGGCTGGGATCCAGAACCTCACCGATCGCCTTGGGTCTGCGGAGCATTGACACCCAAGTTTGGTTAATCCTTCGGCGTCCCAAACCCAAACGCCACTAGAGAGTTGCCCCCATTGGCTGCACCCTTTCGGCGGCGTGTCCACGAGGATGAATGGGGTCGCCCGAGGCCATATGAGGCCCATGGGAACCCAAGTCAGGGTTATGATCCCCTTGATGAGGACGATGTTTGGGCCGCACAAGGGCCCTAGCCCAATGGCCACTTTGGCCACGCTTGGGCTGCTCCTCGAACTCCAGCCCCCATCCGTGTTGAGCGCCCCTGGGAGGATAACGACTTCCGCTGCTTCATTCGGAACACCCCCGCACCCTTCGTGGGTGGTCTCGATCCCACACAGTTCTTGGATTGGGTTGCGTCCGTTGACGCATATTTTGACCTTAGTGATTGGCCTCAACACATGCGTGTTAGGTATGTGCACACCTTGCTCGAGGGACCTGCGTGTTTACACTGGGAAAATGTGGAGCGCCAAAATGCACCACAAGCCCTTCCCCCGATCATCGAGTGGGCGGAGATGCGGTATCGTCTCCGTGAGTGGTACAAGCCCCCGTCGTACAGCCAGCGTCTCCTTGACTAATATAGTAGTCTGCACCAAGGTTCGGGTACCGTCAAGGAGTACCGCCTCACCTTTGAGACGTTGCAACTCCATTACAACTTGCAGGAGGACCCTGAGTTAGTATTGTCCAAATTTAAGAATGGGCTCCTGATGACTCTAAATTTCATACTTATTAACTGGTCTTTTAGGGTCATAATCATGCTCTTTTGCTTATTTTTATGTCTTACTTGTCAAATACTTTGGAATCTACACCTTTCTTGGTTTTTGATTAATTTCAGGTAAAAAGATATTATTCTGATAGGTTTTTAAGCAATTTAAAAACGTACAAGGATTCTAATCATCAATAGGAGTTTACACATCAAATTTCAAATCACACCGAGTTTTCCCACGAAATTACGACATTGCCATAAGAATATTCCAACCGTAATATGCAAATATGGCACTACCGTAATGATTTTCACGGCCGCTTCCCACAGAAACTTTTTGGATAATCACGGCACTACCGTAATATATTTTATGGTATCATAATTTTGGGCAAATTTCATATAGAGACTTTTAGAAACAATAGAGAAGATTACGGCACTACCGTAACAAATTTTACAGTGCCGTAATTGCGAGCCGTTTCCCTACAGTAACTTCAGAAGACATTACGGCACTACCGTAATTATATTCACGGTACCGTAATTTAGGCCCAGTCGCCCGATTGTTTCGCCCGAAACTTAAAAAAATGATTTCTCGAACTTTAGGGCACCAATTGAAGATCCGTAAAAAGGGGAACGATCAGGATAAAGAGGAGAACGAGCCAAAAGCGAAAGGACCAATTTTTATCACGGATTCAGAGAGAGTTGGAGGGAATCGCCGTTGCCCTAGGGTTCATCGATTCTTAGTGTATAGACCACCACTGGCCACGAAATTTGTAAGAAAGCTTCACCTGGAAGAGAAAAACATATCACGGAAGTTTCAGAGTGAAAGGAGATCGATCAGGGGAGAAATCAACGAAAACAAGGGTGCCGCCACTGTTCATCGCGTCCAGGAGCAAAATTACGGGCTGTAATTTTCATTATTACCCTGTTTTGTAACTTTTACTCTTCTCTTTCAATTTCTTAATCACTCTAAATGATGTTTTATTGTAATTCTTCGATCATGCTAGCTTAAACCTCTTTTGGGACATGGGGAGTAGTCCTCTTGATTTCTTAACGACTGAATGATTTCTATTTCATCAGAATATTTTTGATATGATAATTTTACTTAAGTGATCACTGCCTTTAACACTTTCTAGTTTCATATAGCATGTGTTAGAGTTTTATGATATGGACTGAGAAGTGACTAATAAAACTTGGAGCACTAAAATCAAGTATTAGGAACTTATCGTAAGAGATTAGGTTTGTTCTCAATTCTAAATTTTAGAAGTTTATTGACTTGTTGATATTTTGTTCTAGGATGCATTAATGATATAGATATGAAAAATATGCTAGAGATAGATGTTTGATTGTTAGAAAACCTTAAGTAAAACCTGTGAAACTAAGACATGAGAATACTTAGTTTCATTCGAGATATTGATATCGAGATAGAATGCACAAGAGTGATTCTAAATCTCTTTGTCAAGGTTTGCTTTTCTTAAACAAAGAATAAATCTGTGCGAGAGCGAGAATTATTTTATGTTAATCATCTGCGTAGGAGCGAGATGATTTCTTATTAAGGCAAACTATATCTTTATCATATTAAGAATAAACTGATGAACATTTATTTATATCCAGTCATAGAAATCAGGATGGATGAACCCCTAGTCTCAATTCTCTCTCTGATATTTCGTGAACTTTTCAATCGTTTGCTTTCCTCATAATCAGTTTGCCTAGCTAGTGAGAAATCGATTATTCGGTACTTGACAAACAAGGTCTCTGTGGTTCGATGTCTTATTTATTACTTCGAGTATCCTTGCACTTGCAGACACAACAAGTTTTTGGCGCCATTGCCAGGGACCTTAGTTTTTGTTGATATCGAAGGAATTTAAAATATTGCTAGACTAGGTTTTATTTTCTTGTCTTTATTATTTTCTGTGAAATATTCTGATTTTCTCTTATTTTCTGCAAATTCTAAGTTTATTTGATCTTCTACTCGTTTATGCACAGGACTCTTAGATCAGGACCATTAGTCTCATTCAATCCTGAAATTAATAAAACTCTTAGATTGCACAGGAAACTTAGATTCGCAGAAGAAAGAGAAGAAGAAGAATCAATCATGGCTGAAAGGAGAACACTTAGAGATTATGCAGCCCCAAATCCACAGGGAATTCGATCCAGCATTACTAGGCTAGCAATTGATGCAAATAATTTCGAGATTAAACTAGCCTTCCTATCAATGATCCGGCAGAATCAATTTGGAGGATCTCCGCTTGAAGATCCTAATCAACACTTATCTTTTTTTTTTTTGAATTCTGTGATACTATGAAAATTAATGGTGTATCTGAAGATGCTTTAAAGCTAAGATTGTTTCCTTTTTCCCTTGGGGACCGAGCGAAAGCCTGGCTACACTCTCATCCGACTGGAACATTCATCACTTGGGAGCAACTGTCAAATGCATTCTTGATGAGATACTTCCCACCCAGTAAGATGATTCAGTTGAGAAATCAGATCACAAGCTTTGCACAAAGGGATGGTGAATCACTTAGTGAGGCATGGGAGCATTTCAATGAGTTACAACAGAAGTGCCCTCACTATGGATTAAAAGATTGGGTTTTAATTCAAACTTTTTATAATAGTTTACTCTATAGTACCCATCTAACTGTTGATGTTGCTGCAGGAGGAGCCCTGATGAAGAAAACAGTTGAAGATGCCTACACACTGATTGAAGAGATGGCTTTGAATCACAACCAGTGGACTACTGAGAGAGGAGTGTTGTATCGTCCTCCACATGGTAAGAATGAAGGTGATGGTTGGCGTTCTTTAGCAGAAAAGGTAGATTCTTTGTGTAATCGATTTGATTCTTTTCAGATGCAAGCTACTGTAGTTTCTTCTGTTACTTATGAAGTATGTGGGAATCATGGGCACTATGCTGAAGAGTGTAAGGTTATTGTTGATCAAGGTGGTGAGCAAGTTAATGCAGTAGGGAGTTATAAATAAAGTAGAAATAATAACCCTTATTGTAATACCTATAACCCTGGTTGGAGGAACCATCCTAACTTATCTTGAAAGAGTAACAACCATGCTAGTGGACAGAATGAAAATAGAGGGTACCAGCAGAGACAACAAAATCAGAGTCAAACCCAAAAATCTAGCTTAGAGGACATGTTTGAAAAATTCATGGGTGCCCAGATGAGACAAAATGAAGAGGTTATAGAGAGTCTTAAGTAAATTAACTCTAGATTGGATGGTGTTGTTGCTCACAATAAGATTTTAGAGACATAGATAGCACAACAAGCTAGTACATCCTATAGACCCCAGGGAAATTACCTGTCAAACCTGAACCTAACCTTAGGGAACATTGTAATGCTATCACAACTAGGAGTGGAAAACAGTTAGAGGACCCAAGGGGATCACTAGATTATGATGAGGCACAACCTAATATTGAACCTAGCAGTGAACCAGTTTTGGAATCACAACCTGCACATGTGCAGTCCCATCCTAACTCACCACCTTCTAAGGAGGATGAGCCTTCACAGAATGGCGATTTGCCTTGTAAAGTTGATATTACTATACCTAGTTCGCCATCACCATATAGGCCACCTATACCTTTTCCCCCAAAGGATTGTGCAAGCCAAGTTAGATAGGCAATTTGGAAAATTTCTGGATGTTTTGAAAAAGTTGTATATTAACATTCCATTCACTGATGTCTTATCTCAAATGCCTACATATGCTAAATTTTTAAAAGAGATTTTGTCTAATAAGAGAAAGATAGAGGACTATGGTACTGTGGCTTTAACTGAAGAATGCAGTGCTATTATTCAAAACAAATTGCCACCGAAATTAAAAGATCTAGGTAGTTTCTCTATTCCTTGTTTGATTGGAAGCGTGGCTTTTGACCGAGCCTTATGTGACTTAGGAGCCAGTATGAGCCTAATGCCTTTGTCTGTGTGTAAGAAACTGGATATGGGAGCTCCTAAACCAACTTCAATATCTTTGTAGCTCGCCGATCGTTCAGTAAAGTATCCTGTAGGTATTCTTGAAGATGTTCCGATCCAAGTTGGTAAGTATTTTGTGCCAACTGATTTTGTAGTTCTGGAGATGGAGGAGGATGCAAAAATTCCTATTATTCTTGGTAGATCGTTCTTAGCCACAGCAGGAGCAATTATTGATGTAAAGAACGGTAAACTCACTCTAAATATTGATGATAATAAAATTGAGTTTGATTTGAATGATTCCATGAAGAAACCTTCATATACTAGTTCATGCTGTAGTGTTCATGCTGTAGATGATGTAGTTTATGATCTTGGTTTTCTTGTTTGATAATCCCTCTGATTTTGATACAGATTCTTGTGATAATTCTTATGTTGAAATTCATGATTCCAATTCTAGTTTTGATTCTAGTGCTGAAACTCATGATATGTTGGACTGCACTATATTTGATAATGAAGAAGATAAAATTTCAAAAGTAGAACTTAAAGCTTTACCTGATAATCTTCGCTATGAATTTCTTGGCCCTAACTCTACTTACCCTGTTATTGTTGATGCTCAATTAGATGAAAGGGAGACTAATTTGCTCTTGAAGGAGTTGAAGATTCATAGAAAGGTAATTGGGTATACCATTGATGATTTAAAGAGAATTAACCATTCTTTTTGTATGCACAGGATTCATATGGAGGAAGAGCAAAAACTGCATGTAGATTTCCAAAGGAGACTCAACCCATCTATGAAGGAAATTGTAAAGAAGGAAGTTTTGAAATTACTTGATGCAGATATTATCTATCCTATCTCTGATAGTAAATGGGTAAGTCTTGTGCATTGTGTTCCAAAAAAGGGAGGTGTCATAGTTATGAAAAACAAAGATAATGAGTTGATACCTATTAAAACAGTGACTAGTTGGCGCATGTGTATAGATTATAGGAAATTGAATGCAGCCACTAGGAAAGACCACTTCCCCTTGCCTTTTATTGAACAGATGGTTGAGAGACTTGTAAATCATTCTTACTTTTGCTTCTTAGATGGTTATTCTGGTTTTTTCCAAATTCCTATACATCCTGATGACCAAGACAAAACCACTTTTACTTGCCCATATGGTACTTTTGCATATAAAAGGATGTCTTTTGGTTTGTGTAATGCACCTGCTACTTTTCAGAGATGTATGATGGTCATATTTTCTGAATTTCTTAAGGACTTTATAGATGTTTTCATGGATGATTTTTCTGTATATGGTTTCTCTTTTGATGATTGTTTGGCTAATTTATCTCAAGTCTTGCAGAGGTGCGAAAAAACTAATCTTGTGCTTAATTGGGAGAAGTGTCATTTCATGGTCAGACAAGGAATAGTTTTGGGACACCTTATTTCAGAAAGAGGAATAGAAGTGGACAAAGCCAAAGTTGAAGTGATTGAGAAGCTAGCGCCACCCACTACAGTTAAGGAAATTAGAAGTTTCTTGGGACATGCAGGATTCTTGTTGTGTCCACAAGTGCACGGATACTCGAAGTAATAAAATAGATATCGAACCACAGAGACCTACGTGTTATGTACCAAATAGATATTTTCTCACTAGCTAAGCAAACCGAATAGGATGAAAGTAAATATGCAGAAAAGTATGCTAAAAGATGATCAGAGAGATAAATGTGGGACTAGGGTTTCATCCGCCTTAATTTCAATGACTAGATAAGAATAAAAAGTCATCAGTCAAATCTTAATATGATAAAGACCTAATTTACTTTATAAAAGGATCATCTCGCTCTCGCGCAGACAATCATACAAAGGACCAATCCTCACTCTCGTGCAAGATCTATCCAATGCTGAAAATAAGTAAATCATTGAACAAAGAACTCAAGAATCACTCTCGTGCATCCGAGTTCTAAATCAATCATCTCAAGTGGAATCTCAAGGATCACTCTCATGCATCCTGAAACTCAACACAGGTTTTACTTATGGTTTTCCGATGACTCGATCCCCACTCTCGTGCAAGATCAAATCAAGTCTAACATAATAACTCAATCCAAAGTATCAAAAACTCAACATGGCAAAAAAATCACTAAAGATCAAAATTCAAAAAACTACCTAATCTCTCACGATAGTTCCAAACTCAACGATTCCTAGGGTTCCGAATTTCAAACGATCAACCTCTCGGTCTATTTCGCAAAATTCTAAAATATGCTGATATCTATAAAACTAAGGAAAATCAAAGAACAATCTATCACAAAAGTAAAATTATTATATTAAAATTAAACTTGACAAAAATCAATGTTTTCTAGTTATTAACAAACTAAGGGGATTACACCTCATGTCCCAAAAGAAGATCTAAGCTTTCATGGTGAAAGGATTACAACAAACCATAATTTCAGAGGATTAGAAAGCGAAAAAGGGGAAGAAAAGTTACAGAACATGGTTGTAATTGAAATACAACCCGTAATTTCGCTTGTGAACAGTGTTGTCACCACTATTTTGATGATTTCTCCCTCGATCGGACTCCAAACGCTCTAAAACTTCTGGGGCGTGCTCTCCTACTCCAGACGAAGCTTCAGTGTAAAAATCATGGTCTGAGATGTCCTCTATGCCTCCCGGCGCGAGGACAAACCTTAACTGCCTCTCTGACGATTGCTCTCTCAATTTGTGATAAAAATTGGGGCTTTCTGTTCGTACGTCTTCTCCTCTTAAAGATGAGTCCGCAGCATCTTTTTGGATCTCAATTTGGAGCTCAAGATCAAAAGTTTTGGTGCGTGAAAGATTCGGACCCGAAAAACTCACGAAAAACGGCCCACAATACGGTACCGTGAAAGTTTTACTTTAAAAAACGGCAGTACCGTATTTTTACCCAGAATTCTGAAATTTTCTGTGTAAAATCCTCCAAAAATATGGTACCGTGAGATTTTGTCCCAAAAATACGGTAGTGCCGTATTTTGCCCAAAATCTCTGATTTGAGTCGTCGAAAAAAACGGTATCGTGATAGTTTATCTAGAAAATACAGTAGTGCCGTATTTTTGCAATTTGGCTTCAAATTTCATGAAAATTGATGGGTAGCTTTGTTTCGATGTCTGAAATCCATTGGTGTGCTCAAATCTTCCAAAATCCATCAAAATATGACACTTTTAACCTGAAAATGATCAAAAATAAGAAATAGTGTAGATTCTGTAATATTTGACAAATAAGGCTTAAAAACAAGCAAAAGAGCATAAATATGACACAAAAAGACACATGAAATGACACAAAATATTCTATGAATTTGGTGTCATCAAACACATAAGGCTCAAATTTTGCTTGTCCTCAAGCAAATAAATAAAAACAATGTTAAGTATGGAAAATATGCTCTTTTATGAAAAAAATAAATTTCTAAAATATAATCACTCATGAAATACTCCATCAACTTTTTTGCACAAAATTTCAGATAAATACATCATCCAATGAAATTAATCTTTAAGATCTACAACTTTGATGAAATAAAACTTCGCAACTCACATAATAAAAAGAATCTCAATCTCATGATTTCACCTTTGTTTTAGTTTAAATCTATCATACCTTTGTTTACAGGAATAGGATATCCAAAATCTTTTTCCACTCAAAATCTCTTTTTCTCTCTTTTTTTATGTGTTTTTGATGGTATGTACCCATATAGATACACACTTTTTATTTGGACTTCAACTCGTATCTTCGGTACCACTGTCAATTTTACACAGTGCCAAGTAGAGAAGTCATTCTCTCATGCCTACCCAAAATTTTTCTCTCATCAAATTTTTTTATAATTTTTGACTTCAACCCATGTCTTAGGTACCACTGTCAATTTTGCACAGTGCCAAGTAGGGGAGTCTCTCACTATTTTTGTGGATCATGGATTCTTCCTTCCCAACAAATAGTAAAAAAGACCAAACATCAACTAGGCTAATCAATTGACATCACTTCAAAAATTACACTCATATGCTCATTTTATTCAACAAAGATGTTTCACTCTTAGATTACATTCATCAAACAACATACCTACCTAAAACATATGCATCAATCAATGGAAAATTTCAACAAGTAGATATATATTGAAGAAATAAATTCAACATAATAGGTATATCTTCATTCACATGCATTAGCATGAACTTTCATAATTAATGTAGAAAAATCTACACATCTAAGAAAAACATATCATCAACTTATCAATCTTATCATGTCCATAAAAAATTTCTAATTCAATGCAAAAGGTGTGAAGCATGAAAACTCATATAATCATAGTCAAAAGTGTAACATGATTGGTCCATATAATCACATAAGGCTCAAACAATGCAAAGGGTGTAAAGTGATAACAAATCAAAGATGCAACTATATGAAAAAATCATGAATACAAGAGAGTGTAAACAATACTCACAAAACTATATAGCAAGCTCTGACCTAAAGTACATAAGGCTCAGATTAAAAACAGTGTCGGGGCATATGCTGCTAGGTTCAAAGATGTGCCTTTTGAAAATTTTACCTACAAAATTTAAGGTACATAAGGCTCTGTCTAAAAATAGTCTCTAAAAATAATAATGATAAAAATAATTTTCTAAAAGAAGAATCAGAT
>CM050438.1:71394696-71409140 GCA_027562315.1 Costus pulverulentus
GAGGTACCAGCTGGCTGTGAAAAGTCCTGAGGGGGTGACTCCATCCCATAAGGATCACTCCTACTACCCCCGGTGGGTGGTGGTGGAACTGATAAGATGGAATAAAGGCTCCCTCAGTTTCATTAAGACATAGCTTCTAATTGGCCCTTTCTCTAACTGTGGTCTTCTCAATGTAGACCAAGGGTAGAGGAGAGATGTTTGGTCCAAGGACCAAACAGAAAGTGTCTCCCTCTTTAACTATCATCTTCATTGCTATGCAAGACTCAATGTCGAGTCTTGCATTCCCTCTTGCCGTGTCAGCTCCATAGGGCTCCATCCCAAAGTATCTGGCTATAGGAGTAACCAAACCTCCTATCACTACCAATCCTCTACTAGCTCTAGCCACCTTATCCATATGCTTGATCATAAAGTAAGCCACATCCACTACAAATCCATTGAGCATGTCCCATAGAAAATAAAGCTCGTGTTGACGGACCATGCCGTCACTATCTCCTCTCCCAAATATTGTGTGTGCTAGAACCCTATGTGCATATCTGATGCATGGGTTTACTATCTGTGAGGCTCTGGCAAACACAGCATAAAAGTGGCTCTCATTAGTGATTTGGTTCCAGAATATATTCTCCATAAATCCAAGGGGTATGTCAGTGTAACCCCCAGTGCTCAATCCAAAGATGTCCCTGATTTCCTGCAGTGTAAGCTCTCTCTCTTCATTTGCCAATCTGAAAGTAATTTTTCCATCAGCAGGGCCATGGGAATACTCTTTCAGCTCTATGACCAGACTGCTCAAAAACTCCAAGGCAAGTGGTAAGTAGTTATGAGGAGTCATCTGGAAGAACTCCTTGGCCTTAATTCTATCAAACATCCATAGCAAATGTTCATGAAATCCCAAAGCCTCTAGGGTTCTTCTGTCAGCATATTTTGTGTTGATGATCTTTCTTTCCAAAATTTTGTTGTACCTAGCCTCTTGAATCTCATTTCTGAAAAGGATCCCGTGAGGGTTCTGGGTTTGTGATGGTTTAGCAGGGGCTTTCCTCTTCCCCCTTGGTGCAATCGATTTTGTTCTTGGTGCCATGGACTCAAGCTGCAAACTTATCATTCAAAGCATACAAATAATGATATAGCAATGTAAATGGCATCCTATGTGTCATCAACCAAAAACAGGGTGAAAAATAGAGTAAAATCATGCATGTAATCTCAATTTAAACATGTTATGGCAAGTAAATACTATACTCCGAAATCATCAGAAACATCTATCAAGTAAGTTGGAAACAAAAATTCCATTTAACTTTCATGCTCTAACTCATGGCGTCGGTGAATAGTAACTTAGAATCGTGCACGTTACATTTCAGCTCAGATAGTTACATAAATTGTTTCAAATTCTTCTCAAACAGCAAAGGATTAATAGCTTATCCTCTAATGAGTGTATAGAAACAAAAATCACTTGAAACGGTTCTCGAGAGAGAGAAGTTGATTGGAGTCAATTTCATAGACTGGTACTGAGCCTTGAGGATAGTCCTCAAGCATGAGAATAAGCTTTATGTCTTAGAGAAAGCTCTTCCTCCTCCACTGCCATCCTCTGCCCACGTGGTTAAATGAGATGCTTATCGCAAGCATTAGGATGACGCTTTGGATGTCGCTTGACTGATGTTAGCCACGATGTCCTCTGAGTTGTAGATGTAGCACGAGGATCATTACGCATCTGAAGCAACTGTTCGAGTAGCAGGCCAGAATAGAAAGGTTTGAAACATCTAAAGCTGCATATCAGTGCAAGATGCCTGAAGGTGCTCCAGTGGGACCGCATGTGCTCAAGCTACTTGGGTACATTTTGCATCTCTCTAGACTAGGATACTCTATGGATAGACCTGGCAATTCAGGTCAGCAGTCATAAACGGGTCATGTTAGCTGTGACCCGTGACCCGATTAAGCCAACCCGAACACGACCCGTTTAATTAATTGGGTCAAACTGTGTAACCTGAACACGACCCGAATAACCGATTTATCATTCATATTTTAAATATAAATAATAAATTAATAAAAAAATATATTAAAATTAATAAAAATTTGGGCTTATGAGTGGGCCAAAATCTAGGTTAAAAGATAGTTAGAAGATATTTGGGCTTATGGGCTAATAATGAGAGTTAGATGAACCTATATTTAAATTTTATATATATAATTAATATTGTAATCGGGTTAAGCGAGTCAACCCATTTATAACCCGACACGACCCGATTTTTTTCGGGTCATAAACGGATTGACCTGTTTATGACCCGAACATGATTATGGCTGACCTGAACCCGCCTAATTTTGTGTCGAGTCGGGTCGGGTTAGTGGGTCGTGTCAAATTTTGTTAGATCTACCGATGGATCAAGAATTAGCCACCGATCTGATCCTATAGTCACTGCCTCCGTGTTACAGTTCATTCATCATTAACTTCAATATAAATAAAATTGTCTGTACTCATGAGGAGTTGCTGAAATTGCAAGAGCACCAAACCCAAGTCTGTTCTTATGGTCCCCAAAACTAGTAAGAAAAGGAAGTGGGATAAGGGCGAAGCCAAGGCCAGATCCAATGCATAGAAGAAGGGCAAGGTAAGGGAGAACAAGTGCTTTAACTATGGCCAGGAGGACCATTGGCGAAAAGACTGTAAGCAGCCTCAGAATGAGATGAAGAAAAGTAACCCTTTGTCTTCAGGCTCAGGTAATTTTGTTACCAAAATCCTATATTATCTATTTCAAACCATGAGTATTTTTTATACTGCATGATGAGACTGATATTTGCAAAAATATGCAAGTGCTTAACAAAAATAGGACAAAGATGACAACTAGAAGACTGAGCTGGAGCACAAGATGCTGCCAAAGACACTCTTTTTGTAGTCATAGATAGGATTCTTTTAGTATTTCCAATTATGTAATTGACATTATATCTATTCCTTGGGAATAGAATTTTGGAATAAAAGGAATTTGGAATTCTTTTCATTTGCAAAATTCTTGTCTTTACATTATGCAAAGTAATATGGGTAACAAAATAATTAAATGAATTAAATAAGTGGTTCATAAAAATACTTTTCTTTTTGACTTTAATATTTTATCATAAACAAGGATTGCATCCACTGACTCTATGCAAATGGACTCATGGACTCAAACTCCTTAGAGGAGATTGGCTATTTCCAACCTCTTTCGGGACATTGGGAAATAGGCAAGACTTGTTTATTGAGGAAAATAAATATCCTTCCCCAAGTAAGGTGAAGTAGACTAAAAGGTTAAAAGGAAAGGAATTTATTATTACAGATAAATATATGTACATATATATGTATATATATACATACATATATACATATATATGTATACATATAGATGTAATATATACATATGTACATCTGCGCATATGTACATTTGCATATACAATGTCCCTAAGAGATAGATTTCATCTAGTCTCTGTGTTTATCCCTGGTCGAGAATCATAGTGGATATGGGACAGCTATGATTCACTTGAGACTGGTATATGCGCTGGTTGAGCATGGGTTGCTAACGTAGGCATATGGGTATATCCAGGGAGATATACTGGATCGACCCGCCTTGAGAATTCATCTTGGTGTCACGAGATGAATATCATAGTGACAAAGTTGCGCTTGTCCTAGACTTGAGGGCATTGGTGTCTCTATATAGTTATTGATGTACTTTGATGCAACCTAACGCTTCGCCGTAAAAAGGAAGTCATAATGGTTGTCATTAGGTATGTCATAAGCCGTATGAGAGATTCAATGTGCCAATAGAAGATTTGCCCCTTCCTTACGGGGAAGCTTGATTGTCCATGACACCCCTATATAGATGACTCAAAGTGTATGGCTATACCCAAGTGAGAACCTGATTTAGTCATGTCATAATATTGGGATTAAATTTGACACACTTGCCCAATTTGGACATCAGTTGGTAAAAGGACAAAGCTGCACTTGTACTTTATCGCAGTTTTAGGGGATGTCGATGATGACACCATTCTGATGACTTGGGTAGCAATGATGTACTTTATCGCAGTTTTAGGGGATGTCGATGATGACACCATCCCCAGCAACAAAATCATCTCCTCCTGAGTATAATATCCTATCTCACCTGAGAAAGGTCCCCGCTCTCCTCAGCATTTATGATGCTTTAATGATATCCCAGGAATTAAGAGACGTCCTCATACATGCCTTGCAAAATCCTCAAAAAATTCAAGCTTTCTTCGCGGATGCTGATATCAAAGAAGCATTGCAAGCCTATATAACATCATCTATCAGCTTCAATGATGACGGCATGCTCTTAGGAACCTCACAACATAACCGGCCGCTCTATGTGGCTAGAAGCATCAATGAGACAAAGATCAACAGGATTTTGATTGACCCAGGGTCCTCCATTAATCTCTTGACTCTGCGAACCGTGAAAAGTTTCTCTTTAGATGTTTTCAACTTGTCAACAGAAAAAGTCATTATTCAGGGATTCAACAAGAATAGCCAAAAGGCTTTAGGTTCCATAGATCTTCCATTGCAACTTGATGACTTGAAGACCAAAGTAAAATTCTATGTCATAGACACTGACACATCATATAAAGCATTGTTGGGAAGACCTTGGCTGCACGACAATCATGTGGTTCCATCCACTCTGCATCAGTGCCTGAAATACTTAAAAGAAGGACATGAGGAGCGCATTGATGGAGACATTCAACCCTTTGCGGTTCATGAAGTCAAATATGAGGATGCACGACATTTTTTTGAGTCAAACAAGCGATCTCTGAAGTCGGCGCCACAAAGCCCTCTAATTCCCAAGTTGAAGAAAATGGCTTTGTCTACGTGCCCCCATTTTGGTAGCGATTCTGAAGATGAGTCAAGTGACGAGTCGACCCCTTCTTGTGATATAATTGAAACTTGCGAAAGAACTGGTGTAACACAAAGTTTCACGCTAGGACAAAGTATCTCCAAATCTAATTTAAGGGTCCTAAGGATCCCCTTTGGGTATGTTAAAGGGTTTGTTCCCCTCAGGATGTCTCGTGTACACGAAATGAAAATCTTTATTGTCCCAGCAAAAAGGGAATATGTAAGGGGAAAGCTTACTATCCATAAACTCATACACTTCTATCAGTCAGAAGAAATTCACAAGACTACACAAAGTCAAGTGGTTGACCCACAATCCACAGAAGAGTTAGAGGTCCTCCCTTTTGCCTACTACCCATCAAAATTGACAAAGCTCATGAAGAAATTTGGATGTCTGAAGCCTCAATCAAAACGACAGTTCTCTCAATTTGAGAAATTATGGAATCCATGCTCAAGGAGAATAACTTTACCAGATGGCAGAATCTCCAATACACGTGGTTTGGGGTACGAAGAGCCAGAGACAGAAGAAGGGACGAAATGCATACATACTTGCAACATGGTTTCGATATATGAGGTGGAAACAGAGACACATGAACAAGACAAAAGAGAACTAAAAAGAGCACCAAAAGAGCTAAAAGATGGAGGGCAAACCACTTATGATGATTTGATTGAAGTTAACTTGGGGTCGGCAGAGAATGTCAAGCCAACTTATATAAGCGCTCAACTCTTTGAAGAGGAAAGGGGGCAATTGAAGGAACTCCTCCAAGAATTCAGTGATTGTTTCGCATGGACATACAAAGAAATGCCTGGTCTTGACCCGGAGGTCGCAGTCCATAATCTATCTATCAATCCAGACATTACTCCGGTAAAGCAAGCACCGAGAAGAATGAGAATAGACCTAGAGGAGAAAATTACATCTGAAATTAAAAAGCTTATAGAGGCTGGCTTCATCAGGGAAGAGAAATATGCAGACTGGATAGCAATCATCGTTCCAGTCAAAAAGAAAAATGGACAGATTCGAATATGTGTGGATTTTAGGGATTTAAACAATGCTTGTCCCAAAGATGATTTTCCGCTTCCGGTCACCGAATTGATGATTGACTCAGTGTCAAATTTTGAAATATTCTCATTCATGGACGGGTCATCTGGATATAATCAAATTAAGATGGCACCTGAAGATGAAAAACATACAGCATTCCGTACACCGATTGGGATATTCTGCTATATTGTTATGCCCTTTGGATTAAAGAATGCAGACGCCACTTATCAAAGGGCGATGACTAAAATCTTTGATGACTTAATTCACAAGCTTGTTGAGTGCTATGTTGATGACTTAGTGGTAAAAACATGCTCTAGAGCAGAACATTGTCATTACCTGAGGATGGTGTTTACTCGCATTCGCAAGTACAATCTCAAGATGAATCCCCTTAAATGTGCATTTGGCGTTTCGTCAGGAAAATTTCTGGGATTCGTTGTAAAGCATAAGAAAATTGAAATCGACCCTTCAAAGATAAAGTCAATCATTGATATGCCACCACCCAGAAATCTTAAAGAGCTCAGGTCATTCCAAGGACGTCTGGCTTATATTAGGAGGTTTATCGCTAACTTGTCTGGACGAATTCACCCCTTTTCAAAGTTGACGAAGAAAGATGCCCCTTTTGTTTGGGACAATACATGCCAAAATGCCTTTGAAGACATCAAAGAATATCTTTTGCACCCACCGGTTCTGGGGGCACCTGTCGCTGGAAGACCTTTAATCATGTATATCACAGCGCTGGAGACAGGTTTGGGGGCATTATTGGCTCAGAACAATGATGAGGGAAAAGAAGTCGCCCTATATTACCTCAGCCGAATGTTTGTGGGGGCAGAAAATTCATACTCTCCAATTGAGAAGCAGTGTTTAGCCTTGATATTTGCTGTTAAAAAGTTAAGGCATTACCTCCTAGATCATAAAATCCATCTCATATCCAAGGTCGATCCGCTGCGATTCCTAATGACAAGGCCAACATTGACAGGCCGACTAGCAAAATGGGCATTGTTACTTCAAGAGTTTGACATAACGTACATATCACAGAAGGCAATAAAGGGTCAAGCTCTAGCTGATTTTCTAGCAGCTCATCCTATACCAGATAATTCACCTTTAAAGTTCGACTTTCTAGATGAAGAGATATTGAATACTAGCATCAATGAAGAATATTGGGAGCTTTATTTTGATGGGGCATCCTCAATTCAACCAGTCATTCCTCCGAACGTTCCGAAGGTAAAATCAGGAATCGGCTTGGTATTTGTCACCCCAGAAAAAGGCATACTACATTATTCTTTAGCCCTCACTGACCCTTGCACAAACAATGAAGCTGAGTATGAAGCTTTAATTGCTGGACTCGAACTTGCAATACAGATGGGTGTAAAGAGTCTGCATGTCTATGGGGATTCTCAACTCGTTATGAGACAAGTGATGGGTGAATACAAGGTTAAGAAGGCCGAATTATCCAAGTATTACACTAAAGCCATGGACCTTATAGACAAAATACCACACTTTGCTATAACTTGCATAACCAGAGCTGCGAATGGAAGAGCAGATGCGCTTGCAAAATTTGCTAAGGAGCTGGCCATCCCAGACATTGATCAAATCAACATCACCATAAAAGATAGAAGGCTAATTACACCCATGGACAAAAGCACCGAGAACGATGTTGCCCATGAAGAAGAAATGTTGAATACCTTGACGGTTGCCGTCAAGCAAAAACATGATTGGAGGGAACCATTCCTAAATTATTTCAAAAATGGGTTACTGCCTGAAGATAAAACCCAAAGGATACAATTGAAGAAGAGAGCCCTTCGGTATGTGTACGTGAACGACACTCTATATCGACGATCATACGAACAGCTCTGGCTTAGATGTATTGCCTTGGATGAAGTCAGCCATGTGTTGCAAGAAATTCATTCGGGTCTCTGTGGTGCTCACCAATCAGGACCTAAAATGTATCTCAAGATCAAAAGATTAGGGTACTATTGGCCAAGCATGATGTGAGATTGCATAAATTACGCAACAATTTCATCTTGGCCATTCGAAATATGGGGGACTGACATAGTAGGACCAATCGAGCCTCCCTCCTCTCTTGGACATCGCTTCGTTTTAGCAGCAACAGACTATTTCTCCAAATGGGCTGAAGCTGTCCCCTTAAGAGAAGTCAAAGCCAGCAATGTCATTAACTTCTTTCGTGAAAATATCTTGAGCCGTTTTGGAACACCTAGAAGGATCATATCAGATAATGGGTTGGCTTTCAAAAATTCTTCTGTCTACAAATTCGCAAATCATCACAAAATCAATTGGCGATATTCTTCAATATACAATCCAAGGGCAAATGCTCTAGCCGAAGCGTTCAATAAGACGCTATTCAAATTACTTAAGAAGAGTGTATCCAAGAACAGAAGAGAGTGGCATCAAAAATTGGTGGAAACATTATGGGCCTATCGAACCACATATCGCACACCGACTCAATCAACACCATACTCCTTAGTGTTCGGTGTTGAGGTAGTGCTCCCACTTGAAGTAGAAATACCTTCATTGAGAATGGCCATACAATGTGACATGATGATCGAAGAAAATACTCAATTACGACTGGACGAGCTAGACACTCTAGACGAACAAAGGCTAACTGCACAACAGAATCTGGAGCTATACCAGATACGGATGACAAGGGCATACAATAAATTGGCAAGAGAACGCACATTTAAGAAAGGGGACCTCGTCTTGGCGCTGCAACGACCTATCATCACCAATAAAATGGCAAAAGGGAAGTTCAACCCCAATTGGGAAGGACCTTATGTGGTAGAAAAGGCTTATGAGGGAGGAGCCTATCAGTTAATAGATCAAAATGGAGAGCGTCCAATGCCACCCATTAACGGCCGCTTCTTAAAGAAATATCATGCTTAATTAGAAAAACGATCCTAGTCAAACGGCAATAGGATCAAGACATCAAGTCCGTTTACGGCTGGCAGTTTGCCAAAAAACTATAAGCTCCTAACACGAGTAGAAATTAATCCTAGTTAAATAGCAATAGAATCAAAATCTCAAGTCTATTCACGACTGACAATTTGCAAAAAAAAAAAAAAAAAAAAAAAAAAAAAAAAAAAAAAAAAAAAAAAAAACTACATACTTTCCACATTATGACGGAATATCGTTTGGGGGATACGTACGTCGATGCTCGTCATCGAGGCGTAGCTCCTCGATATAACGTTGTACATGCAACATTTTTCAAAAGAAGGGGGCCTTTCGAGCCACTTGCAAAGTTAAAAAAGCATGGTAACCCCATCTACAAATTCGACAGCTGATATCAATACAATAACGAAGTGTATTGTGGTTGGTAGAACAAATCGATGGTGCAGTCTATGAAGATAACAAGTGTAATCGAGATCAACCCGATGGTGACAAAGACAATAGCATTATTAAAGTACAAAGGAGTGTGAAATATGTAAATCTAGGCAAGCTCAGCGTATAGATGGGATGCACTCACATTTCTATCATTGTCTTCCAAAAATTCTGCTCTTATACTTTTAAAGAAGTCGAATCTATGAAGATAGGAAATTTTAATACAAAAATCTTGCTGAACTCTTGTAGTTCGAGGCCATACATTAAGGAAATATTAACACAAAAAAATCCTGCGACAAATTTTTCTTGCTGACCATTGAAATATCCTGCCGCACATTAAAAGAATCCTGCAAAACCAAAATCTGCACCACCATCATCATCAAAAATTGCTGCATTATATTCAAAAGAAACTACAGCGCCATCAAAATCCTGCATCATTCAAAAATCCTGCACACCGTATTCAAACGAACTCCAGCAACCTTTAAAACTGCTACATCATATATTCAAAGAAAAATCCTGCACCACTAAAAAAAAAAAAAATCTGTCATATTACATTCAAAAACTGCTGCACATTCATTTGCTGTAAAAATCCTGCAGCATCATCACTAAAAAAAAAAAAAAACGCTGCGTGTTAAAGTAAAATCTAGCAGCATCACAAAAAATAAACTGCTGCGTTACTCTGCTACATCATTTCAAAAAAGTCTGTTGCATTGTCTAAACCAAATCCATTGCAAGAAATTTTGCTCAAGAAAAATCTGTTATAGCACATTTGAAAATCCTGCAAAATCAAATTCTTATCTACACCATTTCAAAATTACCGCATTAAAAAGGACATACACAAAAATCCTGTCGCAATAAGCATCATCCAAAAGTGTAAACCTGTTACGTTATATAACATGTATATTACACTTGTTTTCAAAGAAAAAGAACATATATATCATGTATTCTGCTAAAAATTAAAAAAAAACACTCAATACAAGTAATATAAAAGGGGGAAAGAAGAACTTAATGAAGTCTGTAACAAATTCATCTTGCTAAAAAGCCCTGGACCATTTCCTGGATCGCAAGCTTCTGCTCTTCCATATCAGCAACAGCCTTTGAATTCGCCAAGCCAGCATTCTCTCGCTTTTCCTTCAAAGAAGTAATCTCCATATGTAACTTTTCAATCAACTTTGAAGCTCCTATTTCTCTTGTCTCAGCATGTGCCCCGCTCTCTTCTTTCTCCTGCAGCTCAGAGGTTAAAAGAAAACACGCATCTTTCTCGTTGATAATTGTATCCTTCACGGAAATTAGACTACGCAACTCCCTCTCTTTCCCATGTATTTGAGAGTCATACTCCAAACTATCTTGCAACGGCCTTTGAACAGCTTCAACTTGCTTCAATGATGACAAAATTTTCTGACTGAACCCTACCCCAAGTATCTGACATAACTCCAAGACCAACTAAGGCACGTGCAATGCCGTCTGAATAAATCGTAAACTCCGTCGCTGTAGGGAATGTTTCCTGTGTGTGAAACACCTTCAAGTAATTGGTCATTATAAACCAGGCAGCACCCTCAAAAGAAGAACGAATTGCTTCCGGAACTGGGAGTGCAGCTACAACGTGAGCTGGTTGAAAGACCGGTTCAGGAAGAACTACTCCAAAAAAACAAATGCAAGAATAAAACATGAGAAATTGAATAAACGGAAGGAGAAAAGAAGCTCACTTGACTCCATATTCGTTATACCACCTGCAACAAATTCTTGGATGCTGGATTCAGACTTCACATCGCTTACTGTTTTCAAAAAGATGCATGTTAACCAAGTGCATAAAAAAAAGAAACCTAAACTAAACTACCTTTGGCTGAGAAACTGCCACCTTTTATACCAGCCTCCGATATATCTGGTGGAAGGTTTGAAGCTGCCAATGATTTTAGAATAAAGTAAAAAAATTATTACCATTATGAGAATGCAATAATGAAAAAGCAAGAAGGAGAATACCATCGCATAAGATAATCCCATCTATTAAAGGAATGTCTTAAACGCTCTTTTCTAAGCCTAGAATGGCTGCACATTACAAGTGACATAAGAGTAATGCAAAAGCAAAAAAACAAGCAACAGAAATTTCCTCAAACGTACCTTATTGGCCATCAACTTCATCGAAGGGTTCATCTGAGTCTGATAAGATGACTGGGGTTGACACTGATATATAACAAAAGGGGTGTCAGGATAACAAAAGAAATAAGTAAATAAAGTCTAAAAGCAGACATAAAAACTTACCACCTGTTTGGTCACATTTTGGATCTGTCTGAAAATCCATAGGAAGGCTTGGTAGAATTGCACGCAATGAAGACTCCTCAGGTTCTTTGGGTACATTACGACTGAGGCGGAGAAAGAATAGGAGAAGTTAACAAGCTGTCACAATTAGAAGGCATCAACGTTAGCTTAAATACTCATACTTCCTTTCAAAGCCCCGATCATGCCATCAGATGAATCGCTGAAAGTAGACTCAGCCCCGTCATAAGCATCATCAGATCCATAAATGTCCGCTCGCTTAACACTAGCAGCCCGGGCTGAGAAGATAAAAGCACGTTAAGAAAACTTAAACGGTAAATGATGAGACCATTTGCATAAACTAAAGAAATGAATAAGTACGGTTGTCGTCCGCTGCCACAACGCAATCGTCTTGCTCCTTTTCCTAAAAAAAAGGAGAGAGTAAAATAAATCGGTCAAAAAAAAGAGAAGAGAGGAAGAGAGAGAGAAAGAGAAAGGAACATTACCTTGTCTACTCCACTTGGTTCTGTTCTCGTATCGGATATCTTTGAACGCTTTGAAGGTGGAGATTGTGAAAGATCAAACTCGAAACCATATGTCTGCTTATTTGCTGCCCTTTTAAGGAATTTCCTCGGGTGAGATTTTTTAGTAGGGGTATAGGTATCAGAAATTTTATAACTAAAATGCGCTTTCAAATGCATAACGTGCCACCTCAAATATAGGAAATCAAACTGGGGGATACGTCTGCGAGCTGGCATAACGAAAAGAGTGCCGGTCTTCTGACGAAGTAACGTGCGCCAACACTCAGCGACCGTTACCAAATTATCTGATAGTCTTCCCGAATCAAGGGCACTCTGGGGAATAGTCTGATCATAACCAAATTGGCGTGCACATCTGTGAGGATTGTATGCTTCAATGGATGCCGTATTTCCACTCCTGAAAGGTAACCACCCCACTCGAATGCTGATAAGGAATTCTAATGTAATCAACTTCTCTGTAAGTGTTTCATAAACACTGTCTTCACACTCAGTTTGATCTTCAAGAAGCCCTTTCTTATTGGGAAAGATAACCCGAGGATGTCCAAAAATTTCAGACTTGCGAAAAAGCATGCGAGCATCTGCATCTCTAAAATGGATAGGAAAGGCCCCAGCAACACATATTAAATACGGAAATTTGGACTTCATATTTTTAGAAACGACGGTATTGTACAAACCCTGAAATTGTAAACTAAACCATCCAAAAAGGCAATGTAAGGGAATTATAGGATCTTCGGCGCCCGGGAAGTCAGCAGTGCAAGCTTTCCTTAAAGATCTAAACAGATTCGATAGAGCTGCTGATGCCAAGGATAACCGAATGTCGTGTGCTAATTTATCTGCCATAATGAAAACCTCTGGCCTTATACGGTTTTGATGTTCGTAAGGAATAACAAAGTAACACAACCAACATGCAAGGAAGGCAGTAAGAAATACACTCCGATTCATCTCTTTGGCAGCAATAGAGGGCCTAGCAGGTGGATCAGAATCTTGCACCGAGATATTTTCAAAGCTAACCCCAAAAGGATCACGAGGCGAGGGAAATTCAGTTTCATAGGAAGAACCCAAATCGATAAAATATGATATCCAGTCAGTGATAGAAACTTCCCCGGAATACTGACCAAGTAGCTGATAATAATGATAAAAAACTAATTTAAGAGAGGAAGAGCAGCGAAACTTCCCACAAATACTCTCACCAAAAAGAGCCTTCTCATTAGGTACGTGTTCATCATATGAGGCTCCTAGTATTGGAAGTCCACAAATATTTCTCATGTCCTATAAACTGGGAAAGATCTCTTCATCCGCAAGGAAACAAGTATTAGTTACTGGATTCCAATGCTCCAAAATTCCTTTCAGTAAGTTAACATCGTGCTCATAATTAAATAAGGATAAGATCACAGCATCAACGATTCCAACTTTTCCAAGTATTTTTCTTTCAGTACGAAGGATGTACCGGGCCCACTCAGTATATCCTGGATAATGTCTTATAACATTACGAATGCCGAATTGAGAATTCCACTTAGAAACACGTTCAGAAGCCATCTCTAATCCTAAAAGGTATGTTGACTCTTGATAATGCTTTCTAGCAATGGGTGCAAGACATAGTAAGGTGGCAGGACCTTGCTCGAGGATAAGAGCCTTCTGATTTTTCACTCCAGTGTCAATACACTCTAATGGTGTCCAATCCTTATTCTCAAGAACCAATCTAGGTTTGTGTTTTTTGGGCAATGATGGGATAGACGGGTGACGAGGTATTTTCCCATGAAACATGTCTCTCCCTTCCAACATGGCATCACGCCATTCATGCCATATTTTTTGAAAATGGCCAGAGGGTCAAATTTAGTTATGTATTCTGAAAGCCTTTCATCTGAGGGTTGGTCCCATGGCATGAGAAGAAAGACATAATCTGTAACAAGAAAGTAAGTTTAATTACAAAGTATACAGTGAATTTCCAAAGGATTTGCATATGAATCCTTATACAAATCCGTTTGGGGGGGGGGGGGGGGGGGGGGGGGGGGGGGGGGGGGGGGGGGGGGGGGGGGGGCATTTGTTGGACTAATTATTTACACTAAAATTCTACGCTTGGAATGTGGAGATTCTAATGTGATCATGTATACGGCAGGTTGCTAATTAATATGCATATGAAATTTGAAAAAGAACAAAGTGCACATTGAAGGAGGAATTTACAAGCAGGGATATTTGAGTTGCAATTATTTTACAGAACAACTAAACTAAAGTTATTATCTCCTGATTGAAAATTTCTATCACTCTCAAGGATCAATACATATGCAACAATATCAGAAATTCTTAAATCAGTGCCAATTCAGAAATTGCTCGAGCACAGATGTAGAAAACAAAACATTATTTCTGTAAGCGTGAGATTCAAGTATCTAGAAAAAACACTTGTGTAGATCCTAAAATCAAATCTAGATTTGTGCTGCTC
>CM050438.1:71409240-71442594 GCA_027562315.1 Costus pulverulentus
AAGGATGTGGAAACATTGGAGTGCGTCAGAGAATTAAAAAAAAAAAGTGAAACGTGTCCAATATATTTGGAAAGTCTAAATTTTAGCATGGATGGCTATGGCCAAAGAAGGGAAGGAAAGAGGATAAATTTGGCTAAAACTCAGAATAAGGAAATGAAAATGATAGCAACTAAGTAAAATCGGAAGTGATAAATAAGGGCGGTGATCAGGCGACAATGAAGGAAAAGTATCATAAATAAAGGTAATCAAATTAAATTAAAAAAGGAAAAAATTTCAGCCAACCCTTATAAAAGAAGGGCAGAGGCGCATTAAAAAGGAGACAGAATACTGTCTGGCGTGAAGAATACTCTCTGGCGTGAAGAATACTCTCTGGCGTGAAGGACAATTCTCTCTCGGGCAATTCTCTTGACAACACTGCTCTCTCTCTCAAGATTGACTTTGTCATCAAGGATATAGGTGAGCAACATTATTCCTAGGGTTTTATACCCTAGACTATTCCTTGGATTTTATATCATACACTATTTCTAGGGTTTTATACCCTAGACTATTCCTTGGATTTCATATCCTACACTATTCCTAGGGTTTTATACCCTAGACTATTTCTGGGATTTTATATCCTACACTATTTCTAGGGTTTTATACCCTAGACTATTCCTTGGATTTCATATCCTACACTATTTCTAGGGTTTTATACCCTAGACTATTTCTGGGATTTTATATCCTGCATTATTCCTAGGGTTTTATACTCTAGATTATTCTTTGGATTTTATATCCTACATTATTCCTGAGATTTTATATCCTAGACTATTTCTGGGATTTTATATCCTGCATTATTTCTAGGATTTTATATCCTAGACTATTTCTGGGATTTTATATCCTGCATTGTTCCTAGGGTTTTATACTCTAGATTATTCCTTGGATTTTATATCTTACACTATTTCTAGGATTTTATATCCTAGATTGTCTCTGAGATTTCATATCTCCATAAAATTCTCGGGATCTTATATCCCTCAATTGAATTATTCTTTTTTTGGGATCTCAGGATCCTATGAATTTCCTGGGATTTATATCCCAAAATCTGATATGAATATTACTCAAATTTTTGGAGATTTCATGACCCTTTGAACTACCTGGGATCTTATATCCCATAAAAAACTTTATGTGGTTCTGTATCCCCAATAAGTGAAATTCAATGTCCCATCAAATTCTATCGCACAGAAAATAACACATACAAAAAGTAATCATGAGAAAAGAAAACAGGGCATATGCAGATTCACAAAGAATTCTTTTATACTTTTAGATACGTGTGAAAACAGGAATCCCATCTATAAAAAAAAAAAGGGGGGCCGATCAATTAGAGAATTGATGAACACTTTCGAAAATTTTCGTTGCCGCAAAGAAATTAGTAAAAAAATTTGCTCGGCTGCGGTGGAAATTACAGCATAATAAAAAAAATCCATGAAGTTGTAAAATCTGGGGGAAATAACAGAAGCCGACGAATGTATAGTCAATGTAAACCTAGAAATTAAATTGGAAATAAAATAGAAAGGAAGAAGAGAAACAAAAAAAGAGAAAAAGAGAGTGGAGTGACCAAAATAAAAAAAAGGGAAGGAAGAAGATCTGAAGAATAAACAAAGTACTTGCCTTAATATGGTCGCTGCTCCATGCAGATAGTGGCTTCAAATCACTTGCTGAACTCTGCACCGGGTGACGGGTGTTCACGCACTTACGCCTCTAATTCAGTAAAATTGTTGAAATCTACCTGGACGGAGGGGACAATACTGATAAGTAACTAAATCAAAATTCTTTGAAGACATAAAAGAATAGTAAAAAGAAGTGAAGTCTCTTCACGCAAAAAGTTGAGTTTAGGAAGGCACCTGGAGATTAACGATGGAAATTGAGAGCATGAAAATTAAAAGAAGAGAAGACTCAGGACTAAAATTTTACCAGAGTAGAAGTTCGCACACCTGATGGAGATCCTCTACGCGTGATAGCAGAGTTTTATTCTAAGAATTATCTGAATCTTACTCGGACTCAGACTTCATTTAAGGCGGGTTTAACTAATTAATTCCCTTCTGACTTAACCGATCAACTCCTCTTCCGATTGCTTAGTCTTTGCCGAAAAGATTAATCCCTGCTGGCAGCAAAATTCATCACATGTTTTATCTTCTTTGCGCCTTCAGTGTAGAAATGCCACTAGGAACCCGTAAAGCCAAAAAATAAACAAAAATTAATAAATAAATCAAAAAAAAAGAAGAAGAACGCAGTTATGCCTCTCTTCGCATGCCAGTTTCTCACTGAACTGTAGCGACCACACTACCATGGTCTTCTCCCCTGATGGCTACCTCCCCGATCGAATGGCTCTTCACCTTCCTTTTTACCTACGAGAGTGAACGCCTATCTAGTCCAGCTCGTCAGTATTTCCCCCCGTCAGCTGTAGACTTAGTAGCTTGAGTTTCCTCCAGCAAACAGCTAAAGCTTCCTCCACATAAAGTTTGGTAGTGTCGCAACTTCCTGACAAATCCCATCACCTGGAATCATAGCTCGGCAGAACTCGCTATCTCCTCGAGCGAGCGCCTCTCCACGAGCTCACTAAACCTTGCCGTGGTTTTCCTCCATAGGAGGCTAAGCAGCGTTACCTTCCCCCTTTCTCGTCGAAGCCATGACCTCGCCCATTGGAAGCTTAGCGACGCTTATCGGCGACTCCATCCTTCCTTCCGTCTCCTCCAGCCAGTAATACTCCCCAGCCGGAAGCACGGCGGCGTCGCAAACTCGCCAGGACCCCGTCGCCTCCCTTCTTAAATACGAGCAAACACCCCTCCATGACCTCGCTGAATTTCGCCGTGACCCCTCTCCTCTTACCGGAGCTCTTTCCGCCGGAAATTCGGCAGCATCGCGAACTAGCCACGGCAGCGGAGGGTGCTAACGAAAGAGTAAAGTTACTCTTTCGAAAGGAAAAAGGGTAAATAAATAAATAAAAAAAACGTAATAAAATGATAATAGTTGTTCGGCAGCGGATGGGTTTTAGCGAAAGAGTAAAAAAGTTGCTCTTTTGAAGGAAAAGAGAGTTTTTAATAAAAAGAATGAAATAGAATAGAAATGTAATAAAATAATAATAGCAGAATGATGTAGCACAGGAGTAATTTTACAAAGTAATAACAAAAAATAGTAGAAAGGAAAGGGATGAAATAATAATAAATAAATGAATAAGATAGATAAAATAGATAATAAAAAAATTAATAATAATAGTTTACATAGCAGCTGATAGGCTAGTCGTCTTTAGGTTCAAACTTAATTCAACCTTTTCTCTACTGAATATATGAATATTCATCAACAATAATATCAATGTTTGAGAGTATTATTTGGGAGTTGCGTACGTCGACGTTTAACGTCAGGACATAGCTCCTCAAAACAACATTATGCTTATTAAGGTTGAAATTTTAAATATTCATCAAGCCATCAAGACCGGATATTTTCTAAACCAAAATAACTAATAAGCCGATGAGGCCAGGTATTTTTCTCAAAGCCGATAAGGCTGGATATTTCTTAAAATAAATATCCACCAAGCCATTGAGGCCGGATATTTCTCAAATTAAAATACCTAATAAGCCATTGAGGCCATGTATTTTCTCAAATATCCACCAAGCCGCAAGGCCGGATATTTTCTCAAAATCTGAATATCCAACAAGTCATTGAGACCGAATATTTTCTCAAACCAAATTATCCAATAAGTCGCAAGATCGGATAATTTTCTCAAATATCCAATAAGCCACCAAGGCCGGATATTTTCCAAATCAAATATCCAACAAGCCGTCAAGGCCGGATATTTTCCAAAATCAAATATCCAACAAGCCGTCAAGGCCGGATATTTTCCAAAATCAAATATCCAATAAGTTGTTAAGACCGGATATTTCTTAAATTAAATATCCATTAAGCCGTTGAGGCTGGATATTCTCCCAAATTTAAATACCCAATAAGCCGTTAAGGTCGGGTATTTCACAAAATTAAATATCCAATAAACCGTCAAGGCCGGATATTTCTAAAGTAAATTAGCTATCGCAAAACTGGATATTTAACTCATACAAGTCATCCAAACAGGTGGAGTTATTTTCTTTCTTCATATTCTTTATTGTATCAAATCATGTACTTTTCATAATGTTTATGAATAATATTTTCAGTCTTTCTGTTATTTCATTGCGTAACATAGATCTCTTAATCAAAGGTTCCCTAATTTTAGGAGTAATTAACAATAAGTGTTTGCGCTCATTGGAAGCCAGAACCCATTAAACAAAAAGTCTTATTAATATAAGGTGAATTTGAAAAGGTCAATCACGTTTTAACCATGACCAAAAATGACCCCACAGCACAGATCAATTATGCAACAACAGAGAAGGAGCTTTTAGCTATTATTTTTTGCGTTCAACAAATTTAGATCTTATTTAATTGACTTCAAGGTGATTGTTTACACAGATCATGCAGCCATCAGATATCTTGTGAGTAAGAAGAATTCAAAACTAAGACTAATCAGATGGATCCTTCTGCTGCAAGAGTTTGACTTAGAGATGAAGGATAAGAAGGGTGCGAAAAACTCTGTTGTTGACCATCTATCACGCCTTGTTCAGGAAGACAGAGTAAAGAAAGTGGCCGAGCATGAGATCGACAACGTCTTTCTTGACGAGCATCTCTTTGCTATTGCAAGGATTGATGCTCCGTGGTATGCTAATTTTGTGAATTTTTTCGTGTCTAACATCTTACCCACTGATTTGAATTATTAGGGAAGGAAGGTTTTTATTAGAGGTAAGACATTTTTTTGGTATGATCCTTTTCTGTTTAGAAGATGTGCGGATGGGTTATACAGGAGATGTCTGTCAGAGGAAGAGATTAAGGATGTGTTTTTTCATTGTCATAGTTCTGCATATGGAGAATATGCCAGTTCATCCAAGATAGCCTTTAGATTCAATCAGGTTTTTTCTGGCCGACTCTTTTTAAGGATGCTTGGAATTTTGTTCTTTCTTATAAAGAATGCCAGCGGACAAGAAACATATCCAGACAAGATGAGATGTCACTAAGTAATATTTTAGAGATAGAAATATTTGATGTGTGGAGAATTGACTACATGGGTTCCTTCCCAACCTCGTGTGGTAATAAGTATATCCTTGTGGCAGTTGATTATATATCAAAGTGGGTTGAAGCTGTAGCGGCTCGAACCAATGATTCCCGCGTGGTCATCAAACTGTTCAGAAAGGTAATATTTTCGAGGTTCGGGGTTCCTTGAGTGGTAATAAGTGATGGTGGATCTCACTTTATAGAACAAAAATTCTTTGCACTATTGAGTAAATATGGTGTGAGGCAAAAAGTATCTACTCCTTATCACCCGCAGACAAGTAGCCAGGTAGAAGTTTCTAATAGGGAATTAAAAAAGATTCTTGAAAAAACTATCTCTCAATCAAGGAAAGATTGGTCCATGAAGCTTGATGATACGTTATGGGCATACCGGACTGCATTTAAAACTCTAATTGGTATATCACCTTATCAGCTTGTGTATGGTAAATCATGTCATCTCCCGGTTGAATTAGAACATAAAGCTTATTGGGCGATAAAGACTTTAAATTATGATTTGAAAATTGCTGGGGAGAAAAGAAAATTATAGATTGATGAACCTGAAGAAATAAGGATGAATGTATATGAAAGCGCATGAATTTACAAGGAGAGAACTAAGAAGTGACATGGCCGCCAAATCATCAGAAAGAATTTTTGAGAAAGTGACATCGTTTTACTTTTTAACTCTACATTAAGGCTCTTTCCTGGAAAACCTAACGAGACGATGGAGAAATATATAAGGAAGCTTTGGAACGATTATTGAAACTTGTTGGTGGATTTTGCAGGCGAAATCGACAAAGGGGCGAATTCAAGGGCGACTGAGAGCGTAAGGCATTTTTTCATCGGAAAAACTCTGTTTTGCCGGCCAATTGGCGTCGACCTTCACGAGGGAGCTTTATACTTCTTCCTTCTTGTTGATTTCTATTATTATTTTGCCAGTTGTAATCGAAATCATGGTTTTTTGTAACGTGAACATGATGAATATGTCAGCATAAACCTATTATTCAGGATTAAGGGTGTAACCCTCTATGTTTTCATGACTTATTATTGATTTCCTTCTTATGAAATAATTTACTTATGTTAGATTGAATTATTGTTGTATTTATTTACATGTTGATTACTAGCCATAATTTGCATGATTAGAGACGTCGCAAAAAGTACTGAGAGGTGAATTGCGACTTCGGATCTACAGTTTTTGAACAAGTTGAATCGATCACGAGAGTAGGTCGAATCAGCTTGAGGGATTTTATAGATTTGCCAAGAACTCATTGGGTCTATTTCGAGTTAATAACCATGAGAGTAGGGGATTAATTCGAATAAACACCGGATTGTACTGCCGAGAGGGGGCAATCTGTACATGCGGATAAATCCCCTTTAACATAGTAAATCATTCTTAAGATATTTTCAATTAGAAAAGTCATAAAACATAGTGTGGTGAACCCAAAATCCTGAATTTCTATCAAATTGATTACAACCTATTTGTGTTTGATTTTTTCATAAGCAAACTTTCAACCCTTTTTCCAAACTAACTAGCTAACAACCCTAAGATAAGTTAGTACTTAACTATTAGTCCCTGTGGGATCAATATATTTATTGCTTCGATATTTCGTGCACTTGTGGATAACATCACTCAGCCCGACTTTGCTCCACCCCATGACACTAAAAAGAAAGGTTTTCAAGCTACCGTCTACACACGTTCATCATAGCATGTGATGTGGTTTGAGATGCCATCATCGAGGCTAGATTGCATCTAGACCCTACCTCATCCAAGTTGCTAAGTTAACTTGGGTCCATATCTTAATTTACCCACCAATGTTTCTTCCAAATCGGAATGCTTATACTTTAGCCGAGAACAATCTCGCACAACTAGCAGATTTGCCAACTCAACTACGCCACACTGGAACTAATAAACTGGCCCCACACATTCATTGCAATGCGTGCACAACTCTAATTCATCGGGTCAACCTCATGCGTGCACAACTCAATGTTATCTGCTCAACTCTCACCTTTGTAGACTTGTATCATCTTCAATGACACTAACACCCTAAGTCGTGCACACTCTCAAATGACCGGAGACCATCACCACTTGCCAAGCTTGGTGTATGTTAAGTTCTAAGAGCATCACATCTACAAAATGCATGGATTACATTTCATAATTTGAGGTTGGAGCCATGCATGATTTATAATGCACAAGCTACCAAATATAGCCCTACATAAATTAGATGTGATTTTATGTTAATCTGACCTAAAATGATGACTGTTACGCTAAGTTGGAACCTTTGGAAATTGCTTTAGGTGGCCTTACGTTCCATTTGGTCCTCCAATGGGGTGGCCAGGCCTCCATGATACTACTCTAATATATATTTTATTTTCCACTATAATCTTTTTTTCTCTTTATTTTTATCTTAAATTATTATATTATTTTAATTAATAATATTTTTAATTTTTTTACTTTTAAAAAAATAAAAATATAGAGCAAGAGTAGGATCAGGTATTATGTTGGATTTAGAGCTTATTTTTTATAAATAAAACCTATCAAGTTTAGAATCAGATGAAGAATGATTTTGGGGGTCAACACTAGTTGAACCTATAATATGCTTGCCTTTGCAATTGTTCAATGGATTGGCTATGATTGAGCAATAGACGAAAAGCGTTCAAGCAATGCTAATAGAAGCAATAGTGAGAAACTTGTGTACTAGTTCTCATCCACCTTCCTTTGTTCACCTCAACCACAAGATTGCCTCTGCGTCCCACTGTCTATCTTCAATCCTTCAGATGGCTCCAACACTCTGTCAATTTAACCATGAGCAACTCCTTTTCAGGGCCCCAATTAAATTTATATAGACAGATCAAAAGGACAGAAAGTAATTGTTCTTGAGTCTAATACATCACAAAAAAAGCACTATATTTCACCTTCCTAATTTGCTCTATTCCTTTTCCACAATGTGACTAAACTATTCCAAGTTGCCTTCTGAAACTGAACAAAAGAGAGGGAAACTAACACAACTTGTAGCAGATATTGACGGATATTGGCTTCAGAAAAGAAGTCTTTTTTAATTTTCATCTGCACTCACAATTTCAAGAATCATGCTCTTTTTGTTGCATGCATCCATTTTGTATCATGAGATGAATCATCGTTACTGTCGTTATCATTTGATGGGCTGTTTTAAACCTTTCACAATCTGTTCCCTCATCTTTAGTCACAAGAAATTGGCATCTGCTGCGCATCAAATAACAAATGCACTCAGAAAGCTGAGTACTGAGGGTGCACTGGTTGAAGTTTTTGCAGGTCTGTGGTCACAGCCAAGGAGGCATTCTCATTGATCAAGTTCCTGTCATGACAAATCCTTCATTAATTTTATAAGAATGCTTAAGCAAAGTTCATATCTTTATAATCCCCCATGTGAAGAAGGAAAAGAGATGAATCGAATCAGATAAGATTGGCAAGGTGATAAATGTAATCATGAAAGCAAGTACACCAAATGTTATCCAACTAGGAATCTTGTCATTAATCATTTTTTTTCTCTATAATAAGCAGAAAAGATTGGTTGATATCAAGTTAGAGCATTGAATTTAAAGTTAAATTGTGTCAAGGTTTAACAAATGTAGGATCCTTCAGATTAAAGGCTGAGTATTTAGTTTATGCCAAAAGTAGCTTTCATCTCTGTGGATGGTCCTCCACATAGACCTTTAGGAATCATTCTGGAGACTATTAATTCAGTCTTTGATGTTTCTGGAAATGCTTAGGGAAAGAACACAATTTAATAGTATAACAAAAAACATGCACGAAGATATAGCGAAATTGATGCAGATTATGCGTATTCGATGTGTGTAAGGATCATACTCTTTAGGACGAGAAGCCCAAAGAGAGCTAATAGCACGGAGACGACTATAATACTCCCCAATCACCAAGAAACTCCTTGCAGCTTGTCGTATCGTTAAAATTCGACGCATTTGTTGAAGACTCTGCTGCCTTAAATTATCAGCCTAGAAATAAGAAGGAAGAGGTTTGTAACTAAGACTAAGCATTGAAACTTGAAAATGGACATCACCAATCATATATCAGTTTCTGAATTTGAAAAGATTTATCTTATGATTAATCATTTCTGCAGCTAGCCGACATCATAAATAAGCCTAAATAACACAATCACGAAATATTTGTGATCGAGCCAATGGATCAATCATGTGGACACATTATTGAAGAACTGGCCCAATGAATTGAAGTAGCATCTGCCCTTTTTTTGGAACGTGAAGGTGGTTGGTGTCTGCCCTCATTTTTTATGGAACATTTTCATGAAGATACAACTACTGTATCTAGGACTATTGGCTTATGTTCAAGGGCCAAAAGAGACAGATAGGGTGTTGGGTCCTTTCCTTAGTACTGTGCACAGATAGTGGCTTCCAAAAGCACTCAACTTTAAAAGATGTCACGGTAGCTTTCAATCTTGCTGGGCCTGCACTGATTACCTTAAGAATAAGATCATAAAGCACACAATGGGAGAGAAAGTGAGCACAAGCAGAAGAAACGACCCAGGCTGCCATATTTTCAGGACCTACCAGCAAGAGAAGGAGAATGGACAATTAATCTTAACTGGATCTGGCAAAGGGACAAAGTGCCTGTTGTTTGGCTGGGTATTGGAGTGTCCAGATGTTGAGCTTTCCATTTCTCAAAATTCTTTCTTGTTCCAGAGGGAGGATACAAGAATTCAAGTTCTCACTTAACTAATATAAAAACTGAATTTTGAAAGATTTAGTGTAAGATTAGGGATGGCAGCGGGTAGGGTACCCGCATTTTTTGTGCTACCCGTACCCTTAACCCGAAAAACTATTCTACTACCCGTACCCGAATAACTACCCGTTTATTTTTTAGAACCTCTACCCATACCCTAGCATATTAAAAATTTAACTACCCGTTTAATACCCGCCTTAAAAATCTACCATATTAAATTTTAACCTATATAAATATTGTTACCTGATTAATATTCGGGTACCCGACCTTAATACCCGAATAAAGATCAAATTTTGGGTAAGATAAAACGGGTATCCGCAAACCCGAATAATATATTAAAAAAATTATAGTAAAGAAATAAAAAATATATATTTATATACATATATATAATCGGGTTCAGGTAGTGGGTATCCGCCTTATGCTACCCAAACCCTACCCGAACCCGACTCGGGTAGCATATGCACTACACATACCCTACCCAAACCCGAATAACAACTACCCGTTTACCTTTAAACGGGTTCGGGTAGAGCGGGTACCCGCTAAATTGGTACCCAATTGCCATCCCTATGTAAGATGGATGATTGTAGACTGAAATCATGTGTGGCTATTTTATAGATATAGTTTCTCAGTTAAAGAAAGTTGAGAAAAATTCAATCAAGAACTGTATTTGCAGTATTGTTTGCTGCATCCACACTAGAAAACTTTAAGTATATGTCTATGCAAGGCTATGATAAATGGACAAAAACTCATGCTTCACGCATGCCTTGGTGTATTTCCGAGGCAGAATTTTGTGGCAGACAATAATGTCAAAGTAGCTATCTTGATGTGGATTAAAATTCAGCAACAAGTTGCAGGTTATGAAAGAAACTAGCTAGCCGTTGTGCTCATGTGCGTTAAACATGCCTATTCTATAATCATAACAAGATTGAGAAAATCACCTGTCGAACAAATCCTTCTAGATCAGCAAGCTTCCCCAAGGCAAGGGTCATGTGACTCATCAAATTCCCGGCATTTGTGCTTTCAATGAGGGAGTCGCCGGCGACAGTGCTGGCAAGTGAATGATGAAATTGTTCAAGACCCTGCGATAGAGCATCTTCTGCTTGCTGACAAGATTGCTGGAGGTTATATATCCCTATCAGTTGTTGTTCTGCCAAAGAATCTAGTTTCGGTATTATGACCTGATCATTGAAAAAGAAACAAATGTGAATTGATCTCAAGGTTAAAAGAAACAGATGTGGTATTATGACTTGCACAGTTGAGTCCTGAACTTGGGTTGGGTGTTGGCTGACAAGAACAATTAAGAGAAGAATCAACGATCATGCGAGAATTAGAACTAACCATTTATAAATATAATAGAATAATAGGAAATTTAAAGCATGAAAATATAAATGCAACTTAGGTGCACCAATTTGGCGCCGGTAGAAATTAAAGAAAAGAAAGGAAATGGAGAGTAACTAGCCTTCAACAGCTCGGAGGGTCTGAATCCTCCCATCCACAAGAAACACTGTTCTGCAGGAGTAGTCCAACTGCCGGTTATAACATGGAATACATCTGATTTTGCTGCAATTGCTTTGAGCTGGAATAAGGCATCATAGAGAGTGAGGCATTCATCAACAATGACTCTAAGATCTCCATCTGGGAGATGGTTTTGCAGACCTCGACGAAGCTCCATCATGTTCTTATACTTCTCCTCCAACCATGTCGAGTGTTCCATGTCAAAGCCTGGATAAATTGTAGAACATAATGATTCATACTCTCAAGTTTTCAACATTTTGCTTTAGGAAAACTTGAGCAAGGAAACTTTCATCATTACCAGAATTGATATTTTCACTTGCACCACCTCCTCCTAAGAAGAGGCCCTGAAATCCAAAGAACTGGAGATTAGTGATGAGTTAATGTATCAGTGGACATGTTATTGTATTTCACTATTTGTACCTGAGTTCGATTTCTCTGGAGAAGTTGCTCTAGTTGACCAAGTTTCATTCTGCTAGATTCCAATTGTTGTATGTAAGCCTGCAGTCACTTCCAAGCAATTAATTGTATAAGAAATCATATCATATTTATGGATTTAGTAAACGTAGATTAGTCAAATGTGCTAAAATATTTAATTAAAGCCAAACTAATCAACCTTCTTTTTTAGCCTGCTTTTTCTTGCAGCTTCCCTATTTTGAGCTAAGCGCCTTTGAGTCTGCAAGATGATAAATGACTTCAATCAATCATATTTCTGTTTTTTTGTTATTGATCTAACGTTCTAGTTTAAGTTCACAACCTCATCATAGTTTCCGACAGAAAAAGGCTCGAATTCAAATTGATCGATCAAAACTGAGTAAACCAAGAGAAACAAAATGAAATATCTTAAGATTTTTATTCAATATTTGTCTGTCTATGTACTATGTTTGGTACATACTTCCCTTTCGAGGAGGGAGTGCTTTTGACTTTTTTTTTAATTAAAAATATAAACGATACGATATTTAAATCAAATGTATGGGTCATATTATCTGAGTATTTTGACTTTTTTTTCACTGAACTTAAGTTGATCTCTCTTCTCCGCCACATCAAGCACATGGGTAATGGTTTTGTCAATCAAACGTATGAATAATGGGATAGTTGAGAAGAAAATTAGTAAGTACAAGCATTTACTAGACACAGGAACAAGTTGTGCTATCAGGGCTTCAGAATTTTGATGTCACGAGATTCTCCAATTCCCAAACGTCAAAAAGAAATTTTTTCTTTCGTTTACAAGATCGTGATACAAAAAATCAACCACTGTTTTCTGCATGAAAGGCATTAACTAAAACTCCAAAGACTATCAGTTTAAGCTCGATATTTGCTCTTGGGAGAAGTGATCTGATCTTGGATATTTGGAGATTACAGAAAGAGCAAAGAAGAAAAAAAGATTTTAAAATCGTACCTTTGCTTGGGTCCTGAGCTGTTGATTCGATCCTGAAGCTGCCTGCGGAACCGCAACAGCATCACTTGACGTCCTTACTACCCCGAGCTCCTCAAACTGCTCCGATGAAGGCTTCCTGCTCACCGGCGACTCAGAGTCCGGTTGGGAATTCTGCACCGACCCAGAATCAGTGCTCCCCTCCTTGGGCTGTGAATCCCACTGTCGCATATTAAATAGCAATTAAGTCTCTTGACTTGTCTTTTTTAGCATAAAATAAAAGCTTAGTCAAAAGGTGAGCCATGCCATGGTAATTTGCTGAAACCTCATTGGCCATGAGGGGAAGATATCAAGGGTTGCGGGTCTGGCTGTGCCAAAGGCTGCAGGAGGATCATCGATAAAGCTGTTTCAGAATGATAAAGGAAGAAAGACTAGTGTACTCCAGTTGCAGAAGAGTTGGTTTCAGAGAGAGAGAGAGAGAGAGAGAGAGAGAGAGAGAGAGAGCGAGTGAGGGGGAAGGCCAAGTTACTCTTCTTGTCTTGGTCAAGATCACTCGTAATGCCAGCAGCAACTCCATGCATGAGGGCCTCTTCGAGCTCCCCAAAGTAACCAGATCCTTCCTGGTCACTGGTGTAACATGGGAAGGAAAGAGAACACAGAGGAAAAGAAGTCAGACAAAAAGGTGCAATTTCTTTTTAATCTAAGATCTGCAAGTTATGAGATGAAGATGAAGTTTCTATGAACAACTCAGCTAAGTACACGGTTATAAGGAGATGTGAGTGGAGGAAAAAAAAGAGTACAAGAAATCAGTAGCGCAAGGTATGGTTGCTCCATGAAGTACTCCTTGTTTCATGATCAGCTGATTTGAGGGTCCATAGTCTGAGAGACCATTTCCATCATCATCTCTTTGATTTGCCATCCAAGAAAAGTTCTCCTTGGCCAACTATAACTACAAATCATCATCTTTGATGATCTTCATGAATTGGATCTCCAAGCTCCTCCATATCATCTCTGTGAGGGGAGAAGAAACAAACAAAAAAATAAATTTTTAAAGAAAATAAGACTTGCAAAGTTCGCCTGACTAGGGAAAGAAGAGAACCTTCTCACCGCGTGCAGCAACCTCAATTTCAGTTTTCTTGAGCTCAAAATAGGCTCTACCTTTCTTCTGAAATTCCACAAACACAACACTGTGAGAGAGAGAGAGAGAGAGAGATTAAAAGGTGCAACTTGATTACTGACTGCTCCTTCCAAGCTTATTTCAGTCTCTCTAAATTATTTTAAAAAAAGTAAGCAAGAAGGCAAATGGCAGCAGGAACCAATCAAGTTCCACTAAACGTCAAACAATTAAATTAGAGGCATTGAGTGTTTTTTTTGTCTTACACTAGGGCACTTTGAAAACAGAGTGCCATTGATAAGCACTTAATGCATATTTTTGTAGTCAACTAAAGCCACTGATTATCCCACAATCTGGTCCACTTCTTTAGTTTTTAATCAAATCCTTCCCCTTGAAATGCATTTGCTTGGTGGTGTTATGCTTTTCTTGAGGGGTCAACATCCAAGCCTCGTCAATTACCTACTATCGTCCCCTCTAAGATTGATGTAGGGGAAGCGTGGAACAATTCTACTGATTAAAACTAATTTTCTTATTTTTTTTAATTTTTTAGAAAAATTAAAAATTAAAATACAGTCAGAAAATAGCAAATAGATTTCAGTGCTACAAAAATATCATTTATGAAAAGTTACTATGTCTTTATGAGAAATCCATAAATCCAAAATTTGATCCAATTAAACCAGCATGTATGACAAGACTAATCTTTTAGCATCACATTAAGATTGGAGAATAACGAACTTTCAGGCAAGTAGAGTATCTACGTCAATATGGCTAATCAGATTGGCAGAATAAATTAGTGTAGAAATGTTATCAGAGTTCAAAAGTTGCCATGTTTTTCAGACTGATCCATTGTAGCTTCAGTTGGATCAACTCGTCCCTCTCGTAGAGCAAAGTGAGTTCTTCCTCATGACGCCAAAGATCAAGATTTTGGTGGCGCCGATTGCTTAAAATACCTGCGAGAACAAATGTATTCAGATTAGCAAACAGGAAGTTGAAACAGGAAATTCATAGAGATCAGAAACAGGGAACGCAAGGTTTGCGTCGTTCATCGACGCCGGAGCGTGGATTGCTCGTCGGAGACATTGGAGACAAAGGGAAAGACAAGGCGACGTTGATGTTGTCGGAGCACCGATGGCTGGTGGTGGGGCGAGGCGAGGATGGCAACATTGGCGGAGACGGAGACGCGCTGTTCAGCAGAATAGGGGAGTAGCGATTTGAGCAGAGGTCGCCGGCGGTCGTCCGGTGGTGCACGATCGCCGGACCTATTACGACTGGGAGTCACTGTGATGGTGGCGACGGCGTGACCGAAGTTTGGGGCTGAACGGAGGCTGATCGGAGAAGAACGAAGCTGAGTGGTGGGTCTTGGGCGGAATTAGGGCGAGAACAGGGGATCGAAAGGAAGTTTCGATTCCGGCCATCCAAGCGGCGGATGGAGGGATGCCGGCGGCTGTTGATTCGTATTGTGGAGGAGGAGGGATGGCTGAAGTTGCGTGATGATCAGACGGTTGGATCGCCGGCGGGAAGGTTCCGAAGTTTCAAAATTCTGGGTCGCTGAAACTTGCGGATGGTTGTAGTTGACAGGAAACTTTGGAGGAAGTAGAGATTGGAGAAGAAGGGAAGAGTGAGGGCTCGGCCCTAGAAGGAGGAGAGGGGAAAACTAGGTGACATAAGCACCTCAAAGGAGAAGAAGGAAGGAGACATCCAATTCATCGGAAGAAAACTATTTCCATTTATTCAAAACAATCTCAAGTCTACTGATTACAATCGCGAAAGAGATACATATACGCTGGAGCATGGAGAGATGTTGCAGGTGATTGAGAGACATTGCTATTTCCTTATTCGGCACCAAGAGACGTTGAGGAGCTTTGAGCGAAGATGACAGCCAAGTGACGTTGGAGTTTCCCTTTTCTCTTGGCTGAGCGAATGTAACGTTGGAGCTTCCTTTTTTTGATCTGTTGAAGATGATGCGTTGGCTGCAAATGTGGGTTGCAAGGTGCAGCGTTGGAGATGGGCTTGAATGCCTTGGGCCTCTTTTATTCTTCATAAGTTGGCTTGAAATAGTTCCTCCCATTATTTGAGCTAGCTTTATGAGTGAAGCTTTGCTAGCTTATTTGTGAGCTTGTAAGCCATTGACTAAGGTACTCGTAAACTCCACTTGTACCTACATGGCTTATGGTCCCTGCCCCCATCAAAGATTGCTTTCCATAAGCCGAGACCTCAAGGGCATAGCAACAGTGTTTGTGGATTCCTTACCTCTCCTCCTCTCATAGCTAGGGTTGTTGAGATAGAGCAATAATTTCTTGATTGAGATAGTTAGATCTATTAAGAGCGCTATAATTAATTATTTATAAGGACTACTAAAAAAGTTTTTTTTTAAAAAAAAAAATTATAACAAGCAGATTTAAAATGCCCAAAACAAGATCCTAATAGATGATATGTGTATATTATAGATCGGGTTACCATAGATATTAAAGTAATACAAAATGTGTGCCCACCATTGTTGATTCTTTTTGTACTTGATATGTTTGGCTACTTAGATTCTATTGTTACCAATGATTGGCATAGGAAAAAGTTTTGGCACCATGCCATATAAAAAAAGGATTAGGTGGGGGCAGTGATTTGAGCCAATTTCTTGGTTTAATATTGACTATTTTGGAGGTTCTTCAAGTCAACAAAAGAGTGCAGGTAAACTAACTTATTATGGGTTTATAATCAATCATAATAGATTGAGTTTGCTGTGAATTGGCACTAAATCAAAATAGGACAAAACTTTGCACTAAATAGTACCGTTGGTTTAGAATCCTCAATAACATCCAAATCTAGGTAGCAACACTATTTAGACCCACAACGGTAATACTTAGTGATATGGGTCAGGTAAACTTACTAAGACGAACAAATCAAGCTAGCACGGGGAATCCAACCCATGATACACTATTTGTTAAGCAAGCACGACTATTCAAAAAAACTCAAATTCATCTCAAATAGCCTAGATGCACCTTGTTAAACGGCAAGCTGACAAGCAGTTCACATTCGCCTTCTCGCGAATGTGTCTGTGTCTTTATTCTAATCATGCAAGGTGTTACGCTCTTATTTACAGTAATATTTTTTTAATATTATTACGCATGAGTCAATGCTTGATTCGAGTCCGAATATACCCACACATGGGTCGCAACGATCGAAACCATTGGATTGAGCGTGACTGACGGAGTCGATTCCTTAGCCCAACTATGAACTCTGCGAAAGATCGTTGTCATTCTAACACGGTTCGGATCAACACTTGAGATTCACCGGGAACTGATGTCGCAACGTCGAACCAAGTTCACCCGAACCCAAAAGGGACGCACCCGTAACCGACCACGTCGGACGGGGTCTGCAACAATTTTCAAGCACACACACATGTCGGAGAGAAAGGAGGGGAGTAGCCGAACGTCTCGCCTGAGAGCCGGACTCACCCTTACGGCCACGGATCAGGCCGGTCCCCCGCGATTGCGGACGATCGTCAACACAGCATCGCATGCCAGTGGCAGGGCAGATCTGGACTATACCTCACTCACACACCGGCGAGAAGGAGCACCTGACCGGGGAACCACCGCTCTGAGTTGCACGCACATATGCGTCAACAACGGACAGACGAACCGTCCAAGCAAACCTCGTGTGCATCCGTCGGTAGGCCGGAGAACCAGCCGCTCACCCTCACGTAGAGAGGAGCTGGAGGATGGAAGAGGAGCCGCCTCCGGTGGCTGGCAGCGTCAAAAAGGAGGCCGGATGGCCGAGGAAGAAACCGGTGGACGATGGCAGAAGAAACTAGCCGACGACGGCTGAATGCAAGGGGGCAGACGGATGGCGGACAAGAGGACGAAAGGCGCACGTGCACGTTGAGGAACCTAGGTTCGTTCCGCGGCTTGAACGGGTAAAAGATGCCGCCTTCTGAACACCCTATGCCGCACATAGGCGGCCACAGCAGAAGGACGTTGCTTGCAGGTGACGGAGAGGAGAAGGAAGCTCGCACGTAGGCGAGCGTCGAACCCGGTAGTTCATGCACGCAGGCGGCCGGGACTCGAGGAAAAAGGGAAGAGCTCGCTGGAGGAGCGAGAGAAGAAAGCGACCAACAAAGAACACCGTCGGAGCAAAGAACAGAAGCCGTCGGGAGCAGCGAGCTTGACCAGGGAAGAAGGAAAATGACGGCAAGGAAGAAGTTACCTCGGCGATCACTCAGGCCACCGGCTCCTTCTTTCTGATGAAGTGGTTGCCGGCTGCGCCTTCCAAGGTGGTCTGAAAGTGTGGTCCCGCATCAGCGGCGGTAATGGACGTAGGGAAGAAGACGGCGGAAGGCTGAAGGGAACGGAGAAGACCCCGGCGCTCCAACCACCCACCCGCACCACCGGAACGTGCTGGGAACTCCGCCGACAACGGCGTCCAATGAGGAAACCGACGAGAACCCAAAAAGGAAGAGTTCACCGGAGGAGAGATCGGGGAAAAATCGCGTCGTAGACAAAGCGAGCCGTGCCCGTCATCACATTGCTATTTTCCATCCTGCGTCTTTGCCCAAGTCAACACGGACGTCCCATCCATCACTCGCCCTCGCTGCGATGCGTCGCATCGCATCCTCGCCACTCCACGCACGCGACGTTTCGCCCGTTGGCGAAGCGGAAATGGGTTTGGATTCGGGCGGCTCCTGATCCAATTCATTAACAAATAAGGGTAGGACTGCGCTGGGCCAAAATTGGGCTGGAAATGGGCCGCGCCCAAATTCCAGCCCATGGGTCTAACATTCTCCCCCTCCGGAGCAAGTCGCCATCCTCAGTGACTCAAAGTAAAGTTGGATCTCGTCTTCGAACTGCCACAGTTCGGACGCCTTATACCATGTAGCTTCTTCCACTGGAAAACTTTCCCATCGAACTAGGAATTCTATTCGTCGGTTCATCTTGCTATGTCCCAAAACTTGGTGATCCAAGATCTCTCTGATCCTTTGGTTGAACTCCGTTCAAACCGTCGGAGGCGCACGAAGCGACTGAGACCGAGCCGGATCCCTGGATACTTATGGAACCTCTTCAGGAAGCTCACATGGAATGTCGGATGCAACTACATCCTGTTGGGGAGCTTCAGATGAAACGCCACAGAGCCAACCTGACTCAACACCTTGAAAGGTCAATCATATCTCTATATAAGGACCCGATGTGTTGCCTTCGCAGATATCTTCCTCCATATTTGCAGAGTAAGTCGGAGAAGCACTAAGTCGCCCACAGTGAATTCTTCATCCTGACAATGATGATTTGCATACTGCTGCATTCGTCTAGCTGCTAGCTTGAGGCTATCCCTAGCCTCTTGGAGCGACTCCACTCGCTCCCTAGCTGCCCGTTGAGCAGCAGGACATCTCCCTTCGGAGGTCCTCATCACTATCTCCCTAACACTAGCTCAAAGGGGCTGTGCCCCGTGGACAATGATCTGTGGAGATTGTAGGCAAACTGTGCCAAATCAATCCACTTCACCCAGTCCTTTTAACTCGCAGTCACAAAATGACGGAGGTAGTCCTCCACGAGGGCATGCACCCGCTCCGTCTGTCCATCCGTTTGAGGATCATTCGCTATAGAGAAGTTTAACTTCGTTCCCAGCTTGTCGAACAATATCGATTAAAAATGTCTGGTGAACCGGGCATCCCTATCGCTCATGATATTAGTTGGGAGCCCAAAAAGCTTTACCACATTTTGAAAGAATAAGTCAACAGCTACCACAGCTGAGCATGGTTCAGGTGCTGGAATGAAAACTCCATACTTAGAGAATCTATCCACAACCACGAATATCGATGTTTTCCCCTTGACCTTGGGAAACCCACCGATAAAATCCATGGACACACTTGTCCAGGGGATCTCGAGTATAGGCAAGGGTTGCAACAACCCAACCGGTAACCTTCAATCGACCTTGTCTTGTTGACAAACAAGACATGTGCGGACATACATCTCAATGTCGGTACGCATGTCTAGGCAATAACATGACCTGGACAACAAGGCAAACAAGCACCTTTGTCCTAGATGATCCGACCATGGGATATCATGGAGCTCCCTAAGCAGCTCACGTTGCAACCCACCCGGTGCGGGGACTAGTGGCCTCTCGCCACGGGCCATGACAACATCATCGACACCTAAATAATATCATCGGGTTGTACCCGACTTGATCTGCTCAACATTCTTTCGATATGTCTCATTGAAAATAGCTGCTGCTTTTATCCTCGTGAGGAGATCTCCTTCCACTCTGGAGATTACAAAGCAGACTAAGGCGTTAAGCCTACTCAGTGCATCTAGGACCATATTAGCCTTTCCAGGCTTGTGTTCCCATTGGAACTGGAATTCTACAAGGAATTCCTGTCATCTAACCTATTTTGCCGACAATTTCTTCTGTGTGGTGAAATAAGTGTTCGCTACATTATCGATTTTCACCACGAAGGCGTTGCCCAAGAGATATACTCTCCATGTTCAGAGGCAGTGCACCATTGCTACCATCTCCTTTTCATGTGCAGAGTACCTTTGCTCTGTCTCATTTAGCTTTCGACTCTCGAAAGCTACAGGATGCTCATCCTGTATCAGCAAACCACCTATCGCTTGATCCGAAGTGTCAGTGTGAACCTCGAAAGGTTTTCCAAAATCCGGTAATTTTAGGATCAGTTCAGAAGCTATACGCTCTTTCAAGTCTTGAAAGGCCAACTAACACCGATCGTCCCAACCCCAGTTGGTATTCTTTTTCAGTAAATTACTGAGGGGTGCAATCACTCTCGATCAACCCCTAATGAACTTCCGATAAAAGTTCACAACACTGAGGAAACTCCTCAACTCGGTCTAATTTGAAGGAACCTGCCATTCCACAATGGCTTGGACCTTGCCCTTGTCCATTTTCACTTGGTCGTGGCCAACCATATGTCCAAAGAAGGAAAGCTCTTCCGACATGAAAGTGCACTTCTCCAACTTTAAATAAAGCAGATTTTCCCACAAAACTTGAAGAATCCTCTTCAAGTGTACCACATGCTCCTCAGCGCTTGAGGAATATAACACTATATCGTCCATATATACCACGACAAAGTCATCCATAAAAGGTGCTAACACCTAGTTCATCAGTTGACATAATGTCTCTGGAGCATTGGTTAGTCCATAAGGCATGACCAGAAACTCAAATGCTCCATAACAGGTCATGCAGGCTATCTTCCGCTCATCGCCCTCGGTGATACGGATCTGCCAATTTCCCGATCTCAAGTCAAGCTTGGAGAATATCGTAGCTTTTCCCAGTCTATCCAACAGATCTGGGATCAAAGGAATAGGATAGCAGTCCCAAACTATTATCTTATTCAGGGCTCTATAATCCACATAGAACCTCAAGGACCCATCCTTCGTCTTTTGGAATAGGACTGGGGCTCCATACGGTGACACGGTTGGCCGCACAAACCCTGCTTCCAATAACTCATCGACGTGTTTGCAGAGCTCGGCCGACTCCACCGGCGGCATCCTATAAGGAGCCTTGGATGGGGGAGTGGATCCTGCGACAAGCTCTATCTTGTGGTCGATCCCTCTCCTAGGTGGGAGGTGCTTCGGCAATTCCGAATGCATCACGTCAGCAAACTCCTCCAACACTTTTTGGACCACCGAGGGAGTCTCACTCCTTGTCGGGTGGGGGCCCTCCACCCAAATGGCCATAAGCGTCGGATCTCCTTGACGCAACCCTGCAGCCAAGGCATTCGCCGACAAGGGCACTCCCCGGGAGTCCCTCTTCTTTGCCTTCCTCGGTTCAGTGCTACCAATGCAGGGAACGAGGCAACGAGAGTCCTCATCATGTATTTGTATCCCATTCAGATATGGCATCACAACTATCTTTGCCTTGACCAAAAGTTCGAGCCCAAAGATAGCTTCATAGTCTGACAGTTTCAAAATCTTCGCATGGCAGCGGCCTTGCCAACTGCCAATTACGATATCCACATCGTATGATATCCCTAAGACCTCCGGGTCTACTACACCAACTGACCTTACTCGGTCCCGTGCTGGGGACATCTTGAGTCCAACTCTCTTAGCTGTGGCTTCACTTATGAAAAGGTGTGACGCACCTAAATCAATCATAGCGTTCACCGGTAGAGAGTTTATAAAGGAGGCGACGTATAGCAACATCAGCCTCTCACTACTATTAGAGGCAGTGCTTAAAACCAGGGGATTCAGGAGCGCCTCCTGATCCCTTACACTGCTCTCCTCTTCTGCTGTTGCAGAAGGTGGGCGGCCTTCGACCGTCTTTGTCGGCTTTAGTGTCGTGGGCCGACTCACCCGTGTGAATGGCTCTTTACCCTTCAAGGTGAACGAACTCTCCGTTCGCTAGACAAAAGTCATACCACTCGCAGTGGCCGAGGCTAAGAAGGGGACACGTTCCCCAGGCCCTATGTGGTCCATCATAGCTTCCGAAGCTCGATACAACTACTGCACATAGTCCCGGATGTTCACAATATGCCGGACTTTCTCGAGGGCGCCCCTCGCAGAAGACCTCAAGTTCCTTAGAAGGAACTGAGTCATGATCTCTGTTTTAAGCCTCTCCCAAGAGAGCTTACGGGCTCGATCGATCCCGCATAAGTTGGAAGCGGCTTGAGCCGCCTCCACAACTTCGCGTCTCCGGAGAGATACGCGATGCAAGCTTGGGCTTGCTCCCCCTCGGGGATCTGAATATCTTGGGAATATGTTTCCACATCCCAAGGGGAGTTCTCAACTTCCCTGGGGCAACACACCCCTCGGAAGGGGGCAGGCTCCGGGACAAGTCATCGCACGACGGTCCCCTGGCCGTGATCAGCTGTGGTCGGTGCTATCGAAGCTGCCATAGCGCACTTCAGCAACGCGACCTCTGCCTGGCAAGCCTCTAGCTCCTCAATGAGTTGAGTCACCTGAGCTGCGAGGTGCTCGTTGGAGACGAGCAATGTGGAGATGATCTCCACTGATATGCGGGGATCCAAAACACCATCTTCAACTATGTCCACAAGGCATGATAATCTGCTATCGGTCGAAGACTCCATCTACATCGGGCAGTGGGGTCAATCAGAATACAAGTATGACGCTTGTACGAGTTAGAACGTGCAGACACTAGGCTTTAATACCAAGCTATCACGCCCTTGTTTACAGTAATATTTTTTTTAATATTGTTACACATGAGTCAACGCTTGACTCGAGTTTGAATATACCCACACAGGGGTCGCAACAGTCAAAATCACTGGATTGGACATGACTAGCGGAGTCGATTCCTCGAGCTGACCCCAGCATGACTATGGACTCTGCGAAAGATCGTTGTCGTTCCAACACAGTTTGGATCAACGCTTGCGATTCACCGGGAACCGATGTTGCAACATCGAACCGGGTTCACCCGAACCCAAAAGGGGCGCACCCGTAACTGACCACGTCGGACGGGATCCGCAATAGTTTTCAAGCACACACACGTGCTGGAGAGAAAGGAGGGGAGTAGCCTAACGTCACGCCTGAGAGCCGGACTCTCACCCTTACGGCCGCGGATTAGGCCGGCGCCTGGCGATCGCGGACGATCGTCAACACAGCGTTGCACGCCGGTGGCAGGGCAGATCTAGTCGGTACCTCACTCACACACCGGCGAGGAGGAGCACAGATGCGTTGCATTTATATAGTGTTTTTGCCTATGTTTTATATCATATTTTGGATTTATTTGCACGATTTTGTGTTACTTCTAGTGTTTTTATCTTACTTTGCACAGAATCTTCACTTTTTTTAGTTTTATTAAAAATGTAGGTAAAAAGGCATAAAAATAAAGGATTTCGAGAGTTTTAAGGTCAAAGCAAGATTCCCGAGGAGATCACGAACGAGCCCACATGTCAAATTTGGAGCAAAAACGATAAAGAACGAGACATTTACGGCCTTGGCCGTAATTGTGGATTCGGTCGTAAACACGATGACGAGCGGGAGGTGAAAATTGGCTAAGTATAAAAGTCCACCGAAACTTGCACGGGTGAAGCCGTAATTCCATCACGGGCCGTAAATGTTTCTGTGACCAAAAGCATTATACGCCGAAAGAATTACGGCCGAAGCAATAAACACATCACAGGCCGTAAAAGTTTCCGCCTGACGAGTTTTTCGTTCGATTCTCACTCGTTTTGAACCGGATTTGAGCCAAACTTTGCAGAACCGTTCCTTGATGGGTTCTAAACTGGTCTAACTATAAAAGATGGGATTTTGATCGGTTTAAGAGAGCTTCAACGGATGAAAGTGAACGGCAGCGGCGACAAGGGCGAAAACCTGGTTTCAAACATTTTTTTGCCGAGATCTCCCCTGAAGGAGATGATAGATCAGCCAATCCTCATCTTCGAATCAAGGAGAAGGCGGTTTTGTAGTCTTTTTAGTAATTTCTTGCAATCTTTGATGCGTTTACTAGTTCATCACAACACCATGTATTTCCATATTAACATGAGCGAGTAGAACCTTTTGTTGGGATGATGGGGCGTAGCCCTTTGACTTTTATGAGTTAATCCATGCTTTTACTATTTTCATTAGAATTTATCTGCATGATTTAGTTAAAATTTTACCTATCTCATAATTTACTATGACCAAGTATTTTAACATCTTAGACATTGCGAGAAGGACTAGGAGGCGAATCGCAACGTCCGATCTATTTCAACTAGACCTACGAATCTAATCATGGGAGTAGTTTGGATTTGTTTGAAGGGTTAAACAAACGCTTCATAGAGCTTAAGGGGTTCAATTGGGTTAACTATCACGGGAGTGGTTAGTTAATCTATTTAAATACCGTACTACGCTTCGGGAGGAGGTAGTATGCACCTTAGGAAGAGTTCCTTTCATGTTAGATAATTTTTGTAATTTAGTTATTCTTTTAACAACTCATAATTGTCAATGTGGCGAACCCATGAATTCCCGACTCGTTAGAAACTGAACCCTTTAAAAAGCTGTTTTCGAGTTTGCATGTCCGTAAAAGTTTAGAAGAACCATTGATTTTGTCCACCTGAATTCAAACAAGTCGAGAAGTCAGTACTTAGCTTCGTAGTCCTCGTGGGATCGATAACTTTTATTACTTCGATAAATCCGTGCACTTGCCGATACCTATCAAGTTTTTGGCACCGTTGCCGGGGATTACGGATAGTTAATATTGACTAATTGATAAGTTAGAAGATTAGACATTTTTCTTTTCTTTTGCCATTAGTTTTTACTAGTCTTTTCTTTTTATTGTCTACTTACACATTATATGCCCAGAGTTTCTCGTGCAAGTGCTTTGCTTCCAGAAGACCCAGAAATTGAGTGCATATTCCACCTTCGAAGGAGATTGCAGTTTGAGGCTAGAAAGAATTTTGAGAAAAGAGAGATGGCGGAGGACAATCATCATCAATCTTTGAGGTACTTTGCTGCACCTAATGTACAAGGGTTCAATCCAAGCGTCGTTCGACCCAACGTAGAGGCGAACAATTTCGAGTTAAAGCCAGCGCTGATGACGATGGTTCAGCAAAACCAATTTGTGGGTTCCCCAAATTCAGATCCGAATCTTCATTTAGCTAATTTTCTTGAATATTGCGATACAGTTAAAATTAACGGAGTTTCATCTGATGCCATAAGACTGAGACTATTCCCGTTTTCTCTCAGGGACCGTGCTAGAGCTTGGTTGTATTTGATGCCAGCAGAATCATTCATCACCTGGGAACAGTTCTCCAGAGCATTCCTGACCAAATATTTCCCACCGAGCAAAACTGTTCAACTGTGCAACAAGATCACGTGCTTTACACAACAAGAGGGAGAATCGCTTTATGAGGCTTGGGAGTGTTTCAAGGAGCTCCAGCGCATGTGCCCACATCATGGACTTCAAGACTGGATTTTAGTCCAAATCTTTTACAACGGTTTGGACTATAACACCAAAATGATGGTGGATGCTGTGGCTGGAGGAACGATCATGAGCAAGAACGTGGAAGAAGCAACTGCACTTCTAGAGGATATGGCCATGAACCATAACCAATGGTCAAGTGAGCAGAGCATTACTTCCACGGGATTTGGTAAGTTTCACGTTGATTCCTTGACATCACTGGCAGCTAAGGTATATTCTCTAGTTCAGAAGATTGATTCCTTATCTCTTTCACCTAGTTCAGTTAACATGGTTTCTTGTGAGGTATGTGGTGTAACAACACAAATTGCATCTGAATGTCGGATCATAACTTCTTCACAGGAGGAATCAGATCAAGAGCAAGTGAACGCTGTGGGGAATTATAATCAGAGACCTGCAAATGACCCTTACTCTGCTACTTACAACCCAGGATGGAAGAAACACCCCAACTTGTCTTACAAGAAAAATCAATGCAAGTTCCTCCTCAATATTCACAGCAAAATAATAAGCCACCACCAGGTTTCCAGCCAAGACAGTATGGGCAGCCCCATAAGTCGAGCTTTGATTCCATGCTGGAAGTTGTTATGAAACAACAGCAAAGGACTGACGATCTCGCTGATCAGATCAAGCAGCTGACATCTTGTGTGCAAGCTTTGACTACTCACAACAAGATGTTGGAAAATCAGATTGCACAACAAGCAAGCACTGCCATTAGACCTCCAGGGAGATTACTAGGACAGCCTGAGATGAATCCCAGGGAGCACATCAATGCAGTCACTATAATGAATGCTAAAAATAAGGAGATACTTGAGGAACCTATTGAGGAGTCTATAGATTAGTCTATAAGCATTGTTCTAGAAGTAGAATATTGCAAGGAAGTAAGGGATGAAGAGAAATATGTAGGCCCACCTGCATATGTCCCTCCAATTCCTTTTCCCTAGAGGTTGTTTAGAACAGAACAAAAGGGACATGAGACTGGTAAAACCGAGGTAAAGAAGGACCATGTAAGTCAGAATATTGAAATAACTAAGGTAAGAGACCGTGGGAGTATTTCGATTCCATGCAAGATTGGTAAGTTATCTGTTGAAAATGCTTTGTGCGACATAGGAGCTAGCATTAGCTTGATATCATCACACTTGATTGAGAAAATAGATAGTGAAAGACTTAAACCCACTAACACATATGTTCAATTTGCTAACGGATTTGATCAGCAACCAACTAGTATATTGGAGAATGTAACAGTTAAAATTGATTAATTTTCTATCGTTACTGACTTTATGGTTGTTGATATGAAGGAAAATGTTAAGTTCCATGTCATTCTAGGAAGATCATTTTTAGCAAGCGCAGGAGCTGTTATTGACATATTGCATGAAAAACTTACTTTGAATTTGAATGATAGCAATTGATCCTTGATTTTTCATCCGAAGCTAAACGAATTAATTCTGCAGATTCTGATAAATCTCCAAGGGTGAAGGAGAACAACTTTGATAAAGGAAGTGATTTTGAAATCGATAGACGTCTCTCAGAAAATTGGGAAAAGCATAAAAAGGGGGGATCAAAGAAAGCTGAGACATGAACATTACCTAGAACTATAAAGTTAAATCTGTACAATGAACCGGAAAGGTGTCAGGAGCAACAACAGCCAATTATCCACTGCTCCTTGTACCAACCAGAAGAGACATGAACACTGTCTTGGTCAACCTAAAGACCATAAACAAGCGCTTCCTGCGAGGCAACCCAGCAGCTCTGAATTTTCATTAATTTCAGCATATCTTTATATTTTAATTTTGAATTTTTCTTTATAAACCCTAGGAGCGTATTCTCAATTTTTATTTTTGTTTTAAGCTTGCTCCATATCATTTGATGAACTACATACGAAAATTCTTTTGAATTCGATGTTTTATGTGCAGGTATTTTTCGGAGATTTTTGCGGATTTTTCTAATGAAAAGCTAAGGTAAAACGTGACATTTACGGGTCCAACCATAATTATCGCGTAGCCGTGAACGCAAAGATGACTAAGTTAATGGGACGTTGTACGCTAAGCCGAGTTTACGGCCCAAGCCGTGACATGTTTACGGGCCGTAAGTTCTTACGGTTTAAACCTCATGGATGGTTTAGGGTTTACATTTACGCTCGTAATTCACCGATTTTCGACGATTCTTCCTATGAGCCGCGACAAAAACTTTCCACCAGTGTTCCTCCACTTCCAGAGAGTGCTTTGTGATGACCTTTCACCGGATTTCCATCGGATTTCATGAAGAACAGACGCTCGTCCGCCGAGTCGCCAAAACCCGTCTTCCAGCCGATTCAAGCCCGATTTGCGCACAGATTCATGAGTTTTTTTTAGTCTGACTTGTGATTCATCAGTAGAACTTGGATCACATACCTTTTGCACCGATTTGGAGTTATTTTGTTCGAATTCTGGGATGATTTCACGCACGACCTTCACGGCCAAATACCACGGTTACTGTAGTACCATGATTTTCAAGTTAGGTTTACATATTTTGGATTGATCTGCTTGATACTTTGGCACCGAAGAGATCTGTGAGGTCTAGGCCCTATGGGCCAGTGATAAAGAGCAGATATCCTGGGCCGGAACCACGTTACATGTATAGGATGGTGTCCGGGGTGTTACCAGACACTTTTGAGAGGATAGTTTATCCTGACTCAGAGCCTGAGACCCATGCACAGGCATTAGAGGCTCCGAGTGCATCCTCAGTACCCAGCACATCACATATGCCACAGCCTGTTAGTTCTCTAGAGTTGAAGATTATTTCAGAGAGGCCTGCCGATAGGCCAGAGAGCCGCGATCAGAGGATCGCTAGACGGTACGCTAGGAAGCGTACCACGAGAGGCATGACTACACGAGGAGCTAGAGCCACCAGGCCGTTATCGCCAGTGGTGGAGTCTGCAGAGACTTCAGTGGCACCCCCAGTGTCTATACCCATAGCGACAGAGATAGAGCAGTTAGTGGCGATACAGACTGACATTACTCCTATGGACATGGAGGGTCTTACTACACTAGTGCCTTCCACAGATATTCCAGAGTACGTTGCTCCCACTGTTACTCAGGGCATGGAGGTGGACACTCCGCACGATATAGTCGACACGCCTGAGATTGCATCATCCTCCTCAGCCTAGGGAGACCTGCCTGTCCCTGAGGCTAGTACACCCATATTACCAGATCAGGAGGAGGCATCACCTGAGATATTTGCGGATTTACCAGAAATATCAGTAGACATACCGGAGCTATGCTCTTCGCCATCGGTTGCACTTGAGTCTTCTATGACTCCTGAGACAGTTCCACCACCCGTTTCTGAGATACCGCCGATGACACAGCCAGCACCACCATCAGTACAGCATCGATATCACCAGAGATTCATTTGTCTTCACCAGAGCCATCATCGGGGCATTCTCCAGCTGTATCACCTGTGCCCTCCCCAGCTTCACCAGAGACTATTATTCCAGAGAGGAGACGAGCACGATCACCGCTTCCTGTCCTTACTCCTTATCCATGTCAGATCCGTCATAGGAGTAGAGAGGTCGAGAGGAGGTACCGAGCTCTGTCCACTCAAGGAGTGATTAGCACCTGGTATTGGGACGACCAGGTACTGCAGTCCCTAGGATTGTTCGATGACGTCCAGTGGATGTTCGCGAACATAGGGTGGCAGGATTTTTATCATCAAAGACATGCTACTTACGTACAGCTGACCTTGGAGTTCTTCAGTACTGTTCAGGTTACACTAAGGAACCATGATGATGAAGACCCAGGAAGTATGTCATTCCGGTTAGAGAACCGGGACCATGTACTTACTTTAGATCAGCTGGGTCACATTTTTGGATTCCCCGCGGATGCGACTAGACACCGCCCACGTGAGTTTTCTGAGGGAGCATTTTGGCGGGATATATCTACTGAGGGGAGGTTTGACCCTAGGACTGCCAGAGCCTCGCATTTGTCTAGCCCAGTCTTCAGATACATACACCGAGTTTTGGCGCACACCATCTTCGGGCGGGCAGAGAGTGATGGCATGGTCAGGTCTACAGAGCTATACTTTCTATGGTCCATGCTGAGAGGTTTCAGAGTTAGCACTCCATTTTTCCTGATGAAGCAAACTCAGAAAGCCGCTAGAGCTCGGAGAGGAGTCCTTATTATGGGAGGCATGGTTACTACGATTGCTTATGTTCTCGGTATCGACCCCTCGGGGTTGAACGAGGAAAAAGGCAACCCGAGACTAGATATGGATGCATGTGTAGCTATTAAGATGATTACGAGGATTGGTAGCTCGTACCATCTTATGTTCAGGCACACAGAGGTTACCATGAGGCTGCCGAACATGAACCATACTACGGTTCGTGTTCAGCAGAATTGGATCGTGGACCCCACGTGTGGGGGAGGTACTAGAGAGGCAGTTTCACCTCCATCACCGCTGAGATTTACTGAGCACATTCCTCCAGTCGCCCCATCAGCTGCTGATCGGCCGTCTTCATCTGCTAGACCATCCACTTCAGCACGATCAGATCCTTCATTAGAGCAGATGCGAGCCGAGCAGAGGAGGATGCGCGATGACATATCGCGACTTGAGCAGGGACAATCGAGGGCACTCGTCTCCCATCATCATCGACTAGACATACCAGAGATGAGGAGGACTCCGAGCATAGAGAGACGGATTGATTGATTCTGTTAGTATCGTATTTCATTTTTTTTTCACGCTTTGCAGCTATGTTTTAATTTTAAGCATGTGATCTCACAATTATCTCATTCATCCACAGGATCTAGTAGACTCGTTGTTGATGCGACGGCACACAGCTCTTTTATGATTTATTTGTGTGTGCGCGTTGTATTGAGATATTATGCGATTCATTTGGATATTTGACATTTGACCTAGCATTGTATATATTAGATGGTATTTGACCTTAGGATGCTGAACTTGATATGGTTGTGATGGTTTTGTGTACATCTGGTGTTCATCATATATCTTATGTGTTCTATGATGATTTTAGATATTTTGTTGATGAGTTTATGCATTTAAGAGCTATTCTGATACATATGCTTGATATTTAGAATGAATAGTAAGTGAGTTTGGTAAAACTGTAAATTGACGGATGAAACTAGACGGTATTTGATATTTGAAGTTTGATTACCATGTAAAAATTGAATATCTTTGATGTGGTATATTTCCTAGATTTTTTCTGAGTCATGTTCTCAATTTTGATATAACTGTACAGGTGGTTTCGCCAACAAATACAAAGGGAACTCTTGCAAAAAAATTTCTGAAATTCTTTATTGGTTGAATATTTATATATATGCAATAATTTAAGTCTAGGGTGTCCTTCATGATATGCTTATTCTTCAGAGGTTTATAAATATATATTTTGAATGTTTATAATTGTTAAGGATAATCAAATTTATTTTACCCTTGATTTTGGACTTAGGAAACATTTTGAGTGATTGATTTGATGACTTAGGGAATTTTTGAGATTTCATGTAGACTTAAATTGTTGAGTAAATTCAATTCTGGTATTGATAAAATGCATATGTGAATTGTCATATGTTCAAACGACGCGTGCATAGTATCTTGTTACTTGATGTTTAATTTATCTCGTTCTACTTGATGAGAAATTTTTATGAATAGAAATTTGGTGATTTATCTTTTTAAATTGAGATTTGCTCCAACTCCTCTAGTTGAGAAATCTAAAGTCATGAGTTATATTATACCACGAGTTGGTATACTTTAAATCTGTTGCGATCAAGTATCAACAACGATTTAAATACCATGCCACTAACCGGCTTTCTCTAGAAAAAAAAAAAAAGAAGAAAAGACTCCTCTACTTGGCACTGTTAAATCTGACAATGATACCTAAACATGAGTTGAAGTCTAATAAAAAAAATGGAGAAAAAGAGAAAGTTGTAGGTTATGTGGACAACTCCGCTGACTTTCATGATTGAGACTATGAGTTAAATTATACTACTATGTGGTATACTTTAAACTTGTTATGATGTTGACAGTAACAACATATAACAGTTTAAAGACCAAATTACTTTAAAGATCTCTTATCTTTAACATCATTGAGATTCTTGAAGTAGAAATTGTATCTGTTGAGTAAAATAGATTTATTAAATTGAAAGTATCTGATATTTAGTGTGTGGAGAATGAATATTATGACATGAATTATGATTTTTATCTTTCTTGGATTGTAACCTCTTGAGAGTTTATTTCTATTATGATTTTTCTTTAACTACTTGAGTTTGAAATATTGATTGATTAATCTGTGGACTAAAGATATTATTAAGGGCAAAACAGATGAGTGTTCCTTATCTTTACATTCTTCATACATATTCTGGTATTGCTTGAGGACAAGAAAATTTCTAAGTCTAGGGTATTTTGATGCGTTGCATTTATATAGTGTTTTTACCTATGTTTTACATCATATTTTGGACTTATTTGCACGATTTTGTGTTACTTCCAGTGTTTTTATCTTACTTTGCACAGAATCTTCACTTTTTTTATTTTAATTGAAAATGTAGGTAAAAAGGCAAAAAAATAAAGGGTTTCGAGAGTTTTAAGGTCAAAGCACGATTCCCGAGGAGATCACGAGCCCACACGTCAAATTTGGAGCAAAAACGGTAAAGAACGAGACATTTACGACCTTGGCCGTAATTTGGAGCCCACACGTCAAACTTGATAGGTATCCGCAAGTGCACAGATTTATCAAAGTAATAAAAGTTATCGATCCCACGAGGACTACGAAGCTAAGTACTGACTTCTCGACATATTTGAATTCAGATGGACAAAATCAATGGTTCTTCTAAACTTTTACGGACATGCAAACTCGAAAACAGCTTTTTAAAGGGTTCAGTTTCTAACGAGTCGGGAATTCATGGGTTCGCCACATTGACAATTATGAGTTGTTAAAAGAATAACTAAATCATAGAAATTATCTAACATGAAAGGAACTCTTCCTAAGGTGCATACTACCTCCTCCCGAAGCGTAGTACAGTATTCAACTAGATTAACTAACTAATCCCGTGATAGTTAACCCAATTGAACCCCTTAAGCTCTATGAAGCGTTTGTTTAACCTTTCAGACAAATCCAAACTACTCCCGTGATTGGATTCGTAGGTCTAGTTGAAATAGATCGGACGTTGCGATTCACCTCCCGGTCCTTCTCGCAACATCTAAGACGTTAAAATACTTGGCTAGGGTAAATTACGAGATAGGTAAAATTTCAACTAAATCATGCAGATAAATTCTAATGAAAATAGTAAAAGCATGGATTAACTCATAAAAGTCAAAGGGCTACGCCCCATCATCCCGACAAAAGGTTCTACTCGCTCATCTTAATATGGAAATACATGGTGTTGTGATGAACTAGTAAACGCATAAAAGATTGCAAGAAATCACTAAAAAGACTACAGAACCGCCTTCTCCTTGATCCGAGGATGAGGATTGGCTGATCTATCGTCGCCTTCAGGGGAAATCTCGCTGGAAAAATGTTTGAAACCTGGTTTTCGCCCTTGTCGCCGCTGTCGTTCACTTTCGTCCGTCGAAGCTCTCTTAAAGCGATCAAAATCCCATCTTTTATAGTTAGACCGGTTTAGAACCCATCAAGGAACGGTTCTGCAAAGTTTGGCTCAAATCCGGTTCAAAACGAGTGAGAATCGAGCGAAA
>CM050438.1:71450800-71477564 GCA_027562315.1 Costus pulverulentus
ATGGGGCATATGTTAGCTATATGGAGGCAGCCATCTGTGGGATCAGAGACTGTGTTGTACCAACTCAGTTGGCACAGTCGGCTGGATTGCCCAGATGAAGGGGAATCATTAAGGTCTTACTTAGGGTTGATGGGCTTTTACCACATAAGATCAGCATGTTTTCTACTTATCGTTTTTATAATTAGAATTGCATGATTTTAATCTTCTGCTATCGCCATAGGTTATGCATGATAGTTAAGAAGATAAAAGACCGTTAAAATCCAACGGTCTACGCCCCATCATCTCGACAAAAGGTTCTACTCGCTCATCTTAATATGGAAATACATGGTGTTGTGATGAACTAGTAAACACATAAAAGATTGCAAGAAATCACTAAAAAGACTACAGAACCGCCTTCTCCTAGATCCGAGGATGAGGATTGGCTAATCTATCGTCGCCTTCAGGGGAAATCTCGCTGGAAAAATGTTTGAAACCAGGTTTTCGCCCTTGTCGCCACCGCCGTTCGCTTTCGTTCGTCGAAGCTCTCTTAAACCGATCAAAATCTCATCTTTTATAGTTAGACCGGTTTAGAACCCATCAAGGAACGGTTCTGCAAAGTTTGGCTCAAATCTAGTTCAAAACGAGTGAGAATCGAGCGAAAAACTCGTCAGGCGGAAACTTTTACGGCCCGTGATGTGTTTACGGCATCAGCCGTAATTCTTTCGGCGTATAATGCTTTTGGACAGAAACTTTTACGGCCCGTGATGGAATTACGGCTTCACCCGTAAAAGTTTCGGTGGACTTTTATACTTAATCAATTTTCACCTCCCGCTCGTCGTCGTGTTTACAGCCGAATCCACAATTACGACCAAGGCCATAAATATCTCGTTCTTTACCGTTTTGCTCCAAATTTGATGTGTGGGCTCTTGATCTCCTCGGGAATCGTGCTTTAACCTTAAAACTCTCGAAATCCTTTATTTTTATGTCTTTTTACCTATATTTTTAATAAAAACCAAAAAAAGTGAAAATTCTGTGCAAAGTAAGATAAAAACACTAGAAATAACACAAAATCGTGCAAATAAGTCCAAAATATGATGTAAAATATAGGCAAAAACACTATATAAATGCAACACATCAAGCACCTGATCGGGGAACCACCGCTCTAAGTCGCACGCGCGTACGCGTCAACAACGGACGGATGAACCATCCAAGCACACCTCATGTGCGTCTGCCGGTAGGCCGGAGAACCAGCCGCTCACCCTCACATAGAGAGGAGCTGGAGGATGGAAGAGGAGCCACCTCAGACAGCTAGCAGCGTCGGAAAGGTGGCCGAACGACCGAGGAAGAAACCGCCCGACGATGGCAGAAGAAACCAGCGGACGACGGCTGAATGCAAGGGTGCAGACGGACGGCAGACAAGAGGATGGAAGGCGCATGCACACGTCGAGGAACCCAGGTTCGTGCCACGGCATGAATGGGTGAAAGACGCCGCCTTCCGAACGCCCTATGCCGCACGCTAGCAGCCACAACAGAAGGACGTCGCACGTAGGCGACAGAGAGGAGAAGAAAGCTCGCACGCAGGCGAGCGTCGAACTTGGTAGTTCACGCACGCAGGCGGCCAGGACTTGACAACAGAAAAAGGGAAGAGCTCGCCGGAGGAACAGGAGAAGAAAGCAGCCAACAGAGAACACCGTCGGAGTGAAGAACAGAAGCTGCCAGGAGCCGCGAGCTCGACCGGGGAAGAAGGAAAACAACGGCGAGGAAGAAGTTACCACGGTGATCACTCAAGTCTGAAAGCATGTTCTGGTGTCAGCGGCGGTGACGGACATAAGGAAGACGACAGTAGAAGGCTAAAGGGAACGGAGAAGACCCCGGTGCTCCGACCACCCACCCACACCACCGGAACGCACTGGGAACTCCACCGACAATGCCATCCGACGAGAACCCAAAAAAGGAAGAGTTTGTCGGAGGAGAGATCGGGGAAAAATCACGTCGTAGACGAAGCGAGCTGCGCCCGTCGTCACGTCACTAATTTCCATCCCGCGTCTTTGCCCAAGTCAACACGGACGTCCCATCCTCCACTCGCCCTCACTGCGATATGTCGCATCACATTCTCGCCACGCCATGCACGCGACGTTTCGCCCATTGGCGAAGCAGAAACGAGTTCGGATTCGGGCAGCGCCCGGTCCAATTCGTTAAACAAATAAGGGTAGGACTGGGTTGGGCCAAAATTGGGCTGGAAATGGGCCGCGCCCAAATTCTAGCCCATGGACTAACACAAGGTGTCAAGCCCTAATTAAATCAGCCAGCAATTAGCATTTTTTTTCACCGCTCAAAGCTGAGACTCACGTGCCAGCTTTGCGGACGTCGCCCGCTTCTGCCATGAACGCTGCCAACGTCGCCGGAGGAGAGGGTGGGCTTCGGCAGGGCGGTACCTCCTCACGCCGCCCTCAACCTTCATCGTCAACGCCCCTTTGGATGTCGGAAGTCACTGAACGGTGGTGGGAAAAGAGGCCAGGACTCGTCGACTGGAGAGGTAGGGAAGTTACCGGGAAAGGGAAGGGCAAGGGGGGGAGATGGCCAGGAAACGTCGAAGAAGATGGCTGGAGAAAATTTTCACTCAATTAAATTCAAACCGAGCTACATAAAACCCCGCCATACCACTTTACAACTCTCCGCTTGATTCTCGTCTGCCGCTCGTGGAAACGGCAAGCTCTCTTACCACTGGTTGTCCACGGATCGGGTAGAAAGACGACGCAGTCTCACCACCATCTTTGTCTGCTTTCATCATCGCTGGCTTGTGGAGACAACGCTGCCGCAGGACGATGCTACACTCGTGGCAAAGTGAGCTCTAGTTCTCCACCGGACAAAGCTCTCTTCGGAAGGACGATGTCAGGATCCTGATGCCTCCCTCGATGTCGTCGACTCCGCCTCTTAAAGGGAAAGTAGGCTTCAGCCTTCAGAAGGGGTTCGGCTCGCCTGCCAATCCTTCCAAAGCCAGAATCTACGAATCACGCCTCCGTGTGTGATTTTGCCACCTAGTCCGCCGATCGCGTCCGCCAACCTTTATCCTCATCACCGCATCCATTGAAGCCACCCGTGTGTTTCACCTCCGTCCGTGAGGTAAGGCTACTATCATCGTCGCCGAACAGGTGGCCGACAATGATGCCAAAGATGTCAGAGCTGTTGTCATCTTGCACCGCACTCGCCCGATTTTGCGTGTCTGCGTGTTCAACAAAAACGAGGCAGAGTGGACCCGCCTCACGCACCGCCTAGATCCATCCATCCCAACTGCACAATGCGCCTCCTCTTGGGCCAAAGTACAAGCCCACACCATTTTTGAGCCGGGCCCAAAAATCTGGCATTACATTTCTCCCCCGCCAAATATGGATGTCGCCCTCAACGTCCTCCAAAAGATCCGCCGTTGATGCTAGCATTGCGACCACCATCGTGATGTATGCCACTGACAAGTTTCATTTAAATCATATTTTTTGCCTCTATTTTATATGATATTTTGGGCTTATTTATGATTTTATACCAATTTTTAGTGTTTTTATTTCACTTTGTATGGAATATTCATTTTTCTTAGTTTTTATGAAAATACAGGTAAAATGGCATAAAAATAATGGGTTGATGTGGGGTGGAGACATGAAATATGATACTAACTAAAAGTCCAATTATTATTTTTTTTATTTTCAAAATAAAGGTCAAAATTCAAAAAACAGCTAGAAACATAGTGTTGCAGAAATATATCATTTAAGAAAAGCTGCTATGCCTTGGACAAAAATCCATAGATCCAAAATAAAAACCAATTAAACCAAGATGCCAAACAAAACTAGTTCTTTGAATGACATTAAAATTAGACAGTGAAGATCTTTCAGCAAATTAGAATGTCTGCAACAAGATAGCTAACCAGATTAGAATTAGAATGTCTGCAACAAGATAGCTAACCAGATTAGACAATAAAACAAGTGCATAAAAGATAATCAGATACGAAAAGTTATCATGTTTTTGAGGTTGATCCTTTGTCGTTTCAGTTGGGGCAACTCGTCCAGCTTGTAGAGGAGGATCTGATCTTTCTGATAGATCCGAAGATGAGAAGTAGAGGCCTGTCCGTGAATGTTAAAAACCTACCACAAGAAGCTTAGTCGGATCATTTCTAAATAGAAAACAAAGAAGCAGGAAATATAGTCCTGAAACAGGCAAGCGGGGCCGATCGAAGATGTTGGAATTGGAGAGTTCATCGGCAATTCTGACAACGGGAGGTGATGGAGAAGGTGAGGGCGGCGTTGGAGCGCTGACGGGGGTGGAGCAACGGATCTTCAATCGGAACAGGGGAGTTGCAGAGTGGAGGTGGCTGTATGGTCGGAACAGGGGAAGGTGCCCGAGTTACAGGGTTCCTCGCCGGACGGCCGGTGATGCACGGACGCCGAACCTGTTACAGTTGGGAGTTGCTGTGGTGATGGCGAAGAGGTGGCCGGAGTTTCTAGTCAAATGGTGGCCGGACGGAGGAGGGCGACGATGAAAGGCAGAACTGAGGCGGAAGGCTGGCGAGAACAGGGGAGTCGAACGGACGTTCGATTCCAGTGATCGGACGGGAGGATTGGCGGATGTCGGTGGCTGAAGACTCATCCAGGAAAGGCGACGTGGTGACTGAAGTTCTGTGGGGATCCGACGGCTAGATCGCCGGCGGGAAGCGCAAGAGTTTTCAGAATTCTGGGTGAAATTGCAGGCGAAGCAGAGGACGTGTTGGTGGAAGCTGGGCGTGACAGTGATTCTTCCGATTCCGGCGATCGGAGAGGTGGATGGGCAGATGCTGGTGGCTGTGGCTTCGTCTAGGAGAGGAGGAGTGATGTTCGAAATCTTGTGAGGATCAGACCAGCGGATCATCGGCGGCATGCTCACAAAGATTTAGAAATTCTGAAAGTAGGCTGAGTTGTGTGAAGTTTGTAGCGAGCAGGAAAGTTAGAAGAAGAAGAGGAGAAGAGGGGAAAGCTAGGTGCCACAAGCACCTCAGAGTGGAAGAGGATAGGAAACATCCGATTCCATTGGAAGAAAAAAACTATTTCATTCAACTTCAAATCTATTCTCTGTCTATTACATGGCTGCATACGAGATACAAATAGTGTGAAACTTTGCAAGCGAACGTTGCTGGATGAATGTTGTTGTTTCCTTATGGGTTGAACGAACGTTGCTTTTTCCATCTTCGATTAGTAGAGACATTGAGGTTTCTTTGTGGGGAGCTGATGTAGACGTGGAAAATTTCCTTTGTTGAAGATGAATGTTGGCTGCATTGAGCTCCTAGATTCGTGTGATGAAAATAGCTGCATCTTGATTTGTTGCTTGATGAATCCAATTGGCTGGTTGATCGCATGGAATACTCTTGGGCATCTTTTTGTGGTGATTTATTCCTGATAAGTGGGCTTCAATGTCTTGGGCCTCTTTTGTAGTAGTTGAAGTAATTCTTTTATTATTGAGCTAGCTTTTTGGAGAGATTCTTGCTAGCTTATTCGCGAGCTTTAGAGTCTTCGTCTAGGGTAGCCGTATGCTCCACTTGTACTTTCGTGGTTCGTAGTCCCTGCCTCCATCAATTCTCCCCGAGTGAAAAAAATTCTTCCCCAAAGAATTGTTATTGTGGTGGTGAAGTTCTGGAGGGGCAAGAGTCAGTTGTCCTTCATGGGTCTGAATCTTCAAAGTGTTATCGTCACAGCATCCTATCTTGTTGTTCCATGTCCACGGTCCTAGTTGTATATCAAGGTTACCTGCATTGAATTCCCTTTCTTGGCCATTGTCATTAGCACACTTGTGATAAGGAATTCTAACATCTAAGTGGCATAGAATAATGAAATCAATATGCTCAATAACATGAAAAGTAGATAAAGCAAATTTGTTTTCAATTCTTTCAAGTTGAGTTGTTCCTAAAGGTGGCTTAATAGTGCGAGTAGAAGGACCTAAAAGACAAGACTGAGAGTCCAATGGGTCATGGTGCGAGTCTACTATGTCAATAGGTTGAGGTTGACCTAAGAGTTGAGGATTAGGGTTGTCTATAGTTTGAGGTATTTTATTCCCTAAGTGTTGGTCAATCCCAATGAAATCTATAGGATTAGGTTCACAGCTTATCTAGGGACACAGTTCCTATAGCTTTGGATTGGGTAAATGGGTGAACTTCTATGGACTCACTATGATCAAGTTGGTTCAGGCCTAAGTTTTCATCGTCTATGGTTTCAGTAGGCTCAGGTTGCTCAAGGAGTTCAAGTTCTATAGGTTGAGGATAACTTGATTCATAGGGAATTAAGGGTTGAGTTCCTAGAGACATTTGTTCTAAGGGTTCATGTTGTTCTTTTATATCCTCTATGTTTAAGTCTAGCCTAATGTCTTTAGGTTCAAGTTCTAACTTAGGCTCGAATTGGGTTGTCCCTATGTGTTCATAGTTTGAGGTGTCATCTTGTTTATTGGTGTCTTCTAGGTTCAAGTCACCTAAAGGATTGAGCTGAATCTTAGTCTCGGTGTGTGGTTGGGTGACTTCTATGGTTTGATTGGATGCTTGTTGTTGGCACAGGTCACTAATTCTTTCTAAGAGTTGTTTCATATCATCAAATTGTTTATTCATATAATCAAATTGTTTATTCATCTCATAACGAATGGCATTAGTGCTAGCTTGTGTTGACTCCAAACTTCTAGGATAGATGATGTGTTTTAACCCTCTAAAGTTGACACTATAGGACCAAGGTTCTTTATGATGATAGGCTTGAACACTACGAAGGAATTCATTACCTAGAAAAATATCAAAACCTTCTAAGTTGAGAACATCACACCAAATGTTGAATTCTATACCGTCCAGTTGAATAGGGACGAGACATTGAAAGTTAACTAAGGTGGTAACTGTCACGCCCCAGCGGGAAGTTGGCTATTTCTAGCTCAGGGTTTCCCAGGGAGTAACAATATTGATAGGAACCAGAGAACTACAATAATCCAATATCATTTATTAAATAATTAATCCAATCTTAACATCAACAGTTTTATAACACAATATCTGAATACAACTATCCAAATTAACAACTGAATTAAAATACAAAAGGCAAACTATCTCAACTTGGGCTGGTACATAGCTATCTATCAACTCTATTCCTCCTAGAAGTTAACTCTGTACCTGGAAGAGAAACAAAGGGGGGTTAGCAAAAATACTAAATAGGAATCAACAAACATGGTGAGGGAATCAATTAACAAGATAATTCAATGACTGAAACAACAATATACAAATAATATAAGAATGTCGTGCAAATCATCAAACTTGGCCAACAGATCTCAATCATGAGCCGCACTCATTTTTAGAGTGTTTCCACCATCAGCTCACACAGTGGAACGACTGTCATAAATAGCCCGGTGAATGTTGCGTCCAACATCTGACATCCGTAGTATTGTCCCGAGGACAACTGGCGGTGCCCTAACTGGCAAACAGATAGTCTGATACGCATCGGAACTATAAAACACATAAATAGGCCACTGGAGAATAAATCATCTAGTCCAGAGGTCAATATATATCACGACTTTGTCATCACATATTTACAACGGTTCCACATACTCATATGCCAATATCACAGATACACAATTGTTCAACCATGCTCATAAGCTAATATATCAGATATTTCAATACAGTTTTGTTAATCATTCATACAGAACAGAATATGACAAAATAAATAAGATAATTGAGGTCAACAGGAATTTCAGAAACAAATCAAGCAAACGAAGCAAATGGATCTCAGTGTCAATCAATTCTAATATGTGCATCATATATCAAATCAAAGGAATAAGCAGCAAATCCTATAATCTTGACACTGTAACAAAGGAGTAGGGTAAGATTCCTACCTCAAACGCTGTTATCTTGTATCCCTCTGAAATCACAGTTATCTTCCTTTCTTAACTGAATAATTTAAATAAAATATTCATCATTATCCATCGTATGCATTAATCCATAATATTACCCTCAACCCTAATTTCCTATTTAAATTAATTTTATTAACTATCATCAAATTTTCCCCCAAGATAATAATAATAGAAATATAAAAATTAGGTTTTTCCTAATTTATTCCCTAAAACAAATTTAATATAAATAATTAAATAAATCAAAATCACTAAACTTACCTTTCTCTGCCAAAGCTTGACACAGACGGAAGCAACGAACGAAGTTCGTTCGGTTCGGCGACTCTGAGGGAAAGATCACCGGCGCTCGCCGGAGGAAACCAGCCGCCGGAAAGGAGATCAGGCTACCGGCATTGTAAGAGGAGATAGCCGCCGGCGCTGGACCAGCTGGAAGAAGCAGCCGCCGCATGCGTTGCTGGACAGAATCCTCCACCGACAAAGGGAGGTTGAAGCCGCCGCTCACCGGGAAGAGCAGCCACCAAAAGGAGAGGAAGCCACCGGCGCTGAGGAAGGAAGGAGGTGAAGGTGGTCTTTTGCCGTAGAAATCGCCGCCCGTCACAGAAACCTTCGCACGCGACAGTCGGATGACGCCGCCGTCGCAGCACGCGTCGCTAGGGCTGGAAACTCGCCAGACGAATGCTGCTCCACCACCGGACGTCAAGGAGGTCACCGGCGCTTGCTTCCGCTGCTACTGGATTACGCGTGCGTCGCTGACGGGAAAGACACGAAGGGGAAGCAACGCGAGACAACGAGGGAGAAGGAAACAAAACAGGGGAAGAGAAAACTAGGCTTCGGCGCACGTGAGAGAGATTAGGGATTAAGGATTTAATTGAATAGATTAAGGGGAGGTTTAGGGGCTTATTTAAAGGGAATTAAGAGGGAAAATAGGGCAAAATAAATTAGGAATTATGGAGAGATTTTAGGGTTACTTAGACTAGGATTCTGAAATTTAAAAATTTAATTTTTTTTAAAAAATCAAGGTATAACATTATCTACCCCCTTTAAAAAGAATTTGGTCCTCCAAATTCAGAGTAGGCATAAAAGAATTAGGGTATACCAAAAGAATATATCAAAATAAAAATTTATTTTACTTATTCACTTATTCTAACCTTAACCCAATCCTAGTCCTCAGGTTCCTATATCCTTAGGCTTTCCTACTGAACCTATACCTCCAAGCTGTGGGTTATGGGCCCACAGAAATCTTCCAACTAAACCTATACCTCTGATACCATTTAAATTGTCAAGCCCCGGCGGGAAGCCGGCTATTTCTAGCTCAGGGTTTCCCAGGGAGTAACAATATTGATAGGAACCAGAGAACTACAATAATCCAATATCATTTATTAAATAATTAATCCAATCTTAACATCAACAGTTTTATAACACAATATCTGAATACAACTATCCAAATTAACAACTGAATTAAAATACAAAAGGCAAACTATCTCAACTTGGGCTGGTACATAGCTATCTATCAACTTTGTTCCTCCTAGAAGCTAACTCTGTACCTGGAAGAGAAACAAAGGGGGGTTAGCAAAAATGCTAAGTAGGAATAAACAAACATGGTGAGGGAATCAATTAACAAGATAATTCAATGACTGTAACAACAATATACAAATAATATAAGAATGTCGTGCAAATCATCAAGCTTGGCCAACAGATCTCAATCATGAGCCGCACTCATTTTTAGAGTGTTTCCACCATCAGCTCACACAGTGGAACGACTGTCATAAATAGCCCGGTGAATGTTGCGTCCAACATCTGACATCCATAGTATTGTCCCGAGGACAACTGGCGGTGCCCTAACTGGCAAACAGATAGTCCGATACGTGCCGAAACTATAAAACACATAAACAGGCCACTTGAGAATAAATCATCTAGTCCAGAGGTCAATATATATCACGACTTTGTCATCACATATTTACAACGGTTCCACATACTCATATGCCAATATCACAGATACACAATTGTTCAACCATGCTCATAAGCTAATATATCAGATATTTCAATACAGTTTTGTTAATCATTCATACAGAACAGAATATGACTAAATAAATAAGATAATTGAGGTCAACAGGAATTTCAGAAACAAATCAAGCAGACGAAGCAAATGGATCTCAGTGTCAATCAATTCTAATATGTGCATCATATATCAAATCAAAGGAATAAGCAGCAAATCCTATAATCTGACACTGTAACAAAGGAGTAGAGTAAGATTCCTACCTCAAACGCTGTTATCTTGAATCCCTCTGAAATCACAGTTATCTTCCTTTCTTAACTGAATAATTTAAATAAAATATTCATCATTATTCATCGTATGCATTAATCCATAATATTACCCTCAACCCTAATTTCCTATTTAAATTAATTTTATTAACTATCATCAAATTTTCCCCCAAGATAATAATAATAGAAATATAAAAATTAGGTTTTTCCTAATTTATTCCCTAAAACGAATTTAATATAAATAATTAAATAAATCAAAATCACTAAACTTACCTTTCTTTGCCGAAGCTTGACACGGACGGAAGCAACGAATGAATTCGTTCGTTCGGTTCGGCGACTCCGAGGGAAAGATCACCGGCGCTCGCCGGAGGAGACCAGCCGCCGGAAAGGAGATCAGGCTGCCGGCATTGGAAGAGGAGATAGCCACCGGCGCTGGACCAGCTAGAAGAAGCAGCCGCCGCATGCATTGCTGGACAGAATCCGCCGCCGACAAAGGGAGGTTGAAGCCGCCGCTCGCTGGGAAGAGCAGCCGCCTGAAAGAGAGGAAGCCACCGGCGCCGAGGAAGGAAGGAGGTGAAGGAGATCTTTTGCCGTAGAAATCGCCGCCCGTCGCAGAAACCTTCGCACGCGACAGTCGGATGACGCCGTCGTCGCAGCACGCGTCGCTAGGGCTGGAAACTCGCCAGACGAGCGCTGCTCCACCAAAGTGGGCTAGACACCTAAGATATTGATACTACTAGAAAGTAAAGTCATGCACAAAGGGAAATGATAGTCTAACAAAAGAAAACTAACAAAAACCGACAAAAGAAAACTAATAACTAAAATGAAACTACTGGTAACAGAGTAGCTGACCAAGTGATTGTGAAACCAAAGTGCTCATTCCCAGCACCAACGCAGCCTCGCCTGAAGATCATGAACAAACTCTAAGAGAGAAGAGTGTACTCGTCCCTGGCGCCTACCTCCTTCAAGGTTGAGAAGCCGATCAAGCCCTTTATCGACGGTAAGGTGGGTTTCTTGTTAGGCGTCCTAGACAAATCTAATCATCGCCTCCATGTGGTCAAGCTGGGTGGTAGGTCGCTGCGAAGTGGGTGGAGGAGCAGTGTCAAGGGGGACATCATGATCTACTGCTTCCACTCTCCAGTTCCGCTGCTCACGAACTGTAGTGCATCCAAGATTAGGCAGTGGTAACTTCACATCACTCCTGGGGAAAGGCAGACTGTAGAGTTCTCCTTCCTTGACTATCATTCGCATCGAGATGCAGGAGTCAAAGTCAAGGTGGGAGTTCCCACGGGCTTGCTCCATCTGATAAGGTTGGATCCTAACCGCAAGAGCAAGTGGGGTGAGGAGTCCCCCGAGAGCAATGGCACCCTTCGGCGCCCTAGAAACTTTCTGGAGTTGTCTAGCAAAGTAGAAGGCTGTGTTGAGGCGGACTTCATGCAGCATCGCCCAGAGGAATAGAAGTTCAGAAGCTCGTACAAGACCATCAGACTCTCCGCAGCCAAAGATAGTATGTGTCATGACGCGGTGCACATATTTCAAAACTAGGTTACCTAGGAGCATAGCTCTGGCTGTCCTGGTATCGAAAGGCCGGGCGCTAGTAAGAAGTTCTAGAAGGTGGTGGCGTTGAATTCCGGTGGGGTCAGTCACGTCCCGTTAGCGGGAAAACCATAAATCTGATTCAGCTCTGATAAACTGAGCACAAACTCCATGTTGTTGAGGCGAAAAGATAGACTATCGTCATCTTCATCTGTGTGGATATTCGCATGGAGCTCCATAGAAGATAGAAATTCTAGCACGATGGGAATATACGTGGGGTAGGAGATGGTGAAGAACTAATCCCATCTCACACGATGGAAAAGCCATTGAACATCTTCATGAAAGCCTAGTGTATTCAGCATTGCATGATCAAGATATCTGATGGGGATCACTTGCCAGTGCGTCAATGCATTCAACTTGGCCAACTGCTCAGGATCACCTGGCGGCTACTACTCGGCGGCGGTACTAGAAGAGGACGCACAGCGTTTGGAAGTGACCTACTTGTGTCATGACATGTTGGAGTCGTGGAAAGCTGATGGGGAAGGACTAGAAGGTTAGGCGAGTCGTCAGAGACATCGGCAGTGAAGTGATAGGGCCGGCGGTGGCAAATCGAAGCAGCGATGAATCGGCGACTAGAGGCACGGATCGGTGTCAAAAATTTGGGGGAAAGAGTCGCCAGAGGATGGAGAAGACAGTGAAGGGTCGCCGGAGGCTGATCGGGTGCCAGAGGTGGCGGATCGGACCGGCGGTGACGCGCTAGGGTTTCTTGCATGGGTGTGTAGGAGGGTGTGTACGATGTGCACCTTTATAATGAAATCGCGCATGGTCGTGTATCGGTACACAGTCCGGCCCGTGCAAGGTTCGTCGCCAAAAAGCCCAGACGTTCACTTACTCTGCACGGCCGTGTGTCTTTGCACGGGTGCGACTGTGCATAGCTCGGCACAGAGTGGACGCGAACGTCACATACATGTCACGGCCATGTGTCTCTGCACACCCTTTCCCGTGTATGCTTCAGCGCTCTTCGCAGACAAGTCTGACGAGCTGTGTATGGGTGTGCCTGTGCATGGCTCACAGGTACCTGAAAAATTTTAGAAAAAATTTTATTAGCTTGGTACAACCTAAAAAGCATATATATGAAAGAAAATTCAAAAAACTATAAAGACTAAATCAGAAAAATAAATAAGAAACTAAGAATGTAAACAAGAGGTTGGGTTGCCTCCCAACAAATGCTTCTTTAAGGTCACTAGCTTGACCAGCATAATGCTTATGGTGTGTCTGGTGGTGGGGGTCAGAAATTCGCAAAGAGACGCCCTTATCAATGATATCACTTTCAAAGTAGAGTTTCAGCTTTTGGCCATTCACTTTAAAGTCTCCTGTTCGCTGGCTCCAAATTTTAACAGTTCTATGTGGAAAGATCTTCTTTACAATGAATAGTCTAGACTAGCGAGTCCTTAATTTCCCCCGAAAGAGTTTTAAGCGGGAATTGGAAAGAAGAACTTGGTCGCCCACTTGAAAACTCTTAGTAACAATATGTTTATCATGCCATCTTTTTGTTCGCTCTTTATAGATCCTGGCATTTTCATAAGCGGACAGGTGGATTTCATCAAGCTCGTTGAGTTGAAGCTTCCTCTTATCGCCAGCACTTTGGAGGTCGTAGTTCAGCTTTCTAACTGCCCAATAAGCTCTGTGCTCAACTTCAACTAGCAAATGACATGACTTGCCATACACTAGTTGATAGGGAGACATTCCTAGTGGAGTTTTGCAGGCTGTCCAATAAGCCCAAAGTGCGTCATCGAGCTTTAATGACCAATCAATCCGTGAAAAGTTAACCGTCTTCTGTAGGATATTCTTTATTTATCTGTTGGAGATTTCTACTTGCCCGCTGGTCTGTGGGTGGTAAGGCGTCGTAACTTTGTAATTCACCCCATACTTCTTTAATAAGGAAGCCAACTTATGATTCAGAAAGTGGGATCCTCCGTCGTTGATCAATACTCGCGGTATGCCAAATCTAGGGAAAATGGTGCGCTTGAGCATCTTGGTGACCACTCTAGCATCAAATGTGTGTTCAGCTGAGGCCTCCACCCACTTGGGGACATAATCCACAGCAACTAGTATAAAGCGATGTCCACAAGATGATGGAAATGGTCCCATGAAGTCAACTCCCCATACGTCGAAGATCTCCAGCTCCAGGATGTTATTTAACGGTAACTCATTTTGTTTGGAAATGTTCCCCGACCGTTGGCACTGATCACAATGAGTGATAAATCGCCAGGCATCCCGGAAGATAGTGGGCCAATAAAGACCATACTATAGCACCTTGAAGGTTGTCTTCGAAGCATCAGCGTGGCCCCCGTAAGGAGATGAGTGGCAAAGATATAAAACATCTTGGATTTCCTCTTCAGGTATGCAATGCTGGAAAAGACCATCAGCACATCGTCGAAATAACAAAGGGTCATCCCAATAATAGTGTTTGACGTCATGCAGAAATCTTTTTTTTTTGTTGCCACGAAAGATTAAAAGGAAGGATATTGGATACCAAATAATTGACGAGTCGATATACTAGGGAGCTTCGGTTCTTGTTAGAGCTAAAAGCTGCTCATCAGGGAAATAATCATTAATGTCTAAGTGGCAGTCCTTTTCTTCTTTTTCATCATGTGGTAATCTCGATAAATGGTCAGCCACTAAGCTCTCTTAGCCTTTCTTGTCGTGGATTTCTAGGTCAAATTCTTGAAGTAAGAGGATCTAGCGAATTAACCGTGGCTTCGCGTCTTTCTTAGCTAGAAGGTACCTAAGAGCAGCGTGATCAGTATACACAATTTACTTTTGAGTCAATGACATAAGATCTAAATTTATCAAAAACAAAGATAATAAGTGAGGAGCTCTTTTTCTGTGGTAGCGTAGATAATCTGAGCTTAGTTCAAAGTTTGACTAGCGTAATAGATGACATGCAATTTGTTGTCCTTCCGTTGTCCCAGAACTACCCCAACTACGAAATCGCTGGCATCGCACATAAGCTCGAATGGAAGGAACCAATCCGGTGGCTGCATGACAGGAGCTAAGATCAAAGCCTTCTTCAACTTGTTGAAAGATGTCATGTAATCCTGATCAAAAGACAAAGAAACGTCTTTAGCGAGCAGGTTAGTTAAGGGTCTAGCAATTTTAGAAAAATCTTTTATAAAACGGCGATAAAAGCCGGCATGCCCAAGGAAACTTCGAACTCCCTTTTCAGAAGAAAGCGGAGGCATCTTTTCAATGGCATCCACTTTAGACCGGTTGACCTCGATGCCGTGCTCTGAGATGAGGTGTCCAAGCATTATTCCTTCGCACACCATAAAATGGCACTTCTCTCAGTTTAAGATGAGGTTGACTTCTTCGCACCTCTGCAGCACCTTAGAGAGATTAGCAAGACAGATATCAAATGAAGTACCATAAACTGAGAAATTATTCATAAAAACGTCCATTATATTTTCTATAAAATCAGAGAAAATTGAAACCATACATATTTGAAAAGTAGCGGGGGCATTAAAAAGCCCGAATGGCATTTGGCGGTAAGCAAATGTCTCATAAGGACAAGTAAAGGTAGTCTTCTCCTGATCCTCTGGGTGAATTGGGATTTGGAAAAATCCTAAGAAACCATCAAGGAAACAGAAATGAGAATGCTTTGCCAATCGCTCCAGCATTTGGTCAATGAATGGAAGTGGGTAGTGATCCTTGCGCGTGGCCTTGTTTAGTTTCCTGTAGTCAATGCACATGCGCCATCCAGTTACGGTGCGGGTGGGAATAAGCTCATTGTTTTCGTTCTTAACCACGGTACAACATGCACCAGACTCACCCATTCACTGTCTAATATTGGGTAAATGACCCTCGCGTCAAGTAGTTTTAATATCTTCTTCTTGACCACTTCTTTCATATTCGGATTCAAACGGTGCTCGACTTCCACTGAGGCTTTACTGTCGTTCTCCAAAAAGATCATGTGCATACAGAACGAAGGATTAATTCCCTTAATATCCTCAAATGAATCTCAATTACCTATTTATGGAGATGTAGTTCTTTCAGTAGCTTCTCAGTTTCCTCTGCATTTAAGTCAGCACTAACTATCACAAAACGAGTAGAGTTAGTATCAAGAAATTCATATTTAAGATTATCAGGGAGAGGTTTAAATTCCAACTCCTTTTTAGAAGGGCCCGACTTAACTTCTCCAAGACATTCGAATTGTGTCTATACTGTAGACCTTGAAAAAGATGGTTTTTTCAGAGTAGAAGATAAATCAAATTCTAATTTCTCTTCATCGACATTCAGCGCTAATTTCCCATTTTTCACATCAATCACGGCGCCGGCAGTTACGAGAAAGGGGTGCCCAAGGATGAGGGGTAGACGTGTATTTTCTTCCATCTTTAGCACCACGAAGTCTGCAGGGATATAAAAATCTCCAACCTTTATTGGCACATCTTTAATGATTCCAACTGGTCGGTGCACTGATCGATCAGCCAACTGAAGGGATATGGAAGTAGGCTTCATTTCACCCATATCTAGCTTCCTACAAATAGACAATGGAATCAGGCTAACACTAGCTCCTAAATCACATAGAGCTTTATCAAAAAGCATATTTCCAATTTGACATGGAATGGAAAAACTCCCTGGATCTTTGAGTTTAGTTGGAAGCTTATTCTGGATGATGACACTGCATTCTTCGGTTAGAGCTACTGTTCCTTGCTCCTCGATCTTTCACTTGTTGGATAGGATATCCTTTAGAAACTTGGCATACGCTGGCATTTTCGAAAGAGCGTCAGTAAAGAGAATATTGATATAGAGCTTTTTCAATACCTCCAAAAATATTCCAAACTGCCGATCCAATTTAGCCTTAGCTAGATTCTAAGGAAAAGGGATGGGTGGTTTATATGGCAGAGTGGAATGTAGACAGGCTCTGGATTGACCGGCAAGTTCTTTTTAGGTGGAATTTCTTCGGGTGAAGCTTGCATTGTTCCTTCCTTAAGTTCGAGCATTTTGGGGTCTTGTAATTGGATTCTACTCCTTGTCGTGATCACATTACAGTGTTCATGGGGGTTGACTTTCTCTTGAGCTCTTGAGGATGCATCGACTCATTGAGTAAGTTGAGTAAACCAATTATCGAGATTCTTATAATGTGTGGAGATGGAATCTACTTTCAGGCTCAGTTGGCGCATATACTCATGGGTGTCATCTTGTTGCTTAGTCTGCATAGCGAGGAATTTTTCCAGCATCAACTCTAGCTTCGACCCGTGAGGTGGTTCCAACTGTCTTTGATTAGTTGACGGATAATGTATTCCAGGAGGAGGCCTGAAATCAGAAGAAGAATTTGGATTAGCAAAATTTGCAAGAGGGACTTGCCCTTGATTAAGCCTATAGGAGAAATTCGGGTGATTTCTCCATCCTGGATTATATGTGTTGGAATAGGGGTTATTTTCATTTATGAAATTCCCAATAGTGTTGACTTGTTCAGAAGGGGTGCTCAAGATGTGGTAATCGTCAAAGGAATGTCCTATCAGTCCACAAATATCACAAGTCATAGAGTTAGAAGTAGAAACATTCATAGAATCAAGCTTAGAAGAAAGTGAATCTACTTTAGCAACCGGGAATTAATCATATTCATATCAAACTTCCCTGAGTTTTGAACTGGTTGGCTTCTCTCTCTTGACCATTGATAGTGATTGAGGGCCATGTCCTCAATTAACTTCATCGCATCATCATAATTCTTATTTATTAGTGCCCCAGCAGTAGCAGCATCTATATAAAGTCTAGTCTGATATAATAAGCCACTGTAAAAGGTATGAATGATTACCCATTTCTTAGACCATGGTGTGGGCACATTCACAACAGTTCCTTGAATCTGTTCCATACTTCATAAAGGGACTCTCCATCTCATTGGGCGAAGTTGGTGATTTGATTTCTGAGCTGTGCAGTTTTGCTCGGTGGGAAATATTTTGATAGAAAAGCTTGAGATAGTTATTCCCACGTTGTGATAGAGCCCTACGGTAAAGATTGTAGCCAAGCCCTGACATGATCCCTGAGAGAAAAAGGGAAAAGTCTTAATTTGATAGCATTAGGGTGTACACCATTAATCTTAAGAGTATCACAACATTCTAAAAAGATAGACAAGTGAAGGTTAGGATCTTCAGTGGCTGCTCCACTGAATTGGTTTTGTTGCACCATTTATACAAGAGACGGCTTGATCTTGAAGTTGTTAGTTTCGATAGCCGGTCGCAATATGCTTGAGTGCACAGCAGAAATGGTTGGCGCTGCAAAATCCTTCAGAAAGCGATTAGCTTCCATTGTTTGGCTGTCAGAAAATTGTCCTTCAAGCTTCAACCTTTTTAGATTTCTCCTGCCTAGACAGAAGGTATGCTTTATCTCCGGGTCTATAGGTACAAGTTTCCCTATTCGAATGGTGTTCTTGGGCATAAATAAGTACCCTAACAAAAGAGATTAATAGCACCAACACCAAATAAAAATTACAACTAAAAATAAAAAATAAATAAATAGTAAATAAATAAAATAAAAGACAAATAAAATCTAACTAAACCTAGTCTATTAATCTTCTGATCGTGTTAATATTGGCACCCTAGTCCCCGGCAACGGCGCCAAAAACTTGATAGGAGCGTACCGCAAGTGCACGGTCTATCGTGTAATAAGAAAGTATCGATCCCACAGGGACTAAGAGTCAAGTACTAACTAATCAGTTAATCAATAACTAGGTTAACGATTAATGGAGAAATGTCTAATATCCTAATGCAAGTAAGAAAACTAAAACAAGTGGAAAGCAAACAAAACAGAGAGCCAAGCAATTGGGGTTTTACAGTCTTGAGAGAAAATTGGGGCATCGGGTTTCACCGCACTGAAGCATGAAAGAATGTTAAAGTTTGATATTTTAATTATGTTTTATTTATGTTTTTAAGGTAATCCTTTCTAAGGTACAGACACGTCCTTCTTAGGACACGGTCTAGTGTCTAGCTTAACCCGAGTCTTCTATTCTGGTGGCATACTGGGTTAAGCTGACCCAATGGGTTCTATGAAGGATTAGGGTTCCTCAGGTGATTTCGACAACTCTCATGGCCGAAATCACCAGTCCAGTCTAAGGGGATCCGATGATTGTGGTTCACCTCTCAGTCCTTCCCACAACGTCTAAAACATAAATATACATGGCCAGTACATAATCATGAGTTAAAACTTCCTAGACATGAATAAGAACAAAGATAAATTTAGATAAAGTGCAGTTCAAACATTAGCAATCAATATTCTTACAGTTGGCTACGCCCAAGCCCCGAAAAGAGATTACACTACAATGTTTATCATGAATACATCATAATCTCTCAAATAAATTGATGCAAACTAGAGGGAAGACTAGGTCAACGTCGAGAGAGGCTAAGACACGATCTTCAGCGTCGAAACGAGAAAGCAATCAAGCCAGAAATAGCCTTTCATCGCCAAAATCGCCGTCAAACCCTATCTATCACCGTTTCGCTTCGTTCTCCCCAATTGGTCGCCCAAATCGCATGATTCTAGGCCCAAAACGTTCATCCATAAGTTAGAAAGGTCTCCACCAAATTTCATTAAAATCCTTTTCCAAAATAGTAAGAAATGGGTGAAAAACCGAACACATATTGAACTGGGTGGGATGATACACGGTAGTGCATGGATGCACGGCCATGCCTGTGAACGGCTCGTCGAAGTTCATTTTCTAGAAAATAACTCTTCACGGCCATGTATGGGTTCACGGGTGTGCTCGTGAACGTCTCGTCGAAGTCTGAAAAAGTTGGCCGAGTCCTTCACTGCCGTGTATGGATGCACGGGCATGCCTGTGAACGGCTTGGCGCTGTTTAGAGATATTGGTTCCTACACGGTTGTGCATAGATGCACGGCTATGCCCATGAAGAGCATATGAAACTCCATTTGAGCTGAAATTTGACGTGTAGCTTCATCTCATCGTGAGGAATCGTCCCATGTCTTCAGATTTTCCAAATTCCACCGATTTTAAGGAGAAATCCCTACATTTCAATGAAACCAAGGAAAAGTGAAGATTCTAAATAATACAAAGTATTTGGGCAAATAAATGAGACGAAACATGCATTTTGCTCCAAAATAATAGTAAAATTAAGTCACGATATATCATATATATGCATGTCATCATGTTGCAGCCCAAATTTCCATCGTTGGCCCAAATCCATCGCTTGGGTGAAACACGTGATTCCAACGGCCACTTCATCGATTTGGGGGAAGAGATGGGTGGCATCAGCTTCAACGATGTTGTCTTCGGTGCCGACGATGATGTTCAGCGAGGACAATAAAGGCTTAGCTTGCGGACGGATGTGAAACACACGGGCGGCTTTAGCGGTTGCAATGGCGAGGACAAGGGTTGGCAGATGCACTCGGTAGACTGAACGGCAAAATCACGCATGAAGGTGTGATTCGCGGATTCTGGCTTTGGAAAGGTAGGCTGGTGAGCTCATTCCTTTCCAAAGTTGGGAGCATGCTCTCCCTTTTAAGTCCTGGAGTCGATGATGACTAGAGCAGGGAGCTCTGTCTGGAAGAAGAATGAGAGAGGTTTCCGCTAGCAAGGAGTGTCAAGCGGATCTTCCAGCAAGCAAGTAGCGAGTGACGCTGGTCCCTCCTCTCTGGCATTTGTAGAGGCGAACATCCTCCCCTCTAGGCGGCAACCTTCGACAAATCTTGGTGAGCTTCTGTCAACAGCGAGGTCAGATGATGAGGAAGAGAGTAGAGCTTGTTTAGGGAGGAAAGAATGGGGTTTTATGTACCCATTTGAAGAGAAATAAATGGCTAAACTTTCCCCAAGATCCCGTCTTCTTCCAGTGCTCCGCCCAGAGAGTTCGGCCATCTCGTCCGGCCGTGTCTCTACCCCCTCCGATCTTCCTTCCCACTGTCGACCGGCGATTTTTGACGTCTAGAGGGACATCGTTGGCAAAGGCTGAGGGGAGCCGCAAGAGTCCTCCCCTGCTGTAGGCCCTCCTACTCCAGCATTAGGCATGTTGATGCAAAGAGCAACATTTCGTCCACAGCTAGTTCGGCGAATGCGTTCGGTTTAAAAAAAAAAAGGTTTTGAAATGGGCCAAGCCGGGTGTTAAGCTGACGTGGATGAGTATTTTGAAAGAGGGCTTGACACTAGGTGTAATGCCCTCGAGATTTATCAAAAATCCTGAGGCATATTGAGCACATCGGATGATGTTGATCCCTAAATATCCAGCATGGTGGACAGGCACATAGATCGCTTGAGTTGAACAAAGCATAACATGAGTATACTTTTTATGCATGATTGATAATAAATACTATTAGTATTGGATAGTATAAGAGGATATTGATTTGTTGTATGGGAATATATATCATTAAACACGTATGAAATTATATATCCCTTTAAGCTTTATTAAGCTCTCTTCATTAAAATATGTGTAAAGAAGAGGAAAAAAAAAATCTCCACAATTGATCTTAGGCGTAGTTCCTACTTTTGATTTTTATATCTCATTAGATAGGTGTCATATGCTATCATTATGGCTTGTGTGGCCTTCTTTGGTAAGCATTATGTATTTTATCTTTGCTTTGATTTCATGTGTTACTACTATTTCATTTTTGGGATAGACTTAGAAAATAGTGTTTGACTATAGAAAACATGAAAATTTATAGTCTTGAGTAATGGGATAAATCTAGATACATATATCTTGAAGAAAATGATAGTTCTAATGCTTGTTAGAAAATTTTCATGAAATTTTCAAACTTCTAACCAATGACATACATCATGTTAAAAATTTTAAAGTTTCTATTTTTTAGAAGTTTCTTCTGAATTTAATATCAGTCAATACAAACATTTAGTTTTATATCTATAATAATAATGCATATAGTGATTAATATAATCATATATTATTTATTTAATAATTTTTAAACATAAAAGGCAAAATTTTAGCAACTTGTTTTAAACATACAAATATGAATAAAATTACTTGACTAATAATATGAATAATTATTGCTAATTTTAAAAACTTAATTTTGCTTATATATTTTATTTTAATAGCTTATAATAAGTTTATCTAATCAAAATTACTATATGTATGTTAACTAATATATATTTTTATAATATTTTTTTGTAGAATTGTACAGTTTGTGAATTAATATTTTTTAAATGTGAGTTTTGTGCAAATGAATATTTATGAAAATATTACGCACAATTATTTTAGAATTTTGGATTATTACTTTCAAATTTAAGAATAGTATGCACACCTTGTTTATTTTTAATGGAACTAAATAAATCATTGTAATGTAATTTATTAAAATATAAAATTTATACTAAACATGTAATAACTTAACTTAATGTCTGGGTATAACAAACTTAAAACTTCAAATCATCTTATATAGAAATGTTTTATTTTTATATCTTTACTAATTATTAATATCATTACATAGTAATAATAATAATAATAATTATATTTATTTATAAAAATTAAAATTCGTTCCTTTGTAAGTTCATTTTTTGGTAATAATAACTCATCTAATACATTCTATATAATTATTTATTAACATTAACCTAATGATGATGATAAAAAATGAGTTTAAATTTTTATTTACTATTATTAATATTAATAAGAGAAAGAAAAAAAATGTGAGAATAATAAAAAAGAAGAATATAGCTTAACTCAGGCAAGTGGTAGAAATAAACGGGTTTAGGTTGGTTACACTGGATTTGTGTACCACTTTACTCTCGAGTAAGAGTAATAAGGATCGAGAATTTACTTTACACCATAAATTTATAAACAAACGGGCTTATCTATGATAGGATAGCTTAGTTATCTTGGCCTTTATTATTTTTGCACACGCGGTCATTCGTATATTGTTGCTCCCGACTCTCTAGCTGAACCCTCGAGCCTCGCATTCCAGTTGCCTCTGTCCCCTAGGGGTGAGCATTCGGTATTAACCGATACCGAATTTACCGAATTAAAATTACCAAAATTTTTTATACCGAATTTTCAGAAACCGAAACCGAACCGAATTACGAAAATACCGAATTACTACCGAACCAAATTTACCGAAAAAATTTCGGTAAATTCGATAAATTACCGAAAATATAATATAAATTATTTTTAGGGATGGCCGAACCCGATTATATATATATTTTAAAATATTTTATTATTTAATTTTTATTTTCTTAACTAAGTTCGACGATATATATAGCAAGTGCGACAATAATTATTGTAGAACTTGTTACGCCCCAAAATCCACCCGGAACCCGCGCCGTTAAAAAAATATTTAAGCCCAAGATAATGATGGTAAATAATACTATTATAATTCTGATTTCATTTCCCATGGGATACTAAACCAGGGAATCTCAGTAAACACTCCAGAAGCTCTACAATATTTTTGTAGTCAAATTGTGGAACTAAGAATAATAGTGGTCTTGATCATGAGAGTATCCTTTAAGCAAGGGGGATGATCGTAGGTAGTCAAGATTGATGATTCTATCATATTATTATGATGATATAAGTGATGCAAAAGAGTTTGAATTTTGTTCTACAACAATACTTCAAAGTTTATTTACTTACATGGCAGAAGACAACTCTATTCTAGAAAATAGGCTACAATAAACTGTCTCATCTTACACTGCAGATGACTATAAAATGACATCATCTTGAAAATAAACCATTCAAGTTCAATACAAGTTGGTAGCAATATCTATATATGTCCCTATGATTTCTTCAGGAATAGATAACTTTTGATTAGCTTACGCTCTGTTTTGATGTACATGACATTAGTAGGTTTATATTTCTAGTAATTTCTCTGCTTCCTGGTGGATACTTGCACATTATGCACCAAGAAAGTACTGTATGCACATTATGTTGATGAGCTGCTTGACTGCTTCATACTTACTGAGGCACAAGCTACAAGCTTTCAGAGGGCAGTATTTGCCACTTAATAATTGGTTGCAAATACTGAATTCTTGCATGAAATAGCTTTATTAACATAGTACTGTGGGGAAAACAAGCAAGACATCTATTTAGAAGTTGATCTATTGTGTAGTTCAAAGATTGTCATGGGATTATTGAGACATCTGGTAGCGAGTTTGCTTTTGCTTCAGTTTCTCTTTATACTATTTAAAGTTTCATTTCTCAAGAATATAACATTCTTTAGTATCTGGTTAATCCACCTGAAGCTGAGTGGAATTTTTAATTATTAGGTGGCACAATATTATGTAATTTTGTCTTGTCTAAAAATGGTGTTTGTAGCATCTAGAGATTTCTAATTCAATCCTTTTCGAAATTAAGAGGATAAAACTGAATCTTTAATGTGCTAATCAAACTGTTTGGTTTACTAATAACTAACCATTGGGGTACAGAAATCTTCTAAAAAGTGCTGCAAAGAACTTGTGCTTTATATGTTCAATAAATAACTTTGGTTCTATAGGAAAACTATTTCTCATTCAGATGCTGTATAAAATGCATTCTGAATCTTCAAAACCTGTGGTACATATTTTGGGATACCTTTCTTTTGCTGTTAATATGGACCAGGTTATTTTTCTTTCCCATGGGGATTTCCTTGATAGTTCCAAACATGATCATATAAATTATTCTTATTACAGCTACAATTCCTTTTTTATTATATGAATTTAATTTCCCTTAATTTTTGAAGGTATTTGAGTTTGTCACCCAGAATTCAGAAAGCCGAAAACAAATATTCAGATTCTACAACAGAGCGTTCTTCTAAATATAAGTAAGCTGTTTCTATGATTAACAACTTTTATATGCAATGAATGATTAGCTATCCTAGTTTTTAAATTTTAGTCCTAGCACCTCTCCCATCATCAAAACCTATATGTAGTCCTTAGATTTTTTTTTATCATGTTATGCAAAAGACAATATATTCAAATGTTTTAACAAAAAAATCATAGTGCACAATTTCTTTTTCTTAACATAATCAGAAAGAAAGACATTTGCACTTTCATGCAAGAGATTAAGAAAAGAAAACTTAAAAAATCAAGATAATAAGGAAATAGCTGAATGAAAAGAAAAGAACAGCACAAAGATGCCTGGTATAAAGTAAGTAATTAAATATCAGCCTGATGTGGGAATAGTAATTCACTAGGTTAGTTGGGGTTGAGGGTGCTAACCATTTGTGTTCAATAATATCGATGTTAGGGGCAACTTTATCACCCAGTGTTGCTGTATTATATCTTTAACAATCATGTATCATGTGGTATTTTCTATCACACTTCTTAGTTGTATCAACTTCTCAAAAGATCATACATAGAGGTTTGACCATCATAATATATGTATATGTAGTGGTACTAGTATATATATATATATATATATATATATATATATAATTGATTGGTACAATATGGTCACATGTACTATTGGTATTGATAGGTACTAACCCATATTGAGTAGTATATACTAGTATGATAATAACTCAGAACACTAATATACATGGATATTTAAAACCATTATATACAAATATGTGTGCACTCTACTTAGCTCTCCTATGAAGTTGATCAAGGAGAGCCACACCATTCTTTGCTCATGAACATTGTTTTTAGCCCTTCCTTCTTTGTAAGTGAAGATTTCAAAACACTAAAGAGTGGAGTAAGCCACGGAGGCATCGGTCATAGTATCTCACCTACCACAAAATGTTGCATTTGTGAATAGACCTAGTGGTGATTGTAGATAAACTAGTATGTTTTCACCTTGTTCATCTCCCCACCATCCTTTATTCGAATAATGCAATAAGTGATATAAAGGAGTCTAAATATGTGCGAGTAATCATTTTTATTTATTTCATTATCTCTCTTTGTCTCTCACAAGTTAGGCAATGTACTTTAGTCAAATCTTTTCTATGAGATTATCTAAGAGCTAGCAAATTTAGATTGCATTATGATATTGGGCCAATGCATTTATTAACTTATAAAACATCACTTTTCTATTACAAATATTTAAGAGAATTTATTATATAAAACTCAGTGGGCTTTATCCAAGTATCATACAAAAGAGCAAGGTTCTAAAAAATAGTTCGTACTCAGCAGGACAAGCATGGACAAGGAACCTTTTCTTCTAAATGAAGAAGCCGTGGAAGGGGGAAGGAGGAAAAAAAAAAGAAGCAATGAGGAAGGGGGTCATGAAGCTTGTGGGCATGCGAGATTTCGTTGAGTACAGCTTCCTTTTTCTTCCACTATTGCACTTTGTCTGGTACGGACTGGATCGAGCTTGGACCACAACACCGGTCCGACCAGTATTTGGAACCATGCCTGAGAGTAAGGCTAAAGTTCACCCATTGCCCCTTGCTTCTAATTCAAGTACAATGGTGTATGTGGTTGAATTTTGATTCTTTAATATTGGACACTGATGTTGATAATCAATGATGTCAAATTGCGGCTATTATGCTGCCATATCATTTTTGTGGTGCGGATTCTGAGTATTTCATTATGCAATGCTTGTAGCATATAGTAGACTATTGGTAATTTTAGGGTCTCTTGAATTTTTTTCTAAATTAAAGAACCTATGAGTCAGGGTAGTATTCACATGATAAAATTTAAAGGTGCATGCTATTTGTCTTCCCTATCTTTAGACCCCATTCGCTATACCAAAAATAGAGTAGAATAAAGGAGTCTTCTTTCATGTTGCCTACTCACCACCCTTCCTCTGTCATTTTTGGCAACCACTTTGCCTAAGCACGATTGTCAACCGATGAATCACTAGTGAGTCAAGTAACATCATATTCTTTTTCCTATTTGTTTCCTTCCTCTCTTCTTTGATCTTTCTCGGTTTCACTTCCCACTTTTTTTTTTCTTTCTTCACTTGTATCATCATTCAAACAATCACAATTCTTTCACTTATTCTCTCTCTATTTTTTATTCTTTCCTCTCTCTTTTCCTTCTCTATTTGTGTTTCCTCTTCATCTCTATTCTTTTTTGTTTCTAGAATTCATATTCTATATTCCCCATTCTAAACATACTCAAATTTTATTTTCAAATGAATTTTTTTTAGTATGGAGAGCCTAGAACATATACTAGGCAAAAGATTTTTTTTTTTAAAAAAGGAACCCATAATGTCATGTAACATCAGATTTTTTTTTTTTTTTT
>CM050438.1:71497393-71527596 GCA_027562315.1 Costus pulverulentus
GAAGGCTCTCGGCTTGGCTTGGATGAAGCGATGATGAGGAGAAGGGGAAGGGAGTCTCGGCTCTTGAAGGGGGAAAGGAGAAGATGAGGGGGGCTTTGGGCGACACAAACACCCTAAGGAGATGAGGTGGGAGACACAAGCACCTTGCTTTGGCTAGGAAACTAGTTAACAATTTATTTCAATAATGCTTAATGCACATGATGCGATGGGGACATATTTATAGGTGGCTAGGGATGAGGATAAGGTGAGGGCAAGGTGGTCATTGGCCCCTTGCGCCCCTTACATAAATGGGAGAATCAAAAATTAATGACAAGGCAATTAATGGGCTGATATTGTTGTCTTCTTTGGAGAGTCTTCAAAGGAAGACATTTGAATTTCGAATTTGGCTCCTTCCTTGTGTTGATGTCGCATGGGTGGAGAGTTGGCTGAATTTGAATTCCTTCCAAGTTGGATTGGGCGGCAATGAGATGAAGGAAGTATTCACCATGATTTGTGGATCTAGATTAGGCGCCCCTTGATTGGTGGATCTAGATGGAGCGCCTCCTTGAATGATGGATCTTGATGGAGCGCCTCCTTGATAGGTGGATCTTGATGTAGCGCAAGTTGATTCCATGATGTGGCCTTTCTTCAATTGGAAGGGAGTAATTGAAGTGGAGCTTGGTGTTGAGTTGAGTTTGAAGTCTCTTTAAAGTGAACCTTCCAAAATGGAAACTAGCTTCTTGGAGTAGAGTGAGCTAGTTAACTTATATCTCTTGAGCCATCTTTAAATATGTCCAAACTACATGCACTAACCTACCATGATATTACAATGCACAACCTACCAACAACATTCATAAAAATAAACTACATGGTAGACTTTTAGGTGGAACTAACCTATCATGCCATGCAATGCAAATATGGAAAGTACTAAAAAGAAAAGTGGACTCTAAGTGAAGCCATACCTAATGGGCTTCCTCCGAGCCCTAGTGGATCTTCTGAGAGCTGTGTTAGGCCCTCCATCAATTCCCCTACAGACGGCGAGGGGGACGCTCCACTGCTCGTCGTGCGGAGTATGATCAACGCCGGAGTTAACGTCCCACGCCGGAGATGAAGGCGACGACTGCTGAAGCTGATCCACAGGTGCACGCCGACGAGATCCCGACCACCTGCTGCTCCGCCGAGAAGAGAGGACGGCCGAACTAGGTGCTGGCGGAGAGAGGGGAGGCAGATGGCCACGGTCGCACGCAGGCGACGACCGTCGCCGAACTGAGCAGTCCGCACGCAAGCGGACGCCGGTTCCGGAACTTCTCGCGCGCAGGCGAGCCGGCAACCAGAGAGACAGAGGAGGGGCTCGCCGGAGGAGCACGGCCATACCAGGCAGGAAACGAGAGGGAGAAGCTGTAAATAGGCGTCGCTGGGAGCAGCGCGCTCGACCGGAACGAGGGACGAGAGGGGACGAGCGTACCTCGGCGGTCACTCAGGCCGCCGGCTCCGTCGAGTCGGTGAAGCTGATGCGAAGCCGCCTTCCGAGGCGATCTGGAGCTTGGTCGGCGCCGGAGACGATGACGAGGCAAGAAAACCGAAGCTGACGATGAAGAGGAACGGAGTTGACCCCGGCGCTCCAACCACCCGCCCACACCACCGGAACGCACAAGGGACTCCGACGACAACGTCCGGCGAGGGAGAGGCCGTCGGACGGAAGAAAAGGGCGAGGACGGACCTCCACGAGTGCCCGCCCTCCTCCGAAGAACGACGTCGTCCTCCTTTTCCCCAGAACCTCGCCCGAGTCGACGTGGCGCCCATGCCGCACGCGTCAACGGGACGCCCGAGAACAAGCCCCGCCACGCGAGTTGTCCCATCCGCCTTAGCGTGCAACGCACGCAAGCAATTTCCCGTTGAGGGAAATTTCCAACTTCGGATCCGGATTCGGGCGGCGCCCGATCCGATCCGTCCTGCTTCAAAGCCAAAGGCTGGGTTGGGCTGGGCTGCGATTTGGGCCGCGGCCAAATCCGGCCCACAGCCTAACACCAATGAACTAGTAAGGATCGATATTTAAAATCTTGATGACTAGTTGGGCAAAAGAGGATATGGCAATTCTTTTGGGTCGATTGAACCACAATTACTTAAGTGTGGCGGTGTTCGATAAGTTGCGAACTAAGGGCTATTGGTGTTGTCACAAAACTGCTATACCTTATTGCTGTCATATAAAGTATTGTGCATTTAAGCAAAATGTTTTTGGTAATATTTTAAAAATTGATTTGTATCTCTCCTACTAACAGGGATGCAAAAATTGGTTTGTACATACTAGTTTGATGCAGAGGCAATTGCGAAGCCGTGTGTGAAGAGGAAAAGTTGCATGTGAAGCGAAAGAGTCATGGAGGAGCTGACGATGGGTGATCGGAGCAGTGGGGAAGAGGAGTGGATAAGAGAAGAAACTAGAGGAGGAGAGGAAAAGGAAGTATACTGAAAACGAAGGAGGAAGAAGCGGTATTGGATGACAGGGGCGGGCATGGGAGATCGATGGTATTCTCCTCCTCCTTTCTCCTTTTCCTTTTCCTCTTCCCAACTGCACTGGTCAATGTTTTCCTTGATTCGTGTTCCGTTCAATACAAGCGGGTATGGCACCGGTCCACAAACCACTTCCACCTTACACCTTTACCACTTCAATACAAGCGGGAGCGTTTTTTCATAAAGTTTCTTTATGAGAAAACTTCAGAAAATTCTCTAATCACCATCCATCTTACATGAATCCCAAGAAATTCAATTCAAAAAAATTTTCATTTTCTCACTGTTTGTACCCAATAGGTTTGCAACAAATATCAAGATATTTTATAGTATAATAAAATATTTTATTATATTATAAAAATTTAATAATACATAGTAGAAATTTAGTAATACAAGGTAGAAATTTAGTAATATATGATAAAAATTTAGATAAATATTTTTTAAAATCTAAATTAATTATAGTAATTAAGTTAACACTAAGAAAATAAAATATTATATAAATTATTTTTTAATTATACATATTTTTTTTATTTTTATGTACTTTTATAAATGTTTTTATGTATATTATAATAATGTAAAAATTTAATACAATAAAGTAGAAATTTAATTGAATTCTATGTTAAACCTAAGAAAATAAAATATTATATATATATTTTTTACTTATATATATATATTTAGTTTTTTTTACATATATTATAATATCGTAGAAATTTAATATTATATAGTGGAAATTTAGTTAACTACCTTATTATTAAGTAAATAAAATCAGCTTACATAATGGAAATATATATATAACAGATATAAAGATAATATATATATGACATAGCATAACTATATTTCTACGTATATTATTAAATTTCTATAATATAATAAAATATTTGTGTCAAACCTATTGATATTATACTATAAAGTATCTTGATAGTTGTGCCAAACCTATTGGGTACAAGAGAAAATGGAAGCCAGAGAGAAAACGGTGAATTGAATTTTCTTGGGATTCGTGTAAGATGAATGACGATTAGAAAACTTTCTGAAAACTTTATGAGAAAACGCGCCCCTTCAACCTTACACCTTTACCACACACACACACACATATATATATATATATATATATATATATATATATATATATATATATATATATATATATATATAATTTAGTGGGACCAGTACTCTAACGGTGGACCCAACACTGATGATATTTAAAACCTTCACACAAGAAATTGAAAATCGTAATGTGAACGGTAGAAACTAACCCATATAATTAACCACTAACATGAACGATCAAATATTGGGAACCTACCATGTCACTATATTATTTCGGATAGAGTTGCTATAAAAAAATATGATAGGCTTGGCATCAACTAGGGTTGACATGCATTGGAAGAATAAATGTGTAATGCCTCAGCACTGCAATATATAAAATTACTAAAAACTTAATATGACCAAGTTGAAGGAACAAAGTTTTGAATATGTATATCCATTTTGACAGCTTACAAAAAGTAGACCTTTTTGTTTATTTACCGATTGGAGACCACATTTAATAATGCTGTTTTTCACTCTCTGTTGTATTCCAAAAACATTAAGTAAAATACTTTGCATTGTCTTACAAACATATTACACAGCTTAAAACACCTTAGAAGTTGCAAAGACATAATATGTAATATATTTTCTATATTGTATAGTTATTTTGTATAGTGAAAGATATTTTAGAAACCATAAAAGGTATTTCTAAGGTATTTTTTTAGAACTATGCAAGGTTTTTTTGGAACATCTTAAATAGTTTTGACAATATACATAAATTTAACTTTTTAATATATTACAAAGATATTTTATATGGTGAGTTGAAATTTCAAAATTACGAGAGCAACTTTTGAAGTTTTAAGGTATTTTTTTAGAATGCGGTAAGGTTTTTTTGACAACTATGTAGGATGTTTTACATTGGACTATTGGAGTATTTTGGAAATATAAAATAACTAATGGTCCTAATATGTCAAATTAGAAAATAGGAATACTTTTCTGTAAATAAAGAAAAAAAGGCTGTTCCTTTTTAAATTACCGAAATTTTATTCATGTTCAATATTTATGATGAAGGTGTATGCAATTATATTATTTCTATGGTATATAAAGATATAAGTATTTATTTGTGAGCATTCTTCTTGATATGGTCGACTACTTTGTTGTTTGGGATGCCATTAAAATGAAGCTATTGCTGTTATTATGTACCTTTTGTTACTATTTTTAACCACAATTCTCTTGATGATAGCTTTCAATGAAGACATGCTAAATTTTTGTATCTTATGATTGTGAGCCTAATATATACTCTGATTTCAGAGCATCATTCCTGGTATTCTTCAAGGAGATAAGTCAATTTTCACTTTTATATGGATTCGTTGAAAATGGAAAAAAGATCAGGTGGGATGAGTCATTTCACACTAAGGTGATTCACTTCTCATAATTTGTTATTACAAGAAAAGAATATGTTATCTTTTTGTGTCACTTTTGCTATTGTTATTATTGATACATTGAGATTATATAAAATCACTCCTTATATTCATTTTCTCTAGTCATGATTTATATAAAATCTTTGGAAATTTTCACAATTCTATACATTCTTTGCTTAAGCACTCAAAGATTACAGTTGCTGATAATTCTGATTCAATGCTTGTACTTTACATATATCTAATGTGATATATTCGTTTGAAGTTCTTGGTTATATTTGTTGATTCAATATGTTTTTTTTCTCACTTAATTCCATCACTTAGCAATGTTATGTCTTAAATTGCTATAATCTTTTCTTTTAGGTTGTAGAAGCTGCCAAGCGCCTGCACTTAAAATTACGCTATCTTAGATGGTTCTGGCATGGCTGTCAAATTAGCTGCCCCAGTAGAATGCAAGGGTATTGTGGGCAGTGATGATAGGTATTATTAATATTGATCTATTGTATACCTTATTCAAGTTCTACCCTTGGAATATTGTTCAATAGATTAGTTAGTTTTGATCCAATTTCTATCTTATTAAGTTAATTTTTCCTTGTGAAAATAGAAAAAGGATAACTCTATTCATTTTCTTCTCAAGAGAATTGCAAATATCAATTCATTCTTATTGTGCATTTTATTAGGAAAAAGAATGTGTTCAAAGTCTCATTGGACTCATCTGAAGATGAACGCACAGCATATACATGCACTTGTCTATGGTTTCAAATCTTGTTGCAAGAGTACCTTGGTTCAAGCTTGAACTAGCTCATGTCATGGTATTGATTACCAACATTGCATGTGCCAATAGTGTTGTGTGGCTCCAACACTATAGTATATAATAGGTGATGGCTCCAACACTATAGTATAATAGGTGTCAACCAAGGTTTAAGGAACCATTTGTACATCTTAGGGTTTAAAGTTTTGGTCTGGTAGCTCGGTCCGATGAGTTGCCGAACTAGTTTATACCTACCAGTACTGATAGCTGTACCAGATGCTGCTTTTGCTGTCGAAGCTTCCACCGCTGTCAAACAAAGCTTCTGCCAGGGAACGAAGCTTCTTCGGCTTTCGCCGCTCTGTCTTGTGCTCTAGTGTCGGTCTTTCACTGGATCGGTACAAACCGAAACTGATCCGGATCGGTTCCTCAATCCATGATCATCTATTACTTGGTATAAGTGGTACATACTATTATAACCTTATATTTAGGGATGGCAACGGGGCAGGTCGGGGTCGGGTTTTGCTATCCCCGACCCCGACCCCGACCCTGACGGGTTTAGAAAACCCAACCTCACACCCGACCCCGCGGGGAAACCCAAACCCGACCGATCTAAAAAATAAGTATATATTATAAATAATATTTTAAAATTAATTTTATTTCATATTCATAATATATAAATAAAAAATATTTTACATAAACTACACAATCATTTCTACATCAAACTACTATAAACTTATTACCTAAGTTATAACTTAGAAGGGTTAAATTTTTCATTTTAATGATCGGGGTGGGTTTGGGGTCGTGTTCGGGGCGGGTACCTAAATTCCCATACCCGACCTCGACCCGACTTTATCCCGTCGGGTTTTCTCCGAACCCGACCCGACCCCAGTCAACTCGGGATTTCCCCGTTGACTTCGGGTCGGGGCGGGGATGGATTTTTTTTTGCCATCCCTACTTATATTAGTAAATAGAACCAAGGAATGAAATGCTAGTTTGTACTGGTTCAATGTTGGACTAGTACGAAACAAGTTGATTTCGATCGGTTTTATATATGCATGAATGAATGTAGAATGTTTGTATATATAGCACACGTGCATGTGCATGTGCATGTGCAGCATGTGCATATGCATGTGTATATGTATATGTATATGTGTGTGTGTGTGCGCGCGTGCGTGCGCGTGCGCGTGTGCGTGTGCGTGTACATGTACATGTATGTGTATATACTGTGTGTCGGTACCAGTCGATTTATCAGTCCAAACTAGTTTTATAAACCTAAAGGAGAAATAAAAACTGATAAAATTAGAAAAAAATATTTTATTTCAACTTATTAAATTTCCTTGCACAACCTGATTAGATATTATTCTAATCATATAGAGTAACTTGTCATGCTCTCACCTGTTATTATTCTAATCTTGAGCTTTAACAGTAGATTCTGGTAGATTCATACCATGTGCCCATTTATAGCTATTTTGACTGCGTTTTTTTCCTATGTTCAATGACACAGTGGAATCCTGACAAACGGAAAAGAATATTGCAAGGAAATAGCCGTGTGTAATTGTATTTTAATTGGTACTAACTTTAGAATCTTACTCTTGACACTAATGTCCATCATCCTCCTGTGATTATTGCAATGGATCCTTCGCCCTTGTTTTGGGAAGTGGGTTTCACATTAGCCCCATGCTTTTATTGATAGATATCATTTATGTTCCTAAATTTTTTATTAGTCCTACTTTGTCTAAACATGTCATCTTTACCACCTCTAACCGTACCTCAATTGTTTTGTCAATGTGTAAAATCTCATCATAGATCCTTTTACCCTTCACTATGGTAATTAAGGGTGAAGGTGTTAGTTAAACCAAGTCTCATTTTTTTTCGAGAATAAAATTAGTGCTCTACATTTTGTGCCTTTGCATTACGTGTGAGCGTGTCCATTGTTTTTGCGTAAGTGTATTATTATGCATGAAGGAGGTTGATTAATGCCCAAAAGTTGGACAATGTTGAGTGGCAACAAAGTTGGTGGCAACAAAGTTGGCTCAGTGGAGGCGGGTTATGTCTAATTTGAAAGGAAAGATAAACAGTGGGAGAAGCCATGAGAGAAAAAAAAAGAAAAAGAAAGGGAAGACAAAGATCGGAGAAGAAAGCTTTGATTAATCAAATCAGATTGGTAATAAATTTGCACAATAGAATAGATGACTTGCCTGCTTGTTTTATATTGAGAAAGTTCCACTGCAAAAGCTTTGAATTGTCTCCATTTTCCAAGAATTTGACATCCCAGACACAACCTGGGTGTTCATTGCTTTGGATACATGTCCCATCTGCAAACTAATAAGCTTCTGATAATCACAAAGAGAAAAGATAAGTTGAATGGTTGTTACCAGGAAGACAAAAGGAAGCTCATAAATTCTGCACAAGAGGCAATTTTCATTTAAGATAAAATGTAATGCTATAGATTTGCAGAATTCATCATCAGAACTTTGAGAGAGTTTTCGATAACAACAAAAAAAAAAGCTTATTAATTTTATGACGTTACATGCAAAATCCAAGAAAGTGTTTTTATCTCATAGAAGGTGATTGAAGAACAAAAAGAGAAAAGAAAGACAAAGATCGAGAAGAAATTTTTAATAATAATTTATAAAATGAGATGTTTGTCTTAACACAAATAAGTCATATATAAGTTTCGCAAACTTAAACAATAAATAACTAACTACTAAACCTAATTACACCATACATACAAACAAAGAAATAATGGTACGACCAAGTAAACAGGGTAGTTTGCAAAATTATAGTAAATTATGGCATTTTAATTCTCAAGAGCAATTATCTAGCATTGTACTAATACATAGGGGTGTTTAAAAAAATCAAAAAATCAAAAAATTGTGGTCAACCGAACGAACTAAACCGAACAAGCGATTAACCGAATGGATCGGTTCAGTTACAGTTTGAAAAAAAAAAATTCACCGGTTAACCAAACCGACCGTGTGTATATATATATATATATAAAAGAATGACCCGACCTACTGAATAAATGACTAAAATGGTGCATATAATGTTGCCTACCATTTTGTGATTTCTACTTCCAAAGAAGAGAAGACCAAGTTGAGCTCTGGTCTCCTTCAAAACCAACCGTTCCTAGAAGTAGCAATACTAATATTAATAACTTCATCACCTCCAAAGGATATTTCAACCATGGAAGAATAAAAATGACTCTGCAAAGATTTCAAACATGTAGAAAACCCCTGAATGGTGCCAGCCCTGTCCCAGGGCCAATCATGACAATTGGCAAAGTAGGATCAGCAGCAAGTTTGAATTTTGACTGTCTATCAAAGACTGGAGCCCACCTACATTCTTGGTCCTCTTCCATTTTAAAAGACATAGTAGGAGATAGAATATTAACTCAGGTACACCACAAATAATAAAAAAAGATATAGCATATTATTTTATGCCAGGATCCGTGCCAAATGTAGTCACTATAGTCACTATAGACATATTAAGAAATTAAAGCCTTAAATGTATGTTGAATGTGAAAGATAAAAGGTATGATACAGACCCTCATAAATCATAGCAACTCGAAGAAACGACATATTTTCATTTGTAGCAATGTGGCAAGTGCTAGTAATAACCTCACAACAATTTCCATTAGAAGAGCCATATAGTATAGCTGACAAAGAAAAGTGCTTGTAAGTGATACTTGCAATCGATCCTATTGGAAGCTTCTTTTACAGCAAATAAATACATATATGTTTTACAATTTATCCATCTCATCCAATAACAAAAATAAAATTTATAAAGAAAACAACCAAATAGACAAACAGACTATGAGGACAAAAAAAAACTTAACCATTAAGAAACCCAATAACAGACCATAAGACAATATCAAATTATATAACAACTAATATAACACAAATATTTATTTCTCAACGTGGCTTTTAGGCATACCTTTATTCACAAGGAGAAGGGATGAGATAATTTGTGCCAAGAGATTTTACAGAAATTACAGATTGCTCTTCAATCAAGGTTCAACTTGATGGCCTTTAATAAAATTCCTTCTACACTTAAAAACAAGCTTATTGTAATAATAAGAAAGTCTATATATGTGCCAAAATATATTATAAATTTTGAGGCGAGAAGTCAAAAGATATCTTTTTGTGTGAGTGAGGTGGGGGCTAGGGTCTGGGAAAAAAGTGTACTTAAAATTCCTATATTTTCTAGTATTTTAGTTCCATACAAATTAGACATAAAACCAAAAACACCCCTGCGCATCTAAAGTTTTTAGCTTTCCACAAAAAGTAACAGTTCATGATTTATGTACATTAGACAAAGCATTAATCTTAGATAATAGAGATTTAGTAGAAGTATGTAAGAAAATGTGGGAGCTCTGATAAGAGCTTCCCCCTTATCCACAGGGGTCGCAACAAAAAAGGATTGGAATGTCTCTCTAGAAAGTTGAACACAACAAATCCAAGTCACTTGCCTATTGATTCTCCATTTATTATTATTGTAAAAGAACAATAGCAGCTTCCATCGTAATCCTTTGACACTCAAGTGACCAAAGTTTAAATTACAAAGTAGCATCACAGTGGCACGGTTAAAGTTGGCTACACGCTCTCACACCACCTTAAACCACATGTGAACCTCCATTAAATCTACATAAATCAGGTCATAGGCTTGAATTGAAGGTGGCAAGATGCTGCATCTCCCTTCAGTGCGTATATTTCTTATAAATATATAAAGATACTAACTTGCAAGTGATAAATATTAGTCCAAACATACGGCTACCACAGCAAAAATTCTGACTTTGCATACTCTACGAGCAGAGCAACAAGTGATAGACATTGTATGGGAATAACCTTACATGTGATGAAAACTCAAATAATATAGTAGTATACAATCTCTATTCTAAATCCAACTAGTATCAAAACAAACCAACAACCAAATAAATCATAATTGCATATAATATGCAATAAATTAACAATCATAAACCCAATAAATATGAGTATAAATTTAAAACTCCTCCAATATTAACATAAACTTCCAAGTAACAATATTTAATCATAATGTTTAATAATTTGACGTTTTTCAATATTTTTCATGTTCAAAAGAATAAACTTGTCAAAACTACTTAATCATCTTCCCTAAACTCCCACCATCATTTTACAAAATTGCTATTTTAAAAATTAAATGATATATAAGATTATACGCTAATATTTTACATGATTATGTCTCAAGTTAAGCCATGTTTGTCCTCACTCTTGACGGCTTTCAAGATAAAAACTGTGAGAAGCTCCAATTCTTTGCTTCTAGCTGATTCTACTTTTTTTATCTCACTGTAGCAGTTTTCAAATTCTGTGCATAATTGAGGCCAAACGTGCCCTTAGTATCTTGTGGTTGATCTTCCTTGTGCATTTGATCTTGTCAATTAACTTAACTCAATCAACAAAATCATTTGAGCTTTTATGTATAATGGCTTAAAGTGCAAAAAATTAGATATGATTCACAATTAATTTTCATCTTCTTCACTTTGCTTAATTCTTACAAAATCACATATCATGGACATATATAACTAAAGGAATATCAACATTTCAACATTGCTTCTCAATGCTTAACCAATAGCTAGGACATGACATTAGCTATGATTGTCAATGTGGTGAAACCCTAAGTCTTGATTTTATCTGAATTGATTTTTAGCCAAAACCTTAAAACCACCTTTTTGTTTTCTTGCATTAGAAGTTTTCAAAACAAAAACAACATTTTGATTCGTCTAGATATAGATCGACCGTGTAATCGGTACTTGACCACCAGATCCTCGTTGGGAATGATAATCTTTTTATTACTTCGATAATCCATGCACTTGCGGATACCTATCAAGTTTTTAGCACTGCTGCCGGGGATCAGGCTAGTCAATATTGATTTAATCATGAATTTTATAGACTAGATATTTATTTATTTATTTATTTTTGTTTTTATTTTTTATTTTATTTGTTTTTTTTCTTGTTTTATTTGTTTTGTGCATTTTTTATAGGTAGTTTATTTTTTTTTCCTCTTTTTGGATTAACACGATGTATTAAAATTAGTTGTCTTAGAGATACGTGATGTGGACTGAGAAGATGATACACATAACTTAGAACCCTAGAATTTATGATAGGAATTCATCGTAAGAGATTAGTTGTGTTCTTATCTTTAGATTTTAGAAGTTTAATTCTTGTTAATGTTTTGATTTAGAAATTATTATTGTTTTTAGACATGAAAATATGGTAGAGATAGATATTAGATTGTTTGAAAACCTTAAGTAAAACCTGTAAAACTAAGGTACGAAGTGCTTAGTTTTGCTTGAGATCTCGACATTGAGATGTAATGCATGAGAGTGATTCCTAATCTCTCTGTTGAAGTTTACTTATATTAAACATTGAATAGATCTTGCATGTGAGTGAGGATCGTTCTTTGTAAATTGACTGCCCGAGAGCGAGTTAATTTCTTTATTAAGTAAGCCATATCTTTACCATAACGAAAATAGATTGATGAACATTTAATTATATCTAGTCATAAACATTAAAGTGGATGAACCCCTAGTCCCAGTCTTTTTCTTTGATTTTCCGTACACCGTTCGACTGTTTATTTTCAGCATTCTCGATTCCTTTAGCTAGTAAGAATTCAATTCGTCGGTACTTGACAACGAGGTCTCTATGGTTCGATATCTTAAATATTACTTCGAGTATTCGTGCACTTGCAGACTACAACACTCGTTCGCTCACTCACGATGCTGGGCGACGACGATGGAGCTCGCCGCTGGAGATCCGCTCACTGCTAGCCCTTGCCATCAGCTCGTCGATTGTCGCCATCCATCGCCGTCCAGCAGCCGCAGCTCACGGGAAGGAAGAGATTAATCACGTGAGCTTCACGTGCTTAACTTTTCTCCCCTTCACTTCTCCTTCCCTCTCTAATTTATTTTTCTTCTAAGTTTGTATCCTTCTAATGAAACATAGCCTAAAAAGACCTATCCAAAATAAAAATTGAAATACAAACTAAAGGATATGATGATTTAGAAAGGCATAGCAGTTTATTAATAAATTTAGGATTTTTAGGAAAAGTTACAATAGTAGTAATACAAACTATAAGCTCAACGTAGAATTAATAAATAAAGGAATATCATCTAAAGGAATAAAAATGATTAAACCCATGAGTATAAGTAATGAACAATTAGAGGGAACATAATGGAATTTAAGTAATAATCTTAGTGTAGGTAATATAACTAATATTCAAGAAATAGGTAGGCTATTTAGGAATAGCTTTGATGGTGGATATAACATTCTAGTTTGTGATTACAAATGAAAAGTCATAGCAGAAGCCATAGAAGAATCTAAACATGAGTAAGCTATTACCCATTGGAACAGACATCATAAGGAAAGGAATTTCCTTAAGTGAAGATGAATTATTAATTGGAAATAGAAATGATTAGACTAGGATATGTTGGATCTAATCCTGCAATTAACAAAGACCAAAAATAATTAGTGTTAGGAAAAACCTGGAGGCGATTTGAAGATTTGTCTTTAGGCAGATTTCTGTCCCTCGCGCGGGATTCAACCGGTATTATGCCTTGAAAATTCAACCAGGTAGTCTGCTACTGTTGGCGCGTTGATGTAGCAGTTATCACATGGATGCTTCGGCAGCTGATAGTAAAAAAGGGAGAGAGATCGCACGAGAGAGAAAAGAGAGCATATGCAATAGTCAACCGGCTGCACACAACTCTACATGTATATATAGAGAAGTTGCTGATAGCTATTCTTAGTAGGGCCACACGTGTGCCTGCAGTCGCACCGGCATTAATTAAGATGAAGTCTTAATTACAACTAAAAATAAAAATTAAATAAATAAATGGGCGAATTTAATAATCAATAAATTAATGCCCAAATAAAATTAAATTTAAGAAATAATGGGTTTGGGCTTTTTGGGTTTTCCCCTAAAGCACCAACAATCCCCCACAAAACGCAAAAAATCCAAATAAAGAAATAAAATGCTGTCAAATACCTATATCATGCAGTCAGGAAAAGCTATGCTTAACACACTTAGTACACGGAACTCCATTGAAAAAAATGTAGCGAACTAGGTTTTGAACTACATTCTTTTGACCCAATGTTGAATGGTGCACACATGATACAGTAGACCTGTGATGCAAGGTTGCACATTTTTTGCCGTGCGCATAATCTTTTTTTTATGTAACTTTCACTTAGCTAGAGAGGTCCAGTCTTTATTCTGCGGCCGTATACAGAAAAGTTACATATAAGATAAACCCTATGAGGAAGTGTGTAGAGTCACTTCTTAGGATATACCTTAGGATTTCTTTAAGAGTTATATACTCAACCTCACATCTATAGAGGAGTACAAAATCACCTTAGGAATGGGGCATTGGAGTTTTATAATAACTCCAACAAACACAGTAGTGTTATAAATTCTTAGTTGGTACTCCTTGGCCAACCAGTCAGCTTATTGTTACCTATTGAACCTCTTTCCTGGGTCTACTTATCACAGAGGTTGGGTTGCCACTGTAGGAGGGCCCATTATGGACAAAACCCCCATTCCCCTAGTTGAGGCCACCACTTTGGTTTGAAACAAACCTTTAGTGAGACAATCAACAAGATTATCACATTATGTATTACCTACCATCTAATAAATTTTGTCTAATCTTAACATGTCTACTCAATTTAATATCAACAATCTTAGGTTCAAATTCTTTCTTCTGAGTTCTAGTGTATTAACTTTAGCCAAACACCCCAACATTCGAAAGAATTTTAGATTATGACGTTTCTAAGTTTCATAGTGAGTAACAAGAGTATTTAAGTTTAGAAAATATCTATTAGGAATAAAATTGTAAAATATGCGAGTAATGGATTTTCAATAAGCAATCAACATATATTTTTGCAATAAATGAAATTGATTGATAACAAAATTTAATTTAAAAGAAGCAATTTTAATTAAAAGCAGCAGGCTGAAATTCGGATATAAATAGAATGTATGTTTCTATATGTTGAAGATGAGAGGCGGTCATGCTGGCTATGCCATTGGCCATGCGTGCGCGCGAAAGTTGCTGCCTCCGCTTAGGTCATGGGTTTGAAATAATTAATTAAATTATTATGCAATGCGAGTAGGATTACAAAATAATTTACTAGATTACAAAATAATTATTATGCAAATCTAGCAAAATAATTACAGATGCGAAATAGATCGGATTAATTTAATTAATGAAACTAATTAATTCAAAGCATTGATTAATTAATGCGAGAGTAAGAATAGGTAATCAAGATGTGTGTGATAATGCCAGGAATAGATGCATATAATCAAGATATGATTAACAAATCTGATTACACAATTAAATCGGACAGATTAAGAACGAATCTAATTTAGATTACGCAATCAGATACAATTTTAATTATGATTAAGAAGATTAATGAAGATACAAATCTAACTAAAATTATAAAATATGCAGATTTGAGATACAGATTTAATTATATGCTAATATGCCGACAGTGATAAGATGCGAGACTTTAGATCAAGTAATGAAGTTAATCAATTCAAAATAATAATATTAATGTGAATAAATAGTAAATTAAATTGGGATTTAAGACAGTTGATTAACAGGTGCAATTAATCAATGAAGACAAATGTGATAAGCATATGTGAGTAAGTATCTTTTAATAATAGCTATGAGTGAACAACCGTTAGTGATAGAGTAGTACCTTTTAATAATTTTAGAGCAAGCCGATGATGACATTAAGACACGTAAGTGCTCATCCTCTCGCTCATGCACACACGGGCTCCTCGATACCTCTTCTTCTTCGTTTGGTGCTAGCCTTCAGGAAGATGACCCATGCCTTTAATTCTTCTCAATTGCACCAACCTCAAGTATGTTGGGCCAAGGAGAGGAGGGAGTCTTGGCCCACAAGGAGTGGCAAGCACCCCCACTTGCGCCAAAGAGAAGGTGATGAGGAGAGGTGCCAAGGAGAGGAATCGCCTGGTGCTATCTCTACTTACTATGACGACCCCCTCGTAAGCATCGATTTTCTGGGTTTTTCGGACTGGCCTATTTCAAGGATTTTCTTCCGCTGTATGTGTTTGTGTATGTATGTAAAAATATTAAAATCCCCGGGGTTTCCCAACACTTTATCGTAGTTTTAGGGGATGTCGATGATGACTGTATTTCGAGGGCTTGGGTAGCAATGATGTACTGCTAGGTGCCACTCATTGCTTGTGATGACTAGAGGTTATTAGTGTCAACATCTGAGGAACCTACAGGGTGGAAAACCTATACAATTGAGATCTCATATTGATAAAGTAGCCTATGATCGTGTCATTTGGTTGATTTGGATTAGTTTGGGAGTTTGATGCATCGCGGATGCATCTAATGAGTTGGAGATGACATAATAGAGTGAAGTTATGCTTTGACATCAATTGACCCTGGTTGACCCTGTGTGACCACATTTGACCACGATGGACTAGGTCCAATCGATGGGTAAAATATTGTATTTTCGCACTGGATTTATTTGGTGGTTTATCACTTTATTTAAACGTAACTAGAAGGGGCCCAAGTGTAATAATGAATATTTAAATTCATTGTATAGGAATAAATCTATTAGATTTATTCTGCAACTTAAGCAGCAGGACCCATGTTTTAAACTCTATGGATGCAAGGCTTGACTGGCGCATATGATTGATCATTGGCGATTATATCATATAACCCTAGTCGCCATCTCCTCTAATCTATCTAACCTAGCTACCCACTTCCTTTCTTCTTCATGGCGCCTCCATGGTGATGAAGTTACGCTTCCATGGTAGAGGCAACTTCATTTGCCTCCATGGACGCAAGAAAAGACTTAGAGCCTTCTTTCCTTCTTCGATGGTGTATATCTTTATGGGATTAGCGCAAAGAAGGATCCTATCTTCAGATTGTGCATCCTTTGGAAGGAGGCGCAAGCATGAAGATGCAGAAGAAGATTTGAAGTTTTCTCTTCATCTTAGTGCATCCTTTAGGAGGATTGGCATAAGGATTGAAGGACAAAGAAAATTCCTCATGGGCACATCTTCATGGTGGCACAAGCCAAGAGGAAAGGCTTGGATTAGAGATTGGCACAAGTGATAGAGCTTCCCTCTCCTTGTGGCCATTCTCCTCCCATCATCTTCTTTAGGCACCATACTCATGGAGAGTAACGCAAGGAAGATGACACCCTTCGTTTGGCCCATCTTGGAGATAGTGCAAACAGAAGAGGACAACATAGGATGGAAGAGAACTCGAGGAATCCGTGTATGCACGATTGTAGAGGGCGTTCCCTTGCGCATCTCAACTTCACCATCAGCAGCCCCTAGGAATTGTGATTTAGGTATCTACTCTGACACATCCAGTGGAACACTCATAAGGATGATCTTACATAGCACGGGAAATCTATTTCGAGCAATGCTTTCGCTGTTAATTAATTTTTAAAATTATCCGGGGTTTCCCAATAGATAAGGGATAGCTCTGATACATGTGAAACTGGTATATGGGTTGGTTAGGCATGTGGTGCTAATGCAGACATATGGGTATATCAGTGATAGATATATTGGATCGACCCGCTATGAGGCTCTAACTTGGTGTCGTGAGTTAACCTCATAAGTGACAAGAGATGCATTGATCCCTTGATTTGAGGTCATTGGCCCTTCTGTATGATTAGGGATATACTTTGATACAACGTAACACCTCTCCGTAGATCAGAAGTTATAACGATCGTCATTGAGTATGTCATGACCCATATGAGAAAATCAATGTACAGACATAAGATTTGCCCTTTCCTAAGGGAAACTTGATATCCACGGTCTCATATGGTTGCATTATTGGGAATCCCTGGGCCAATTTTAAATTTATGAACAACAGTAGCATAGACCCAAAATAGAATTCCCAGAGCGCCAGGATAAACTTACGAGTGAGAAACCCGATGGATGTGAAGAGTATACCTTTTAGTAATTTTTGGGCGAGTGCTAATGATGATAGACACGCATAGGAACGTCCTCTGCAATCGTGCATGCACGGACTCCTTGAGTCCTCTCAACCTTTGCGCTTGGTGCTAGCCTCGGAAGGTGAGATCCATGCCTTGGAGTCTTGCTTGTTGCTTGCGCCAATCACTTTTGTGCTTGCACTAGGAAGTTGTTCCCTTGGCCACAAGGAATGGGTAGCTCTCCCACTTGCACCAAGGATTGATGAGGAAGGTGAAGAAGCACCAAGGAGAGGTGGAGAACTTATTCTACTTGTGTAGCTCCTTCTTCTACCTTATTGTCCTCTTTCTCAAAGAGGTGCCACCACAAGAGCAGGAGGGCGACGGCTCCAAGAAGAGGGCAGCTAGGGTTCTTGAGAGGAGGGTTAGGTGGCTAGGTTATGATCATTGATGTATGTGCCCATGCCCTCTCTTTTATAGTGTTGAGTGGGCCCCATCACTTAAGTCATGAATATAAATATTCATTTATTACTTAAGTTACGGGCGGCCCCCACGACTTAAGCTACTAATAAAAGTGAATATAAATATTCACTTAAGTTGCTGGTGGCCCCCACGACTTAAGCTACGAATAAAACTAAATATAAATATTAATTATAGCGCTTAAGCCACGGACACCTCAAGTTACGTTTAATTAAGTCGTAAAAAGCCTCTGAATAATTTCGGTGCTAAAAATCGACTTTTGACCCATCGACTAGACCTATTCTATAGAGGTCAACTGGGGTCAAAACGTAACTAAAATCTATATGATCATCTCTGACTCATCAGATGCATCAGACTCCCCAATAGATCTGAGTCAACCAAATGACTCGATCTAGGCTATCCGATCAATATGAGAACACTGAGTGTCTAGGTGTGTGACTCTGTAGGTTCTTCATATGTTGGCAGTGATAATCTCAAATCATCACAAGTAATGAGTGACACCTAGTAGTACATCATTGTTACCAAAGTCATCAGAATGGAGTCATCATTGACATCCCCTAAAATAGCGATAAAGTACTTGTACACCTTTTGTTATTTTGCCAGGCTCATATCTAAATTGGACAAGTGTGTCACACTTATTTATCCCAATCAAATAGTCCTGACTAAATCATGTTCTCACCATAGTATGGCTATACACTTTTAGTCATGCAACCATACAGGGGCGCCATGGACATCATGCTTCCTCGCAAGGAAGGGGCAAATCCTATCTTGGCTCATTGAATCTTTCATATGGCTTATGACTCCCCTGCTACAACGGAGCGTTAGGTTATATCAAAGTACATCACTCACCATATAGAGATGTCAATGCTCTCAAGTCAAGGACAAGTATACCTCTGTCACCGTGATATTCATCTCGTGACACCGAGATGAATCCTCACTGCAAGTCGGTCCAGTATATCTCCCATGATATACCCATTTGCATGCGTTAGCAACTCGTGCTCAACCAGCGCATAATTCAGTCTCAAAAGTATCATAGCTGTCTCGTATCCACTATAATACTTAATCGGGGACAAAAATAGAGACTAGATAAAATCTATTTCTAATGACATTGTTTATGCAAATGTACATATGCTTCAGATGTACAAAATGCATAACAACGACAATGGCACGATATGTCATCTATCAAACATAGATGTGACACACATCACATTCGACCAACTATAGGTCCTAGGTTATCAACACTAACAATCTCCTACTTGCATTAGTCTTGTGCTCCACTCAGTCTTCTCACTGTCATCTATGTCCTATTTCTATTGAGCTCATGCATATTTTTGCAAATATCAGTCTCATCATGCAGTATAGAATACCTATGGTTAGAAATAGACAATATAAGATTAGGAAACAAAAACCTGAGCCTGAAGACGAAGGGTTACTTCTCTTCACTTCATTTTGAAGTTGCCTGCAACCTATTCTTAGGCGCATGACCTTTCCCAAACTTTTCATCTTTAAAGGCTTCAATGTTTTGTGCTTATACATGCATTGCAAAACTGCTCTAGAGGTCTCATAGTTCTCTGTTCTAGTCTGTCCCTCAAAGAACTGCTTTAGATTGCTAAGCATCTCAAAAGCATTCTGCCCTTCAATTTGCTTTTGCAATTCTGGATATTGGCTAGCATCAAAATAGCTACCTTTGAAGTGTCCCTATGATGCTTATCAAAAGCATCCTTTTTAGCCACTGAGGCTATAGATGAAACAGGTATAGGGAGTGGCATCCCAAGAACGTACAGCTTCCTCTCACTTTTGAGGATAATCCTCAAAACTCGATACCAGTCCTCGAAGTTGGTTTCAACCAACCTTTCATCACTGATATTCTGTTGCTCTTGTTGTTTGTAGCCATCTACAACAAAGACACAAGCAAGTCAGTATCACATTTCAACCATTTATTCTGAACTTTTATAAATGATTGTTTCTTACTATTTTATTCGAAATGATAATACTCAAAAATCAATTGAGAAGTCGCCTGACTTTCTTAGTGAGACGGGATCCTCATTTCGTACACGGCCTTGCATACCGCTAGAGTAGGATGTACTAGGGTGGAAATAATGCACAACACCATCGATTGATAGTTTGACAAGAGTTACACATCAGAAGGCAAAGATTGGGACTTGATATAATTTAGTGAAGATTTTTGTGGTCTCGACACCACATAATTTTATCTTATTTCTACCAAGACATGCATGCAATCCTATAATGGGAATAAAATAAAACAATAAAGGCATAGTTTAACAACAATAGAAAAAGATGATTTGATCAAAGCCTGAAGTTAGGTAACAAGCCCCTAAACGTAGTCCTAGACGCCTAGCACTACCAAGGGCTCTAAGCCATGGGTCCATACCAATAAGTCCTTAGCTCAGCCCTGAGTGCCCTAAGGGCTCTACTCCAAAACCCTAGGTGCGCCTCTTAGGTCTTCAGCTCTAAGGGTCAGCTCATGAACCCTAGAGGCACCATCCAGGAAACCCTAGATGTCCCCTTAGGTTCAACCAGCCCTAGACTCATCCTTCATGCTAGTTCGCAAACCCCTATACTCCTTCTAGGATTCGGCCAATCATCCAAGCGCCATCATTTGTAGGTGTGTCACCATCCTTTCACGATGCACTACTTCCCTTGCAAGGTGTGCCCCCTTGATTGGATGTGCCATCAAGCAAGTCAAGGTGGTGCGCCTCCTTCCTCAGCCCATGAACTCAAGAAGCGCCCCTAAGGGCCTTCAACATGGGTGGGGGCTAGAGTTCGAGGAGCAGCCCAAGCATGGCCAAAGTGGCCATTGGGCTGGGGCCCTTGTGTGGCCCAAACATCATCCTCATCAAGGGGATCATAACCCTGACTTGGGTTCCCGTGGGCCTCATATGGCCTCAGGTGACCCCACTCATCCTTGTGGACACGCCGCCAAAAGGGCGCGGCCAATGGGGGCAACTCTCTAGTGGCATTTGGGTTTGCGGACGCCGGAGGATTAACCGAACTTGGGTGTCGATGCTCCGCGGACCCAAGGTGATCGGTAAGGTTCTGGATCCCAACCAATATCTGCTGGATCATGGTGTCCATGCTTACCTTGTGGGCATCCACTCGCGCAGACAACACCTCAAGTTTCGCATCAATTCGCGCCTCAAGCGCAGCCATAAACTCTAAACGGACGCTAGCCCCTTCCGAAGGCTGGACCGACTCTTGAGTTTCGGGAATGGTATCTGGAAATTGGGAAGATATGACTTGTGACCTCATCGTCACCATGCACAAACAAGGGTAGACCGGACTATGCAAGATGCTGAGAAAATGCGAAAACAATGCTGAAATATGCTATGTGACGGAGATGGACCTTGCGAATGATACAAATTGAACGCGCAACTCCCTCTGATACTAGATTTGATGAAGCTACTATAGGTAGGAGGTCCTTAAGCCATACTCTACGGTGTTTACATAATGTGCGGAAAATTGTGAGAGGGTCTAGAGACGAGGGAAATCGAAATCGCTTGTAAAATAGCAAGAAACACGAGGAATCAGCACAAAATCCGTTCCGGGGCAATACAAAGGCACCACATAATCAAATATCCTCCCCACGGTTGATGTCAATCGGTGCACATCGGCAGAAAGAGCCTGGAAGCTAGGATCTGGATGACTTTGCCACCCACTCTGATCAGGGCCAACCTAACATGAGGAGGATCTTGTAGCTCTGTACGGTGGTGGATTGGCAGCTTTGGAAGGTGAGAAATCTATACCCATCTCAAATGGGTCATCACCCCGAGCAGCCGGTGGTGGTGGTACAGAATCCACAGGTGCTGGAGTAGCATAAGAAGCAGTATCAGGGGAAAGCTTCCAATTCTCTAGGTTTTGAACAGTGGTTCTTCATGGATTAGGCAATAGTAAAGTGGGAAGACCAGATTGTAGAACCAAGCAAAAAGTATCTCCCTCTCTGACACTCATTTTCATGGCAACGCAGGACTCAATGTCTATCCTAGCATTGCCCCTTGCAACCTCAATCCCGTAGGGCTCAATTCCCAAAAAAAGTGCAATAGGAGTGAGGAATCCTCCTATCACAATCGTGCCTTTCCTGGCCCTAGCAACCTTGTCCAAGTGTCTCATAAAGAAGAAAGCAACATCTACAAAATAACCATGCAACATGCACCAAAGAAAGAATAACTCAGTGTGTCGAACCATACCATCACTGTCCCCTCGCCCGAAGATGGTATGAGCTAGGACTCTGTGTGCATACTTGATATATGGGTTGGAGATACTTGTTGCTCTAGCTGATGAGGGAGAAAATCTGGTTTCTGCAGTGATTTGGTTCCAGAAGACATTCTCGATGAACCCAATAGGTGGTTCGGTGCGTCCCTCATTCGGTAGATGAAAAATGTGCCTAAGCTCCCTCAGTGTAAGCTTCTTTTCTTCATTGGCCATTCTAAATCTAATCTCTCCCTTAGCCGGTCCATTAGTGTACTCGTCATAGTCCATCTCCAAGCTACTAAGAACCTCTAACACTAGAGGTAAATAGGTCTTGGGAGTCATCTCAAAGAATTTCTTCATAGCAATTGGGTCAAACATCCACAGTACATCCTCTTTCAGCCCCAAGAGCTCCAAAGCACTGTTGGGAAACCCCGGAGATTTTAAAATTTTAGAAATAAGCACAGTAGAAGCAATCCCCGAAACAGGTCAGTCCCAAAAACCCAGAAGATCGAGTCATGCGAGGGAATCGACACGGTGAGTAGGAGATGATACCTTGCAGCGAAGAAGAAGGATGTGATGCAGGCGCCCAAGTGTTCACCCTCTGCAGTGTCGCACACAGCCGACGCTCGAGTTCTCTTCTTCCACGCTCGGTGCTAGCCTTGGGAAGAAGATCCATGCCTCTGGGAGAAATCCTCAAGAATTTGCACCACCCACACAGTGAATGCGCCAAGAGGAGTAGAAGGATGGAAAAACGCTGCCAAGGTCCAACCTTGCAGCCGCCCAAAGGAGAGGGAAGAAGAGAGGAGGCGCCTGGGAGAATTTCTCCCAAAAGACCAAGTGGGCCAACTCCTCTCCCCCTCTTCTTTTATAGAAAACATGGTGACCCTTGGAATTCGGCAGAGACCTTTGGAATTCCGCAATAAATTCATAATTAATCTCTGAATTAATTCATCATTAATTATAGAATTAAATTCAGAATTAATTATAGAATTAAACTTTGAATTAAAGTCTCATAATGACCCATTAAAACCTTGAATTAAAGTTTCATAATGGCCATTAATAGCATGACTCTTCAAATTCAGAATTAAATTCGTAATTAAATCCAGAATTAAATTCATCATTAAACTCGGAATTAATTACAGAATTAAATACCTAATTTAATTCCCAGAATTAAATACATGATTTAATTCACCATGATCTCTATTGGGCCCAGGCAACTTATTGTCATGGCCTATTAGGCCTGACGGCCCATTGGGCCTCATGCCCCAACTGGGCTTCACGCCCCTTGGGCTTAGAGGCCCATTGGTCTATGCTCCATGCTAACACTTCATTTGGCCCATTTGGCCCAATTAGCCTATTTGGCCTATAGGGCCCATTAGGCCCATCTGACCCAAAAATGAATTTAGCTCCAATAAGTCTCTTCCATCTCATCAGGCACAATAGTTCTAATAGATTCTCCCAAAAAGATTCAAGTTATCCAATAACTCGATCATTAGGCTGCTCGATCAATACGAGAACCCGAGTTTCAAGTTGTGCAACCCTGTAGGTTCCTCTGACGTTGGCAGTGATGAACTCAGGTCATCACAAGCAGTGAGTGGCACCTAGCAGTGCATCGCTGCTACCCAAGTCTTCGGAATGGATATCAATATCGACATCCCCATCATCGCAACAAGATACCGATGCATTACAGCCTCTTTGCCACATTGATATCCGATTGGACAAAGTGTGTCACCACATTGTTTTCACCCAATCTCATGGTCATGACAAAATCAAGCTTTCACCTGGGTATGGCCATACACTTTCAGTCATGCAACTATAGGGGGGTCCCGTGGATATCAAGTTTCCCGCAGGAAGGGGCAAATCCTATGTCTGTCCATTGATATTCTCATATGAGTAGTGACATACCCAATCACAACTGTTATTACCTCCCTTCTACGGTGAGGTATTAGGTTGTATCAAAGCATGTCGCTAACCATATAGAAGAGTCAATGACCTCAAGTCAAGGGATCAATGCATCTCCTGTCACTTGTGAGCATAACTCATCACACCAAGTTAGAGCCTCACAGCAGGTCGGTCCAGTATATCCACCACTGATATACCCATATGTCTGCGTTAGCATCCCGTGCCTAACCAGCCCATATACTAGTCTCACATGTACCAGAGCTGTCCCTTATCCACTCAGATACTCGACTAGGGACACACTGTTTGAGCACAGATACAATTTGTCTCCAGGGACATTATTATCCATGTACATAATCGCAGATGTAAACATAGCATAATAACGACAATACCAGAATGATATATTAAATATCAAAGTCAAGTAGTACAAGATGGACCAACAACGGATCCATGTCCCTCGTATGACCATCATGCTTCTGCTGCGCCAAAGCCTTGGTCAGTGGGTCTGCCAGATTGTTATCTGTGTCAACTCTGCTTATCTTGACATCACTTCAGTCAATGATCTCTCTGATCAGGTGAAATCTTCTAAGTATGTGTTTGGATTTTTGATGAGATGTTGGTTCCTTTGCCTGTGCAATCGCTCCATTGTTGGCACAATAGATCTCGATCGGATCCACAGCAGTTGGAACCACCTGAAGCTCAGAAATAAACTTTCGAATCCAAACAGCTTCTTTGGCTACCTCAGAAGCGGCGACATACTCAGCCTCGGTCATAGAATCAGCTATAGTGGACTGCTTGAAGGATTTCCAGCATACAACGCCACCATTCAACTTGAACACATAGCCGGCCTGCGATCTGAAGTCATCAGGGTCAGACTGGAACGACACATCAGTGTAGCCCTGAACACTGAGCTCTTCTTGTCCCCCATAGATTAAGAACAAATCTTTAGTTCTTCTTTGATACTTTAGAATGTTCTTTACAGCCACCCAGTGTTGTAGACCTGGATTGGATTGGTATCGGCTGGGTATGCTCACAGCATAAGCCACATCTGGTCTAGTACACAACATCGCATACATGATTGAACCTACTGCCGAAGCATAGGGTACTCGACTCATGTCGTCCCTCTCAGCCTGTGTGGTGGGACACTGGCTCTTAGAGAGAATAAGGTCATATCTCACTGGAAGGTATCCTTTCTTAGATTGCTCCAAGTTGAACCTCTCCAGGACCTTACCAATGTAAGTACTCTAACTAAGGGCTAGGAGCTTCTTGGATCTATCCCGGTAGATCCTCATGCCTAGGATATAGGCGGCCTCCCCTAAGTCTTTCATCTCGAAACACTTCCCTAACCATGCCTTCACAGCTTGAAGACTAGGGATGTCGTTTCCGATGAGTAGTATGTCGTCGACATACAGGACCAGAAATGTCACCAAGCTCCCACTGAATTTTTTGTATACACAGGCGTCATCTTCGCTCTTGATAGAGTCATAATCTCTTACTGCCTCATCAAATCAAAGATTCCAACTTCGAGAAGTTTGCTTTAATCCATAAATGGATCTCTTTAGCCTGCAAACCTTATTGGCCTCTACAGGATGGATGAAACCATCAGGTTGTGTCATATACACATCCTCTATCAACTTTCCGTTAAGGAATGTTGTCTTCACATCCATCTGCCATATCTCATAATCGTGATATGCAGCTATAGCAAGCAAGATTCGAATGGATTTGAACATGGCAACTAGCGAGAAGGTTTCGTCATAGTCCACCGCGTGGACTTGTCTGAATCCTTTAGCCACAAGTCTACCCTTATAGGTAACTATGTTGCCATCTATGTCAGTCTTCCTCTTGAAGACCCATTTACACCCTATAGGTTTTACCCCATCAGGTAGCTTAACTAAATCCCAGACTTGGTTAGCCGACATGGAATCCATCTCGGATCTCATGACCTCAAGCCATCTCTCGGAGTCCGGTCCAGCGACCACCTCATCATAGGTCCTGGATTCATCCTCAATGATGAAGATCCCATCGTGTTGGGTCGGCAGCGACCCATACCTCTCAGGTGCACGACGAATCCTCCTAGACCTATGTAGGGCCTGTGTCTGAGCCTCCAGTTGCCCAGCAACCGGTACAGGTGTCTCAGGTTCCATCTCTATGTCTTGTGGTTGCACTTGGACCTCGTCCAAGTCAAACTTTCTCCCACTGACTTCTTTCATGAGAAATTCTTTCTCTAGAAAGACAACACCCCGAGCAACAAAAACTTTGTTCTCACTGGGAATATAGAAGTAATATCATTTAGTTTCCTTAGGATACCCCACAAACACACATTTATCAGATCTGGGTTCTAGCTTGCTGGAATCCTAACATTTGACATAAGCCTCACATCCCCAGACTCTGATAAAAGAGAGATTCGGGCGTCTTCCACTCCATACCTTGTACGGAATCTTGGAGACACTCTTAGATGAAACATTATTCAGTATGAGAGAAGTTGTCTCAAGTGCACGGCCCCAAAATGAGGGTGGTAGAGTTGCATGACTCATCATATATCGAACCATGTCCAACAAGGTTCGGTTTCTTCTTTCAGACACACCATTTCATTGAGGTGTTCCAGGAGGAGTGAGTTGGGATAGAATCCCACACTTTTTAAGATAGTCAAAGAACTCACCGCTCAGGTACTCTCCACCACGATCTGATCGAAGAGCCTTAATAGATCTACCAAGCTGGTTCTCTACTTCATGTCTGAACTCCTTAAATTTCTCAAAGGATTCGGACTTATGTCTCATCAAATAGATATAACCATATCTACTGAAGTCATCAGTAAATGTGATGAAGTAGTTGTACCCTCCTCTGGCTTGTTTACTGAATGGCCCACACACATCAGTATGTATGAGATCCAACAAACCTCCTACCCTCTCACCAATCTTGGTGAAGGGTGCTTTTGTCATCTTCCCTAATAAACAAGGCTCACAAGTATCAAACTCCTTCAAGGAGGTTGAATGTAACAATCCATTTGCATGGAGTTGTTGAATGCAATTCTTGTTTATATGAGCTAATCGACAATGCCAAAGGTACGCACCAACTGAACCACTCAGCTTGATCCTTTTATGATTTATGTTACATATAAAGTTATCCATGTTCAAGACATATAATCCATTGCACAAGGTACCCTTCCCATAAAACACATTTGCAAATGAAAAAGAACAAGAATCCTCTTTTATTTCAAATTTAAATCCTTTCCTAGCCAAGCAAGGAATAGATACAATATTTTTGGTAAGGGAAGGTACACAATAGCAATTATTTAACTCTAACTGAAGTCCAGAAGGTAAGGAGAGTGTCAAAAGTCCTACTGCAACAGCAGCAACCTGTGCCCCGTTTTCAACTCGTAGGTCAATCTCTCCAGGCCACACCAATTTACTTCTCTTGAGCCCTAGCATATTTGTACAAATATAAGCTCCGCATGCGGTATCCAATACCCATGACATAGAAGTAGAAAGGTTGACTTTGGTAACATAAATATCTGAGCCAGAAGAGGAAGCCTTGCTTCTCTTCTTCTCATTCTGAAGTCGCACTATGTTAGTCATGTGAGTTGGCACTCCACATGAATAGCACCTATTATTCCTGGCCTTTTCCATCTTGATGTTCAATGTCTTAGTTAAGCCTTTCGGCTCAACACATTGAATGTCTACTTTCGGAGGGTTGAGCTCAACCAATTCATCAAAGAGCTGCCTTAGATTAGAAATAATCTCAGAAGCACTCTTCCGATTATATTGCCCTCGTAATTCAGGCGATATGTTGGTTAGCATCAAATTAGCAACCTCCAAAGTATCTGCCTGATGCTTATTAAAAGCATCCTTCTCAGCTGCTGAGGTTGAGTATGGAAGTGGCTTAGGAATAGGTTGCTCAAGGACATATAGCTTCCTGTCGAGCTTGAGGACCATCCTCAAGTTCCGATACCAGTCCATAAAGTTGGATCCAACCAACTTATTCCTTTCTAGGATAGATCGCAGTGACCCTCTGCTATTGTTCGTAGCCATTGATCTACAACCAAGATAGCAAATTAGTACTACTTCGAATCATTTAATCTGGACTTGCATTAAATGATCATGGTGTTGGGAAACCCCTGGGATATTTTACAAATTTTTCAGAAATAAATACAATGCACAACGGAATAATATCCCCGAAACAGGCCGGTCCCAAAAACCCAATGAAGATCGCATGCGAGAGAGTCGACATGATGAGATAGAAAATACCTTAAAGCAAGATGAGGCCGATGTCGAGGTAGGCGCCCAAGCGTGCGCCCTCTGTAGTCTCACACACACGGATGCCTCGAGTCCTCTTCTTCCACGCCCAATGCTAGCCTCGGGAAGAAGATCCAAGCCTTAGGGAGACCTCCACTTCACTTGCGCCACCTTCTAGAGAAGTTGCACCAAGGAGGAGGAGGGAAGAAGACAAGTCGCCAAGCTCCAAAACTCCAAACGCCAAGAGGAAAGGAGGAAGGTTGCTTGCGGCTAGGGTATGGAAGATATTCACCCAAGTTCTCCTAGCTCTCACCCCTTCTATTGTTCACGCCTTTAAGTAATTCATTCATGCAAGAGGGGCGACTAGGGGTTATATTTATAGCAAGGAGAGGCGATTAGGGATGACTATGATTAAGCCAAGTGGGCGGCCTGGAGAAGAAGTAGGAAATAGAATTATTTTAATAATTAATCAAGTCCTAATCCTATTAGGAGTCTAATTAATTATTTAAATAATCAAGTCCTAATCCAATTAGGACTCTAATTAATTATTTAAATAATCAGCCCTATTAAATAGGACTCCAATTTATTAATTAATTAATTAATTAATTAGTCCACAAATGATTAAATCAACTTAGATTAACCATATATGTCATAGGCGCCAACCCTAGTCTAACCAGGGTTAAACATGCGCCTACACATTCTTCTCCTTAAGCCCATTTAACTTATTAATAAGCCCAACTATAGAATGGGCCTAGCCCAAGGTCCATTATGCATGTCAATCAACCCATTGGATCTAATCCAACTTAACTCAAGGTCAAACTCGGTTAACCATGGTTACTTTGGTCAATATGCCAAAAATGGAAGTTGACCCTAATAAGTTTCTTCCATCTCATCAGGCCCATCGGCGCTGATGAAATCTCCCAAATAGATCCTAGTCATCCAATAACTCGATCATAAGGCTTCTCGATCAATACGAGAACTTGAGTATCAAGGTGTGCGACCCTGTAGGTTCCTCTGACGTTGGCAGTGCTGACCTAAGGTCACCACAAGCAGTGAGTGGCACCTAGCAGTGCATCGCTGCTACCCAAGTCATCGGAATGGATATCGACATTGGCATCCCCATCATCGCAATCAGGTACAGATGCATTACAGTCTCTTTGCCGAACTGATATCCGATTGGATAAGTGTGTCACCACTTGTTTTTATCCAATCTCATGGTTATGACTAAATCAGGTCTCACCTGGGTATGACCATACACTTTCAGTCATAGAACTATAGAGGAGCTCCATGGATATCATGCTTCCCTTAGGAAGGGGAAAATCCTATGTCTGTCTATTGACCTTCTCCTATGGGTCGTGACATGCTCAATGACAACCGTTATTACCCCCCAACTACGGTGAGGTCTTAGGTTGTATCAAAGCATGTCCCTAACCATATAGAATGGCCAATGACCTCAAGTCAAGGGATCAATGCATCTCCTATCACTTGTGAGGATAACTCGTGACACTAAGTCATTGCCTCACAGCGGGTCGGTCCAGTATATCCACGACTGATATACCCATATGTCTGCGTTAGCACCTCGTGCCTAACCAGCCCATATACCAGTCTCACAAGTACCAGAGTTGTCCCATATCCACTCTGGTACATTGACTAGGGATGATCATTTGAGCACAGATCCAATCTATCTCCAGGGACATTATCATGTAAGTACATAATCGCAGATGTAGACAAACATTGATAATGACAATGCCAGAAT
>CM050438.1:71538570-71554190 GCA_027562315.1 Costus pulverulentus
GTAACATACTGAATAACAACCATGCCTTTATAAACATAAGAGTTTATATACATGATACTCATAGAATCCCTAGGCCTCAAACATTAGCCTTAAGGGCATACCCCAACATATGCACCCCCTAATCATCATGAAATTCGTTCTAGTATTGCTAGGCCGGCAATTGAGGCCAACAATTTCGAGATTAAACCTCAACTCATTGCAATGTTTCAACAAGATCAGTTTGGAGGATCTCCACTGGAAGATCCCAACCAACACTTGGCCTTATTTCTCGACTTATGCGATAATATTAAGATGAATGGTGTTTCTAACGATGCATTTAGACTAAGACTTTTTCCTTTTTCTCTTAGGGACCGGGCAAAGACATGACTTAATTCACATCCAGCCGGTACCTTCACCACTTGGAATCAACTGTCAAATTCCTTCTTAAACAAATACTTTCCCCTAAGGAAGACACTTGAATTGAGGAACCAAATTACAAACTTCCAACAAATAAGTGGGGAGTCGCTCAGTGAAGCCTAGGAGAGATTTAATGAACTGCAGCGGAAGTGTCATCACCATGGATTAGAACTTCAAACTTTAATGCAAACTTTTTATATTACATTATCTGATCAGACTAAAATGATTGTGGATGCCGCTGCAGGAAGAGCTCTTATGAGCAAAACACCAGATGAAGCCTTCAGACTGCTAGAGGAGATGGCAGAAAACTATAATCAATGGACTACCGAAAGAGGAGTACTGTACAAGCCTTCTCAAGGTAAGAGTGGAAGTGATGAAATACGCTCCTTAGAAGAGAAGGTAAAATTTTTGTGTAGTTAGTTAAATTCCATGCAAACTGCTTCTGTTTTTGCTATCACTTGTGAAAACTGTGCTAATGATGGTCATACTACTGAATATTGTAGAATTGTCGATCAGGGTAATGAGCATGTGACGCCATAGGGAATTACAGCCAAAGTAGACCTAATGATCCCTATTCTAATACATACAACCCTGAATGGAGAAATCACCCCAACCTTTTATGGAAAAACAATAATAATGTAGGGGGGAACACTGAAAACAAAGGATTCCAAAAGCAAAATCTAAACCAAAACATAAACCAAAATTCTAATGAGGGATCCATACTTGAAAAACTTTTGGCTAACCAAAATCAGTTCATGTCTGATATAAAAGAATACATGTCAAATCAAAACAAGCAAAATGAGGAATTTAAGGAAAATTTTCATCAAATCAACTCTAGACTGGATAGAGTAGAAGCCCACAACAAAATTCTTGAAAACCAAATTGCTCAGCATGCTAGTGTTCCTTACAGAGCCCCTGGAAAATTGCCTGCAAAACCTGAGATAAACCCTAGGGAGCACTGTAATGCCATCATGACTAGAAGTGGGAAACAACTGGGAGAACCTAGAGGGAGGTTTGAAAACACTGAAGAAAAGCTTAATGATAATAAAAGGGAATTGGAGATAGGAGAATCTTCTTCACATGAAAAACCCCAAATTTGTTTATCACCTCAAAAGTGTGATGAACCAAAAGGGAATCATGTGAGAAAGATAATCCTAAATCTGATTTACCTAATCCTTACCAAACACCTATACCTTTTCCTCAAAGGTTAGTTCAACATAAACTAGACAAAAAGTTTGGCAAGTTTCTTGAAGTTTTTAAAAAGCTTTATATTAATGTTCCAATTCTTGAAGCTATTATTGAAATACCATCTTATGCCAAGTTTTTAAAAGAGATATTGTCTAGTAAAAGAAAATTGGATGATTATGGTACTTGCATGGTTACACTAACAGAAGATTATAGTGTGGTCATACAGAATAAATTGCCACCTAAATTGAAGGATCCAGGTAGCTTTTCTATACCCTGTTCAATTGGCACCCTATCTTTTGACCGAGCCTTATGTGACTTAGGTGCGAGTGTAAGTTTAATGTCTCTTTCTACTTACAGGAAACTGAATTTGGGAGAGCTAAAGCCTACATCAATATCTTTGCAGCTCGCAGACTCATCAGTGAAGTATCCTGTAGGTATGTTAGAGAATATTCCAATAAAGATAGGTGATTTCTCATACCTGCAGATTTTGTAATATTGGACATGGAGGAAAATTGTAGAAATCCTATCATTCTGGGTAGACCACTATTGGCCATAGCTAAAGCAAAAATTGATGTGGAATCAGAAAAAATTACCTTTGATATATGTGATAACAAGATCGAATTTAGTCTTAATGATTCAACAAACAAACTTTCATACTCAGGATCTTGTTGTAGTGTTGAAATATTTAATGATGAAATTTATGATTTCTCAAATTTGTTTGATGAAACCCCAAATAATGAATCTAACAATCTTTTTGAGGGTATTGATGAGAAATTGTTGAACAAGAAAAAGCCAAAGCGGAAGAGAAGAAGAGAAGGCTCTAGGATGATTGAGAAAATAGAAAGAATTCTGAGCAGATTTGGATACTGTTTCAAGATCGAGCCTTATGTTGTAAGATCAGAGTTGAGATCCAGAAATTCACTATCAAACCCGAGTGTTAAAGGGGCAAGCTAATGACCTTTAAATTAGCGCTTCTTGGGAGACAACCCAAGCTTTTTAACCCTTATTTTTGTTTTTATTAACTTAATTTTTGCTTAGGACTAATTTTTATTTTATTTTTGTAGGTTTTTCGTGATTTGGAGCAAAATACGGCAGTACCGTAAAGCATTTTACGGTACTGTATTTCAGTCTGCTCACGAACAGAAAGCTGCGACGAAATTACAGTACCGCCGTAAAGGATTTCACGGTACCATATTTCTGATCCAAAATCAACCCGAGAGTTCTTTCGTTTTTATGGCACTACCGTAAGGTAGTTTACGTGCCGTATTTATTTTGAAATTTTTGCTTTTCTTTTTTTTTAAAAAAAAAAAATCTTTACTGTTTGAATATTACGGCGGTACCGTAAAGCATTTTACGGTACCGTATTTTTGATGTCATTCTGAACAGAACATTGCCGAGATTTTACGGTGGTACCGTAAACTCTTTACGGTACCGTAATTCCGCGTCGATTTTGAACAGATGGTTTTTGATATTTTACAGCACCTACCGTAAACAATTTTACGGTGCCGTAATCAGGAATCTATTTCGAACAGAGAGTTGTTTCGAAATTACGGCACCGGCCGTAAAGTATTACACTGCCGTAAACAGCTTTCTGGCACGCGAGTCTGTACCGTATTTAGGGTTACAACCGAACTGTTTTTAGGGTTTTACCCTCGATCTCGCTCGTTCTTGCGCCGATTTTGGATCTTCGACTTTCTCCGACCACCTCAAGACACCGGCAACCGTTTCCGTTCAATCTTCGTCGTCGATTAGGTACCCATTTTTCCGATTTCATTGTTTTAGTGAGTATTGACGAACTTTCGCCCCTTTCGCTCGTTCTTGACAGTCCACTATTGTTCTTTGTAGCCATCTACAACAAAGACATAAGCAGATCAGTATCACATTTCAACCATTTATTTTGGATTTTTATATATGATTATTTCTCACTATTTTATTCAAATCAATAATCCTCAAAAATTGATCAAGAAGTCACTGAACTTCCTTAGTGAGATGGGATCCTCATTTCATACACGGTCTTGCGTTCCACGGGGGTGGGTTGTATTTCACAAGGTGACACATGCTTCCTGAGGTAGGAACACCGGCGAATTGCAACTTGGCAATTGGCCTTCTTAAAACAATTTTGGCGCTTTGTGTCCAACAGAGGCTGGATATAGCACAAAACCATAACTTCTTGAGGCTATCTCCAGAAATTTTATCATATGAATCAACACATATGAAAAATCCAGTCATGTCTAACCTGACCGTTATGCCCAGGCCCAATGATTTTCTTGTGGAAGGCGCGTCCAGAGTTTAACCAGACTGGTGAAATCATTGTCACCTCACGCCTCCTAAAGATAGATGGGTGTGACCCACGAGGGTGGGAAATAGTGCATAATACCATCGATCGATAGTTTGACGAGGGCTACGCGTTAGAAGACAAAAATGGCACTTAATATATAATTTAGCGAGCATTTTTGTGGTCTCGACACCACACGATTTTATTCTATTTCTACCATTACAAGTATGCAATCCTATAGTGGAATAAAACAAAGCAGTAAAAGCATGCTTAAACAAGAGCAGAAATAAACATGATGTGATCAAAGCCCAAACTCGGGTAACAAGCCCCTAGACCTAGTCCTAGCCACCTAAGCATTACCAAGGGCTCTGAGTCATGGGCCTATGCCACTAAGTCCTTAACTCAGCCCTGAGTGCCCTAAGGGCTCTGCTACAAAACCCTAGGCGCAGCAGCTCCAAGGGTCAGCTCACGAACCCTAAAGGCACCTTCCAGGAAACCCTAGATGTCCTCTTAAGTTCGGCCAGCCCTAGACTCCTCCTTCAAGCTAGCTCGCAAACCCTAGAGTCCTTCCAGGGTTCGGCCAATCTTGGATGCGCTATCCTCTTCTATGTATTTCACCATCCTTGAATGAAGCGTCACTTCACTTGCAAGGTGCATGATGCGTTGCATTTACATCATGTTTTTGCCTATATTTTATATGATATTTTGGGCTTATTTTATGATTTTATACTAATTTTTAGTATTTTTACTTCACTTGGTATAGAATTTTTACATTTCTTAGTTTTTATAAAAATGCAGGTAAAATAGCATGAAAATGATGGAATTTGCAAGTATTGAAGCTAGCACGGTTCTCGAGGAAATTACGAGGTCGCACGTCAAAATTGGGGTGAAAATAGTGTCAGACGCAATATTCACGGCCTTGGCGGTGAGTTTCGCGTTCGAAGGGCAAAAACGCGACTAAGTACAAAAATTCATAGAAACTTTCACAAGTGAGGCCGTGAATCCTTCACGGGTTGTGAATCTTTCTGTATACACAGGACTTTATTCACAAAAATATTTACGGCCTCAGCCATAAACTATTTATGAGTCATGAGTTTTTTCGCCCCTTCGTGTTTCTTACTTGATTCAACTCCAAATCGAACCAGAATTGAACCAAACTTTGCAGAAACCTTCCTAGATGGGTTCTACAGTGATTAGACTATAAAAAGAAGGATTTTGGAAGGGTTTCTGAAAGCTTCTACACACGAACATGAATAGAGGTGGCGATTAAGGCGAAAATTAACTTTCTGGGCAAAATTCGAGTAGGAAGATCATGCAAAGGAGGAATTGGACATTCCATCTTCATCTCTAGATCGAGGATAAGGATTTCCAATTATCTTTCTAGTGTTTTCTTGTAATCTTATTGAGTTTTCATGCAATTTTCATCAATAAACATGTTGTTTGCTTTGAACATGAGTGTGTGAACTTATTTTCGGGATTAGGGGTGTAGCCCACTGACATTCATGAATTAAACTTTGTATTTTTACTCTTTGTCATGATTATTATAGAGTTGATTTGATTAGAATTATGTTTATTTATATGACTTACCCTGATCAAGTATGTTTACATCTTAGACGTTCCGAGAAGGACCGGGAGGTGTATCGCAACGTCAGAACTATTCTTTTCAAACCTATGAATTCAATCACGAGAATAGTTTGAATTTGTTTGAAAGATTTCATGATTTTTCACAGAACTTAATGGGTCTATTCATGTCAATTGTCATGGGAGTAGGGGATTGATATGAATAGATATCGGATTATGCTTCGGGAGGAAGTAATCTGTACCTTAGGAAAAATCACTTTCAACACTATAATTTTTTATTCAAAGAATTTATTTTGCTATAATTCATAATTGTCAGCGTGGTGAAACCCCGACTCTTGACCTTTTGCATATTGATTTAAATCCCCAAAAACTACCTTTTTGTTTTCTCGTACTAGAAGCTTCCAAACAAAAACATCATCTAAATCGTCTAGCTATAGATCGACCGTGTAATCGATACTTGACCACCAGATCCTCGTTGGGAACGATGATCTTTTTATTACTTCGATAAATCCGTATACTTGCGGACGCATTAGTGCACCAACATGGGATGCGCCCCCCTTGCTTGGATGTGCCATGAAGCAAGATTAGGTGGTGCGCCTCCTTCATCAGCCCATGAATCAAGAAGCACCCCTAAGGGCCTTCAAGCTCTCGTCTAATGATGGAAGATTAGCCACCTTTGCAAGCTAGGAGTGCCAACCCTCTTCATCAGCCCATGAGCCTCTAGATGCGCCTCTAGGAAGCATCAAGGCTTGGCTAAGGAAGAGATTGGCCCCTAAGGTTGCTCCATCTTCATGATCAGCCCTTGAACCTCTTGATGCACCAATAGGAAACCTAGAAGGCATCAAGGTTCAGCCAAAGAAGAAGATCAGCCCCTTAGGTTGCGCCACCTTCATCATCAGCCCTTGAACTTCTTGATAGGCAACTAGGAAACCCTAGAAGGCATCAAGGCTTGGCTAAGGATGAAGGTCAGCCCCCTAACTTGATTAGATTGCACCATCTCATTGATCAACCATCATCTGTCATGTGTACTATCTAGGTAACCCTAGAAGCCACTCAAGGTTAGGCAAAGAAGGGGATGCGCCACCATGGGAGTTGAGGTGCGCCAACCCTAACCCTAGCTGCCAACCCTATATGTGCCTCTAGGTAAACCCTAGAAGCCACCCTAGATTCGTCTAGGTCAAGGTTGCGCCACCTTGAGAAGAGGCGTAAGGGAGAGAGGAGAGGAACGCCATAAGAAGTCTTCCCTAATCTTCAATTTGATTACAAAACAAAATTGAAATTCAAAATTGAAAGTTGGCACGCATGCCTCACAATAATACATCACAGGCATGACAAATTTGGGGTTGTCTTTGTTCACACCACAATGCATAAAATATCCTACTCATGCTTTTCTACATGCTATGAAAAAACCAATACATAATTGATTTTAGTTTTTCATAAAACCCTTCCTTAATTTTTAGCGACTCTGCATCATCTATTCTTTTTATTTCATCCTTCTCACGAGTCTACAAGGGGTAACCACCCCTTGCAATCCTTGCCCGATAGAGATTAGGGCAATCACCCAGTTTATGCCCCGCATAATTTCCTATGGGTCTTGCACTATAGGTCTATCATACAAGTGCAAGGAGGGATAAATTCTTCCACATAGGGTCTATCCCACATGTGAAGAATACAAAACAAGCAAAGATGAGAGAGGCGAAAATAGAGGAATTATTTTTCAACAGAAAAATCATGGCATAATATTTTCAAAAATAATTTTATGATATGTAGGCTACTACAGATGTAGAAGTACACCATCGGGCCCTGTAAGATCCCTCTGATTCCTCGGTTGGGAATCCCTGGGCCAAATTTAAAAATTTTATTACAACGGAAGCATGGGCCCAAAACAGAATTCCTAGAGCGCCAGAATCATTTACGAGTGAGAAACCGATGGATGTGAAGAGTAGTACCTTTCAAGCAATTCTTAGAGCAAACGTCGATGATGAAGATGCGCACAGGAACATCCTCTACAGTCGCACACACACGGGCTCCTCAAGTCCTCTCAACCTTTACGCTTGGTGCTAGCCTCGGAAGGTGAGATCCACGCCTAGGAGGCTTGCTTGTTGCTTACGCCAATCACCAAGAAGGAGCACCAACAGCTATCCCTTACTTGGTTGCAAGGAGTGGGTAGCACTCCCACTTGTGCCAAGGCTTGATGAGGAAGAAGGAGGAGTGCCAAGGAGAGGTGAGGACCACTACCACATGTGTAAGGTCCTTCTTAAACCTTGCTGCCCTCTTCTTGCACTTTGGGCCAACACCAAAGAGGAAGAAGGGTGGTGGCTAGAGCAAGAGGAGGCGGCTTGGGTTCTAGAGAGAAGAAAGGCGGCTAGGGCTTGGATGAATGAATTTGCAAGCACCTATGCCCCTCCTTATATAGAGATTTGAGGCGGGTCCCCTCACTTAAGTTACGAATATAAATATTCATTTTAATCTTTTAAGTTACGAGTGGCCCCCACAACTTAAGTTACAAATATAAATATTCATTTTAATTACTTAAGTTGCAAGCAGCCCCCGCGACTTAAGCTGCATATAAAATAAATATAAATATTTATTTTAGTGCTAAAGTCATGGGCCCCCTCTAGTTACGTTTTAATTAAATCGTAAAAGCCTCTGAATAATTCTGGAGCTAAAATACGACTTTTGACCCATCAACTAGACCTAGTCTATCGAGGTCACCCAAAGGTTAACTATAGTCACCCAAAGGTCAACTAGGGTCAAAATGCAACCAAACTTTATATGATCATCTTAGTCTCATCATATGCATCCGCGATGCATCAAACTCCCAAATAGATCTGAGTCAACCTAATGACTCGTATAGGCTATCCAATTAGTATGAGAACTTGAGTGTCAAGGTGTTTGACCCTGTAGGCTCTTCAGACATTGGCAATGATAATCTCAAATCATCACAAGCAATGAGTAACACCTAGCAGTACATCATTGTTACCCAAGTCTTTAATATGGAGTCATCATCGACATCCCCTAAAACTACGATAAAGTATAAGTATGCGTTTATCCTTTTGCTAGGCTGATGTCCAAATTGGACAAGCGTGTCACACTTGTTTATCCCAATAAAATGGTAACTAAATCAGATTCTCACCTGGGTATAACCATACACTTTCAGTCATGCAACCATATAGGGGCGCCATGGACATCAAGCTTCCTCGAAAGGAAGGGGTAAATCCTATCTTAGCTCATTGAATCTCTCTTATGGCTTATGATACACCCGATGACAACCATTATGATTCTTTTACTACGGCGAAGCATTAGGTTGTATCAAAGTGCATCACTTACCATATAGATATGTCAATGCCCTCAAGTCAAGGACAAGCATACCTCTGTCACTGTGATATTCATCTTGTGACAACAAGATGAATCCTTACAACAAGTCGGTCCAGTATATCTCCCTTGATATACCCATATGCCTACGTTGGCAACCTGTGCTCAACCAGTGCATATACCAGTCTTAAATTTATCATAGTTGTCCCATATGCACTATGATACTTGACCGGGGACAAAAACAGAGACTAGATAAAATCTATCTCTAGGGACATTGTTTATGCAAATGTACATATGTGGCAAATGTGCTAGATGCATAACAACGACTATGCTAGGATATGTTATCTATCAAACATAGATGTGACACACATTACACTCAACTAAACATAGGTCCTAGGGCATCAGGACTAACAGATCTTTCATCTTTGATCCTTGACTAATGATCCCCAATTCTTAATCCTTTTTCCAATATCCATGAACCTTGACCTTTGATCCTTGGACCTTGATCTTGGATACTTCCTTAATCCTTATGCCTTGATCTTGAATCCTTCAACCTTGATCATTGATCACTAATCATTTATCTTTGAACATTGAGCTTTGATCCTTAAGCCTTAACCTTAGATCTTATATCCTTGATCCTTAAGCCTTAATTTGGATATGCAAATCTTTATCCTTGATCTTTGATACTCGAACCTTCATCCATAATCATTGATATTTCATCCTTGATCTTTGACCATTGATCCCTAATCCTTAATCCATTATCCAATATCCTTGAACCTTGACCATTGATCCTAGAACCTTGAATCTTGATCTTAGATTGTTCCTCTTTCATCTTTCATCCTTCATCCTTAATCTTGAATCCAATATCATTGAAAATAGACCCCTGATCCTTGAGAATCTTCATCCAATATCTTACCTCTTTCATTCTAATACTTAATCCTTCATCCAATATCTTTGATAATTGACCCTTGATCCTTCCTCTTTCATCTTTCATTATCTTTCATTCTTAATCCAATATACATCCTTATGCCTTGATTTGGATCCTTTATCCTTAATCCTTTATTCTTAAACCTTGATCCTTGATCCTTCATCATTGATCCTTAAGACTTTTTTTTATACATAATCCTTGATCCTAAAATTCAAATCCTTGATCTTTGTGTCTTGATCCTTTATCCTTAATCTTTCTTCAATGATTCTTGATCCTTAATCATTAATCCTAGATCTTTCATCGTTCATCTTTGTACATTGTTCCTTCATCCTTCATCCTTGATCTTACATCATAGATCCTGGAGCCTTAATTTGGATACTTATTCTTCATCCATGATCTTTGATACTTGAATATTCATGCTTGATCATTTATCTTTTATCCATGATCCTTAACCATTGAACCCTATTATTAATCCTTCTTCAAATATCCTTGAACCTTGACCCTTGTTGATCTTGGATCCATCCTTTTTCATCCTTCATCTAATATCCTTGAACATTGACTCTTGATCCTTCATCCAATATCCTTCCTTTTTCATCCTAATGCTTAATCCTTTATTCAATATCCTTGAATATTAACCATTAATCCTTTAACCATGATCATTAAGAATTATCTTTGAAATATAATCCTTGATCCTATAATCTAAATCCTCGATCACTAATGCATAATCTTTCATCGTTCATCTTTGTTCCTTTGTCCTACATCCCATCATGCCTGATCCTACATCCCTATTCCTTGAGCCTTAATTTGGATAGTTGATTTTTTATTCTTGATCATTGATACTCGAACCTTTATTCTTGATTTTTAATCATTGATCTTTCATCCTTAATCCTTGAACATTGACCTCTAACCATATTACTTCATCCAATTTCTTAAAACCATGATCCTTGATCTTGATCCTTCCTATTTCACCCTTCATCCTTAATCTTTCATCCAATATCCTTGAACATTGACCCTTGCTCAATGAATCTTCTTCCAATATCCTTCCTCTTTCATCTTAATCCCTAATCTTTCATCCAATATCCTTGAACAATGACACTTGATCTTAGGACCTTGATCTTCAATCTTTCCTCTTTCATCCTTTATGATCTTGCATTCATAATCCTTTATTCTTGCTTGTTGGCCCTGAGTTGGATACTTGATCCTTTATCCTTGATCATTGATCGTTAATCCTTGATTCTTAAACCTTGAGCCTTGATCCCTAAGGCTATCTTTGATACATAATCTTTGATCCTTGAATTAAATTTCTTAATTTTTTTGTCTTAATACTTTATCCTCAATCCTTCATTAATGATTCTTGATCTTTGATCACTAATGTATGATCTTTCATTGTCCATCTTTGTGCTTTGTCCCTTCATCATTAATTCTTCATGTCTGATCCTACATCCTTAATTTATATACTTCATTCTTTATCCATGATCTTTGATACTTGATATTGATCCTTGACCCTTGGTCTTTGAATCTTAATTTTGGATCCTTCCTCTTTCATCCTTTATCTTTAATCCTTACTTCAATATCTTTGGATATTGGCCCTTGATCCTTTAGTCATCATACAATACCCTTCCTCTTTCATCCTAATCCCTAATCCTTCCTCTAATATCCTTAAACATTGACCCTTGATCCTTCAACCTTAATCTTTAATCCTTCCTCTTTCATCCTTCATGATTTTTTTATTTTTAATCCCTTATTCTTCTTTGTTGGGCCTTGATGTTGATACTTGATCCTTAATTCTTAATCCTTGATTCTTTAACCTTAAGGCTTTAGCCTTCATCATTTATCCTTAAGACTTATCTTTGATGCATAATACGTGATCCTAGAACCTAAATCTTTGATCTTTGCATCTTGTTCCATTATCTTTAATCCTTTTTCAATTATTCTTGATCCTTGATCACTAATCCTTGATCTTTCATCCTTGAACTTTGTTCATTGTTCTTTTATCCTTAATTTTTCATGTTTGAACCTACATCATTGATCCTAGAGCCTTAATTTCTTTATCCATGTGATCTTTGACACTCGAACATTCATCCTTGATCCTTGACTATTGATCCATATCCTTAATCCTTCATATAATATTGTTGAACCTTGATCTTAGATACTTCCTCTTTCATTCTTCATCCTTAATCTTTCATCCAATATCCTTGAACATTGACCCTTGATCCTTGAACCTTCATCCATTATCCTTCCTCTTTCATCCTAATTCTTAATCCTTTATATAATGTCCTTGAACATTAACCCTTGATCCTTGAACCATGATCTTGGATACTTCCTCTTTCATCCTTTATGATCTTTCATTATTAATCCTTTATCCTTCATTTTTAGACCTTGGTTTGGATCCTTGATTGTTTAACCTTGAGCCTTGATCCTTCATCATTGATCATTATACTTGATTCTTTGATACATAATTCTTAATTATATAACCTAAATCCTTGATCTTTGTAGCTAGATCCTTTATCCTTAATCTTTCATTAATAGTTTTTGATCCTCGATCACTAATGCATGATCTTTGATCATTTATCTTTGTTCCTTATTCCTTCATTCTTAATCGTTCTTGCCTAATCCTACATCTGTGATCCTTGAGCCCTAATTTAGATGCTTGATTCTTTATCTTTGATTTTTGATACTCAAACCTTCATCTATGATTCATCATCATTGATCTTTCATCTTTGATCCTTGACCATTGATCCCTAATCCTTATCCTTGATCCAATATCCATGACCCTTGATCTTTGAACCTTGATCTTGTTCTTCCTATTTCATCCTTAAAATCCTTCATCCAATATCTTTGATCATGGAACCTTCATCTAACATCCTTCCTCTTTCATCTTAATCTCTAATCCTTCATCCAGTATCCTTGATCATTGACCCTTGATCCTTGAACCTTGATCTTCGAACCTTCCTCTTTTATCCTTCATGATCTTTCATTCTTTATCCCTTGTTCTTCATCTTTGGGCCTTGATTTGGATCCTTGATCCTTAACCCTTAATCCTTGATTCTTGAACCTTAAGCCTTATCCTTTCTCATTGATCCTTAAGAATTGTCTTTGATACATAATCCTTGATCCTAGAACCAAAATTTGTTATCTTCTTATCTTAATCCTTTATCCTCGATTCTTCATAAATGAATCTTGATCTTCGATCACTATTGAATGATATTTCGTTGTTCATCTTTGTTCGAGGCCCCTTCATCCTTAGTTCCTCATGCCTGGTCCTATATCCTTGATCCTTGAGCCTTAATTTAGATACTTGATTCTTTATCCTTGATCTTTGATACTCGAACATTTAACCTTGATACTTGATATTACATTCATCCTTAACACTTATATTGATCTTTCATCCTTGATCCGTGAGTATTGATCCATAATCTTTAGTCCTTCATCCAATATCCTTGAACCTTCACCCTTGATCCTTGAACCTTAATTTTGGATCCTTTCTCTTTCATCCTTAATGCTTAATCCTTCATTCAATATTTTTGAACATTGACCCTTGATCCTTTAGCCTTCATCTAATATCCTTCCTCTTGCATCATAATCCCTAATCTAATTCTTCATTCAATATCCCTGAACATTAGCCCTTGATCTTTGAACCTTGATATTGGATTTTTCCTCTTTCATCCTTCACGATCTTTCATTCTTAATCCTTGGACCTTAATTTGGATACTTGATCCTTTATCCTTAATCTTTGATCCTTAAATTGATTCTTTATTGTTGATTATTAAGACTTCTCTTTGTTACATATTCCTCTTTCATTCTTCAACCTTTATCCTTCATTCAATATCCTTGAACATTGATCTTTGATCCTCAAACCATTATCCAATATCCTTCCTCTTTCATCCTAATTCAGAATCCTTCATCTAATATCCTTGAATATTGAGCCTTATCTTTCCTCTCTCATCTTTCATGATCATTCATTCTTAATCTTTTATCCTTGATCCTTTGGCCTTGATTTAGATTCTTGATCCTTGATCCTTGATTCTTAGACCTTAAGCCTTGATCTTGCATCATTGATCCTTAAGACTTGTCTTTAATACATAATCCTTGATCCTATAAGTAAAATTCTTGATCTTTGTATCTTGATCATTTATCCTTAATACTTTATCAATGATTCTTGATCTTTGATCAGTAATGTATGATCTTTGATTGTTCATCTTTGTTCCTTGTTCCTTTATCTTTAATCCATGCCTAATTGATGCAAGAGGACCCACCTCGGCAGCTCCAGAACCAAAGAAACAGGGCTATTCTGTGGACTTACCTCCAGATAAGGTTCCACCTCCCCTAAAAAGTTCAAAGGGGCCCGATGCAATCATGATAAGGCGATCTCAGCGTTCAAGTCAACCATTAGAGCGGTACACATGCGTCATCAGTCCATTATCAGCCCACATGGAGGTAGTGCGGCCCATGGGCTGGCACCCCGGCCACCTGAAGCCCCGGTCAACGATCACTACCATAACCAGTTGACCAACACAGTCCAAGAACAAGCTAGTACAGTGATGAATCAGCCCACCATCAGCAAATTTTGTTGTTTCATCGCTGCATGCTCCAAGATGGTTTGACGGCCCAGTCGTAGCCCAGAAGGCCCAGTTGTAGCCTAGAAGGCCCAGCCCATGCGCCAGCTTTAGATTCCCTCATCTACTTTAGTTGGTAGTAGTTAGTTAGCGCTTACATCAACATGCTTGCATCAGCAGCATCTTGACTGCTTTTAGTTTGTTAGAGTAGGTAGTCATGTTTGTGGTGTGATATTCCCTAGTCATGCTTAGGGTGTGATATTCCCTAGTCATGCTTGGGTGTGATATTCCCTCCCTTTACTCTATAAAAGGGAGCTAGAGTGTAGTTGTTCCTTAGCTTTCTTGTGTGATAGGAGCTCACTTCGGAGAGGTTAGAGTGTGGAGCAAGGTGTGTGATCCTTGGCTCGGTCTCGATTCCTTGCCTACCGGTTGTAATTATCTTTCATTTCAAAGAAGTAAATCGCACCGCCAATGCGTCAGGTTTGCCTATTTTTGGATTTTCATTGTGTTGTTCTTGCTTGATTCCCTTACCCACGGGAATCCGTATGCCGGAGATGTGGAGGTTCCTTGGCTTTGATGTGACCGCAGGTTCATAGGCGCACGAGCTGAGTCACCACTAAGTCCACTGCCCTTGTTGCCGTGCTGTGCTTAAATCGCTCGCTAAGAGAGGTTAGTGAGTTTCATTTGCATAGTTGGGTGTCATTGGTTTCTTCGTCTCTGTGTTGCCCCGAAACGTATTCATCGCCGTTTACCGCATTGTTCTCGCTGGCTTTCACGTTGCTCATTTTCTAACACGCATTTTACTTCCCTCATCTCCAGACCCTCTCATGTTTTCCGAGCATCGTCTCATAAACCCATAGAGTACAGAGCTAAGGACCAACCCACCTATAGTAGCTGCATCAAATTTGCTATCAGAGGAGTTGCGTGTTCAATTCTTATTGTTCGAACGATCCAACTGCATTGCATCTTCATATTTCTGCACGCTTTCATCATTTGCATTTTGAGTTATACCTTGTTTGTGCATGGTGACTACGAGGTCACAAACCATGTCCCAGTCCCTGATTCCCAAGAGTCTGTCCTACCCTCGGAAGGGTCTAAGGACCAGCTTGGTTCGAATGATGCCCTGTCTTCACGAATAGACAAAATGGAGAATTTTTGTCCCCAACTTAGTCGACTGCTCATGCAGTGCATGGATCAACTCACGGCTTCTCTCAAGGGTGTAAGTGATCGCCTCGAGTCTTTGGAGAAGGGTAGTCTACTATTGCTATATAGGTCACATTAGCACTAGTTGGGGATGACTTTATTGTTGTGACGAAGAAATTATTATCGAATGCAACTATATACGACTTATGGGTGGAAAGATGTAGATGAGGTTGTAAAA
>CM050438.1:71554290-71569696 GCA_027562315.1 Costus pulverulentus
GGGGGGTATCCTTTACAAATATACAAAGTTATATAAATAGGCTTTTACTAAATATATCGAATACAAATTTAATCTAATATACTTAATTACTCGCTAACATTAGAGTAATGGACAACCATTAATTAACTTCTATTTACATCTAAGTAGTCTTAGCTTATGCTAATGTGTTTGTCATAATTTGTCTCAGTTTTGCTTTGTAATATTGTCCTTACTTTTTTCCGGAGACCATAGCTGCACTACTATAGTATATTTCTAGTTGACTTGCCTGTTCACTTTAAAAGGTAAATAACTAGTTATACAAATCAATGGCTCTGGCAAGTTGTCAATAAAAATTTAATACATTGAATTGAAAAATGTAGTGTATTTCCTGTCTGATAGTGCCTTTGTTATATATATATATATATAGCCCGACTAATAATGATTTTTAGTTGTTGATTTAAAATTTTAAAATTAAAGTTTACATCATTTGTCTTCTTATTAAAAATATTGATTACACTACATATTACCTTCTTTATTTTAGTTGTTCTATATGTCATTGTTGATTATAGTAAAACCAAACATTTAGTGGATTTTTTCCTTGAAAATGGAAATAATGCACTTTGCTATGAGTCCTGAGCAAAGAGGGTTCTTCAGTATTTGCATTGAATCTTGACTAAACAATTTATCAAACTTTAGGAATTTCACATCCCAATTACTACTTTATAGCCGTATTTTTCATCTTGGTGAATCCCTGTGAAGATGATGTAATTCTGCATTTGTTGCTCCTATATCATTATTACATTTGTTGTTGACAGAAGATGAATTCAGCAAGCTAGAAGTTCTTCGTTCATGTTTTCTTCATCTATTATTTATGACATTCCATCCTCTATTCTTCTCTGGTTATAATTAACTTGTTAATTTTTGCCGTTTGATGAGCTTGTAACTTCGACCATCTATGATTTATTAACCCAAGGATAACTTGAGAAAACATTATGTACATTATACTAGTTGATTCTTTTCTGCAAATTGCAACAATGTCCAAACACTTGAATCGTGCTGTTCCTTCGTATTGATTTCAAATTTACAAATAATATTTCTTTTCCTAGTCTTCTGTCTTTTTTGCCTTTTGTATGTATGAATATGATTTTGATGAGTATCTAATTACTTTACATTAAGTGTCTTTGTTACTTGCGTAATTGAATTTGCAAGGAAAATTGTATTTACTAGTGATCATGCTCTTAAGCTAGAGTGGGTGCCAATTTGGATTGCTATAGTAGGAAGTGGTTATATTGGACTTGAATTCAGTGATGTGTACACAGCCTTTGGTAGTGAGGCAAGAAGTTATTCATAGATACTCCTTTACTTACAAGCTATGATTACTCTGTGCTGATTTATGTTCAGCAACAAAATCTTTTGTACTATTTATTTACTTTTTCTTTTACTAGTTTTGATGCTGAATTTTTTTTCCTTACATTGTTTGTTTCCTAATTTTCATTGGTCATAGAAGCATTGGCATTTTCAAATCCCTGGTTAGATACTCGGGTCACATGAACGTGATTTCTTTTGATTCATTATTAGGTTTAATTTTTCTAATTGTCCATATTGGTTCAATTTGGTATTGGTACATAAAGCAAGTTGTAACCTATGAGTATTAGTACCCAGTATGAATCCTTACCAAGATAATAGTATGAACTGATGTTTGAAACCTCACTTCTACTAAATGCATAATGACATTAGCAGAGACATGTTTTACATTTGGCTAGCTATTGTTGTTTTCTTCAATGGGACAATGGTAGTGGTCAGCCACAGTAGCCTTTAGGTCATTGTTTGTTACTAGCTCATAGTCTTCAGTAATGTTCTAATTTAGTAAAAATTCCTTTGGCCCTGGTCTATGTTTTAAGTACTGGCTAAACCCAATAATGATGGTATTGGTCAATACCACTATCTATATATGTATTAATGCAGATATGGTACCTATCGGTACGAGGTAAAACTAGTACATATCACCCACACCAGGTGATATGAAGCGGTTTTTGCATCCTTTTGTGAAATAGAGTTTCATGTGCTACTAAAGTTTGAATAGCTATAAATCATGGTTAGCTTGCTTTGGTGTTGAAGATTTATTATATTCAGACCAAATATATTGGTTATATGCGACTAAATACTGATCAAATATTCAACAAAAGGCTTGTGCATCACAATGTTTAGTTTCTCTACTTTGACTAAAACACTTAACTAATGCCTGGTTTTGATCCTGGGATAGCAAAGCTAGCATAGATAATTCTCATGAATCCTAGGAAGATTGATTATCATATGGATCATAGGTGTATTTGCAAAGAAGGTTTGTATTCTTGTTGCCCAAGCCTATATTTTATGCTTCTTTTGGATTGATAATTAAGCCATAGTAATATTTGTGGTATATGTTTTCATAGATCACACCAGCAAGGGATGGAAAACCAATTCTTATTGAACTTATTAAAGCCAAGACAAATGAACCAAAAGACACTATAAAGGTAATTAAATGTATGTCAGTTTCTGTTTTAGTTTATTGTATCTATATGTTCTTCAAAAAAAATTCTAAGATGGTTGAACTACTGCAGATTGCCTGGTCAAAGAATAATTGCCGTATTTTTTATGAAGAAGTTTGGTAGCATAACTCATTATGATACAGTGATTCTCGGTTCATCAAATGCTATGTAAAATAGCATATGTTTTGTAACTAAAAGATGTGTTACACAAAGTTTCTTTTTTCATGAAATTGTTAAAGCAATAGATTAACTAGACTGGACAACTCCCTATTGATTGTCTACGTACCTCTAGGCTATTACTTCATTTTTTAACTTGCATTAATAATCAATGTTGGCTGTCAGAAATGATATAGAACAAGATCATTGAGAATGCAGAAAGTTATTTCTCTTCCTATATGTTCAGCTGGCATGTACGTATTTTGTTGCAGTGATTGTTGCAAGCAACAAGGGTGCATGTCTATGCCTCTCACATAACTGGTGGCTATGTTATGGTTTAGCTTACACATTTCTGTGCTGCAATGCCATTAGTATCACTAATGAGCAATTGCTGCTGTGAGCAGCATGAGGTTATGGAAGAGAATAATTCTGAACATTTATCAGAAAACATAGTTAGTAGATTGATACACCAAAGATTAACGTGGGACTTACTCATATAACATCGTGAACCCAACTCAAACTCTCCCCTTACTCTCAACATGAATCATAGATATTGCTCATGACTAGATTGGTATAAAATGTGAAGAATCAAATAGGGACAAGTAGCAAAGAATTTAATTCTATTTGATTTTCAAGGGTAGTGAATAGATTGAAAATTCTTTGACATCACAACATCTCTCACAAATAATAGTCCACCTCTAATCAGCATAGTACTAAATTCGGTCATAAGGGGGGTTACATGTCTATGCCTCTCACAGAATTGGGCTATGTGATGGTCTAGCTTAGACAATTTTGTGCTGCAATGTCATTAGTATCACAAATGAGCAATTGCTGCTGCCGATGAGCAGCATGATGATATTGAAGAGAATAATTTTGAATATTATCAGAAAACATAGTTAGTAGGCTGATACACCAAATCAATGTGGGACTTTGCATTAAGATTTGTCCTCATTCAAAAATTGTGCAGAGTTTCTTATGTTGTTTTCATTACAAAACATTGGATTTCTACTCACAACATTCCAATTATGAGAGTTGAAACAAATTAGAATTTTCAATTCTCTACAAAGTTTAGGAGATAGAATATTTTCAAGAACAAGTAAATCATAATAATCTTGATAACCATTCACAAACATATTGTCATGTCGTCTTGTGGATTTATTATTCTTATCGATATATCTGTTTTTATGTATTTTCTATTAATTTGATGTTCACTCTTATTGACCAATAAAATACTTACTCACATAACATCGTGAGCCCAACTCAAACTCTCCCCACGCTCTCAACATGAATCATAGATATTATTCATGCCTAGCTTGGTATAGAATATGAAGAATAAAATAGGGACAAAGAGCAAAGAATGTAATTCTATTTGATTTTCAGGGGTAGTGAATAGATTGAAAATTCTTTGACATCACAACATATCTTGCAAATAATAGTCCACCTCTAATCAGCATAGTGCTAAGTTCAGCCATAAGGCCATGGGTTACTCAGATGAGGGTGTGTTCTAGATGATCCTCTATTGGTGTTGAGTTTCAACATCCTTATTTTCCTCTATTCCCTCCCTCATTTCTTCCCTTTCATCTTCAATTGACCTATTATAAATGTGAAAGGATATTGGAATAACATTTTAGTAAGTAAAGTTACGAGAAAAATCATTAAAAAAAGTTACAACATAAAGAAAACCATCTTTTGTTATTGGAATAGGACTAGGAGCCAAAATATCAGAGTTTACAAGATGGAAAGGAGGTGTCCTTGTACTGACGCTAACGATAAAGAAACATTGATCTTGTTTACCTAATTGGCATGCATTACAAATGATAGATAGGACTCTAACAACAAATATTGTTGAAGATGGCCATGATGGATGGTGTGGAAAGAATGATACAAACAAACAAAGTTATTAGCTATATCAGATGTAGTTGTCATCCAAACAATATATATGTTAAGATGGTGGTTCTCTTTAAAATTATAGATTGAAGTAGTCACCCATACTCAATGGTGGGGATGTTCATAGTAGACTTGGTGTTGCCAGAAGTAAGAATGTGATAGTGGTAGATTTGGGAAATATCGTATGTTGCTATGGAGATGGTGAGTTAGCAAATCTCTAGCAAGTTTGGTATGTGGCGGCTATTTAAATTTTTGTTTGTAAGTATAGTTGGTCTTGCCTCAATGAATACATAGAGGAAAAGACCTAACCTTTGCCTAAACCTTGGCATGTGCCAAAATGTCCACCATAACTCCATGATTCTAGGGTCATTAATGTATTTATTTTAGAGGTGGTGAAAGTAGAGGAGATGCCATCTTATGCCATAGAATCATGTAACTATCATGAAAAGACATTTTGAGAATGGATATAGTACGGATATAGTAGTATTATCTATCAATAACTATTCCTATGTAAAGTAAGATTCATTTAGACCTTTTCCTACACCAAGTAGTCTTTGTCATTGTTGTAGTGTTGTCATCAATGTTGTCAAATTAGGCAAACAGTTCCGAAACGAATGTAGGATCTAAAATATGGTAGGATCTTACGATCCCACAATCCAAGTCTTAAGATCGGGTAGAATCTTACAATCTCACCGATCCTACTTGATCCTAAGTTAATAGGTAAACTAAGTTTATATCTGATTACTATTATATCAAAAATTAATAATCTATTATGACAAAAATCTTAAATTAATATGTGATGTAATTTTTTGTCTTTAATTGTCATTATTTACTCTTTCTTTGACAAACATTCATCAACTTAACGTTCTTATCATTTACAACTATATTTATCTACTTCAACTATTTATTAGAATCAAATTTGTGATCTTTATTATTGTTATTACCATATATTCCTTTATCTTTATCATTTTATATGTTTTTATGTTATTGTCTTCATTTCATTGCATACCTTTGTTGTTACTAGTTTCATTGTACACTTTTGTTATATCCATCTTCTATTAACCTATCACTTAACAAATATTCGATTTCATAATTTTATACTATACCATTAATACACCTAAATAATATTTTAGATAGATATATATATATACCTTAATATATAATACTAAATAAATATATATTAATTTTTTATTACTTATTACTTATTAGAATATTTATCATACTCTTAAGCCTAATTAAATGAACATATTTTAAAATACTATATATTTTAGGTGATTTGGTATAATCTTACGATCTGATCCTACATTTCGATCCTACAAAGCCTTTATTGTTCCTAGCTAGGATCTCGATCCTGACAACTTTGGTTGTCATATATATTGTAGGGGGATAATAGTTTGATATTTCATCCCATTTTCTCTTTAAGAGAGAATAATACTCCAATAAAGGTCGACCATCTTGTTTAGGCCATGGTATATAAAGATAAATATAACTTATTAGTACCGTTGGTCATGTATCTATATGGTCTAGTATCAAGTGGTAAGTATTGGTCCGACAATGGAGTGGTATACTAGTACATATTAGTATTTAAAACCTTGGTTGAGATTAAAGATGTCTCTATATAAGTGGTAAACATGATAAATATTTTGTTATAGTATATAAGTGGTGGCCAAAAACTCTCAAATTGCCTTTGCATTATTTGGAAACGTCACTATTAAAGCAATATTAGGTAAAATTGCCATATCAAACTCATAAGAACCTCCTGTTTTGGCAGGAGAGTATCTAAGTAAATACTATACAGATAATGCCCAGAGTAAATAGTTGATACAATTTAGTTTGTTGTCATCCAAATGGTTGCAATAGATTTTAGGCCATGGTTTATGGCAAGAAAACCAAATAACATTGAGAAGAATCAAAGAAAAATTGGGCCATGGATAAAATATAGAGATCAAAATTTAAGCCTAGACTGCTAAATAAACCCCAGAAGGATAAAGAATGTAGAGAAACTCGTTAGCGCTACAATTTGCAGATGGAGAAAAGTTATGGTAATAATGAGATGTTGATTGGCAAGATGTGGCAGCAGCAAAGAGGATGATGGGTGTGAAGTGGTGGTGGCGAAAGGAGATGGTGATGATTATTGTTGCTCCGATACTATAATAGAAGAGAAAAGAGAAAACCAATTATTTTTGGTTGATTCTATAAATATATGCCCTTAATAGATAGAGACATGCTAAAATAATTATAAAATAAGATATTTGATAAGTTAATAATAAATGCATAAAGAAAATATAAACTCTAGCTATAAATGTATGAACGGGGTTCTTTCCTAACAACTTAAGCTTGTTAAGAATAAGAGGTAACCTAAATGATTCTCAATATCCATAAATTTACTCTCTACCTATATCTGAGGAGATGTTATATTAATATTATAGATATGTCTAATGTAGTTTGGAGTTTGGTCTGTAATGATGTACTAGACCTATCTCAACCGATAGTAGAATGGTCTTGGACCACTATATATATACCACTCATTTAAGACCGTTTTTAAACTTTGATTTGGACACATAGATAAACTCATGAAAATTGACAAGTTGACTTAATAGTGCTTTCTTGAAGTAGTATTATTCTCTATTCACTCTATGACTTGCAACTTTTTTATTTTATGTTGTATTGGATTTAATGAAGTTAAGTTATTATTTAAATATCTATGGTACTTGAGTTTTTATTATTAAAGTAGTCATTTATTTGTTTCTTTTGTTAATATATTGTGCTATATGTGAGATTATGATGTTCCATGTCCAAGTTATTTGTAGCCTCAAGCAAGAGAGCTAAGAAGGATGGGTTCACAATAAGTGTTGCCAAGACTAGTTTCAAGGCGAACACAAAAGCTCTAGTGGAGAGTGAAGGGGAGGGGCTCCCTCTGTTGACGTTTACCTTTCAACTTGTGGAATAGACACTCAAAGAAGCTCATTGTTTATTATTCTGATGGCTGCTTTTTATTGTTAATGTTTTTTGTTCCAAGATTATATCATATCTTCTTAAACTACATTGATATTTATATCTCAATAATTCATCCCGTTGCTGGAGTATATTTTGGAATTTTATGATTTAACTAAAGTAATTCAAAGTTGTATTAGCATCCCATTTGATTCAAGTTAATAAGTTACTAAGGTCGCCCTGAAATGAAAGGAGATGTAGGAAATACATACTTTATTACTACACAAGAGAAAATCTTTTTCATCTCTTAAATGAAAATATTCTCTGCTCTTGTAGTGAAATCAGTCACTATAAATCTGTTTTACCAATAAATGTGCTAAGTTTCTGATGGGACTACATGTTCTTGCTTACTACAAATGATCGGGAGATTTAAGTGATTAGTAATACAACTTGGTTATTTAACTTGATAATGATAAAAAATAACTTTTCTACTCTATAACTCATGCAACAAATGGTATTAGGCATTTTGTTCAATCTATATTTGCAGAACCTTATTGTTGATGGTTTCCTGTGTAGTTTTAGCACATCACACCATTATTTCTCTGTTTGTGAACATCTTTTATGTTGTATATTCTGATAAATTAAAACAACACTGGTTACAAAATATTTAGAATCTGAAATGTTTTCTTTGTTTCTCCTTGCCATCTATTTATGTTTAGTTTTGACATTATTTTGTTTTAATGCAGTTGATATACAGACCAGATAATGGGGAGATTCTTGGAGTTCATATCCTAGGGTTGTATGCTGCTAATCTTATCCATGAGGCAACAAATACTATAGCTTTGGGAACGAGAATACAGGTGACTTTAATTTCATACTGGATTCTCGTGACAGCAACTAGCCTAAAGTTCAATTTTTTTTCCCATATTAATGCATCTGAAGAACTTCAAGCATGCAATATGGGACAATTGTTTCTTTTACGCTGCAATGATGTTAATGAGGCTCCTTAAAATGTTTCATATCATTTCAACAAATTCTTTTTGAACTATCATGTGATTTATGAACTTATTTCAAGTTATACCAAATTGATGCAAATGCGCCAGGAATCTAAAGTATTTCTCAACTAAGATGGTTTTCTTCTTTTGCTATTGGGAAACCTGGAAATTATTTAAGTTCCTTTCGAATTTTTGTGGATCACAATCAATGTCATGCCATGTCTATGTCTATGGTCATGCCCCATGTCATGTCATGCTATTGGGGCATGGCTATTGCATAGCACATAGAATATGGCATGGGATGACGTGACAAGCAGCATGTCAATGGCATGGTATGGGGTATGGGATAACCATGACATGGCTTGGAGTATGAGACATGACAGATATGCAACATGGCCATGGCATGATAAGGCATAATTTGAGAGAAGGGGCATGACATGCTATAACTTATATGGGAATAGGGCATAGGGCATGGCATAGGGGATATCATGCCCTACCCCATGCTATATCCATGCACCATGGGTCATGACCATGGATGAGGCATGAAACATGGGATGACATACCACCTAGCTTGGCATGCGGTATTGCATGGGATGGCTCGACATGGCATGGGGTAGAACCATGGCATAGGGCATGGCCACGGACATAGATATGACATGGTATGAGCATAGGACATGGTATGACATGGCATGCAGTAAAGCATGACAACACATGACATGGAGTATCAAATGACAGGTATTTATACGACCACAGTCAGAATGAGGTATGGGGCAAGAGGCAGGCCATATAGTATGGCATGCTATAGCCTACATGAGACAAGGGGCAAGGGGCATGGCATGCGGTATAGCCATGGCCATGTCCCATGTCATGTCACGGCCATGCCCTATATTATATCATATCATGACCATGCTTTATGCCTTATACTATGTGCTATGCAATAGCCATGCCCCATGCTATGCCTATACACCATAGGGTTTGACAATGACACAAGGCATAAGGTATGATGGTGCAAGGATATAGTATGATTAGGGTATGACATGAGGCATGCATGACCTTGACAAGACATAGGGTATTGTGTATGATGATATGGTATGTAAGACAACTATGACATAGCAAAGCATGACATAACTTATGATAGGCCCTACAAGTGTACAGTTTCTATCGCAGTAGTAAAAATATCGTCCCAAGGGAGCAAGGTGTCATGTACCGACTTTAAGTATCATTGAGAGCTAGATAATTCAAATTCAAATTCAAATGAAAGAATTGCACTAAGACTAAATTATCGAATCGAAGAATCAACGACTATATGGGAAAATTACAGTTTTAGAAGTGTTCGGAACTTCAAGTTTTACCACGTTGAATGCTTTATATGCAAAACATTGAATCAGATTGAATAGAAAACGGATCTCCTTTTCTCGAAGTGCAATCCGATAGTAAGTAACTTAAGTCGATCACTCCTAGGGTATGGATTACCTTCTCTCGAAGCGTAATCCGGTGTCTAACTTAAGCTAATCTCCTACTCTCGTAGCAAAACTAACTTAAAAGACCCATTAGGCTCTATGATCATAAATCCTCGAGTGAGGTTGAACGACTCTCATAATTCAAGTCACAAGTTTAATTGAGAACGTTCGAGTGTTACGATCCACCTCTCAGTTCATCTCGTAACACTTAACACATACAAAAGTTTGGCCAGAACAATCATACGCAATAAGCATAACTCAATTAAATAAGTTAATTTACTAAAAATAACACTGAGATTCATAATAATGTTTTACACATGAGAATTTACTCAACGGGCTACACCCGAGTCCCGAACTAGGGTTTTACTCTAAAGCATATATCGTTTGACAAAGAAAACCCAAGAAAATATATTCAAAAAGAAGGAAAATTATAGAAAAAGGGTAGAAGACGATGAATCTTCAGTTTTCTCTCGAAAGTCCTAAAGAATATGGTTGAATCAAGCCCTCGAACAAGCAAAATCGCCCCTTTTCGCCCTAAGTCGCATTCCTCGAAAGTTCAACCCCCAAAACCACTCCAAAAATCCTATTTTATTACTCTATCTCTTCCTTAGGCAGTTAGGAAGTTTCCCTCCAAATTTTAGCAAATTCTGACTTCAGAATCACCAAATCGGGCGAAAAACCGTCGAAAAGTCGAATTTGGCGGAAGCTGTCACGGCCGTGATGGCCATCATGGCCAGGCCGTGATGAGTTGATCAGTCTGCGAGTAAGTCGTCACGGCTGTGATGGGAGGAACGGGTAGGCCGTGTCTAGCTCGCAAATTGCCGCAGAGTTCTACCGAGATGATCATGGCCGTGATGGCTGTCAGGGCCAGGCCGTGTTCTCTGCAGAAAGCTCTGATTTGCCTCAAATTTGACCTGTGACCTCCTAGCACTGTGAGGAATCTTCTCATAACATCAAATCATCAAAATCTTCACGAAAATATGGTACAATAACCTGCATTTCACAAAGAATGTGAAAAATAGTGAAGATTCTGTACTTGACGAGAAAAGATACTAAATTCAGATACAAAACAAGACAAAAGCCTGAAAAGATCATATGAATGGTACTTTAAATTATATAAAAATAACCCTAATCAAAATATCATAGACTTAAAATCTTGCTTATCCTCAAGCAATTAAACCATTTAGAAAATCAATGATAATGAAAGAAGAATGTTCTAAGGTCAAAGTATTGTCTAACATGAAAACGATTATACTCAATCCACTATTTAAGAATAAAATTCAGATACAATCAAAACTGATAACAAAAATAATTCTCAAAGGTAAACCTCAAATCTGAAAAGGAATTAAACACTATCACCATATTGAGACCATGCATAATCATCAATTCCTTATGTAGTCAGCCAATCTAACCAAGTTGCACCAAAAGAGCTTTTCAAATGACAATAATGGAATCATGAATTATAATCGGTTGGCTCAAGCTACTTCTCTGAATTTACCTTTAACCTTGTATCACGAAGGACAAACACTTGTAATGAATGCACCCCCGGTACTTAGTTAAAAAGCAAATTCAAAGTGTGTACACCACATAATGCACACAGACTCATTTCTTCATACTACAGTTAAAAGAAAGCAGAGTTGTTCACCTTTACCAAACCCCTTCTTTTCTCATGACTCTTTTATTCTTTTTTTATTGGCAGTGCCAAGTTGGATGAATCTTTTGGTTCATCGTCACTTAGGTACCACTGCCTCCTTTTTTTTTTCAAACACTTTTATTTTCTTTTTGGTTTTTTTTTCATTAAGAAAATTTATGCAACCAGATTGAAGGGCTGAAACAAGGAATAATATAATCATAACCAATCAACAACATAGCTTCGTGTCAATAATTAAGTCAGAAAATAAGGTTTAACCCAATGAACATTATTCATGCTACAGTAGAATCATACTCAATAATAATCTGAAAATTTGAATTGAATGCATATAAGTAGTCATACTAAGAACTACTTTAACACAAAGAACAAACTAGACTTTCTACATCATAGCTCTAAATAGCTTAATAACCAAAAACAAAGTCAAAATAACTGGAAAAACCATCACAGACTTAGAGTTTTGCACTATCACAAGATCGGAAGCACAAGTATTAATATCATCATGAAACTCAGTGTATAATGAAACAAAACATAACACATTAAAAGTACACTAACAACAAACACAAACAAAGAGGGAAACCCTCTACCCACGGCAAAGAACTGCATAGTCTCCTATGCAGTAAAAAGTATAAGAATAGCAAGTAAAAGAAAAATAACTTACTAAAGTAGACAAAAGAGCATAAATACTTTCACCGCAGGGCGCATATCATGAACAAATCACCAACGTTGCGGTGGTGGCGCTAAGAACAGGTGTGAACCCTAAGTTCCGCCGTCTTGCCCCTTTTATAAGCGGCAAAGGGTAAAGCACAGCCGTGACGGTGATCATGGCCTACCCATGAACACTTTGGTAGACCACACTGGCATCGGCGAGGCGATCACGGCCGTGATGGCTATCACAATGAGCAAAAATTCCCTGAAAAATAGCAAGAATTACAAATGTCAATAGGATGCTATTCAATGTATAAAACAAGAAAAATAATGCTATGGGTCATAACAACATATTATCAAAACAACACAACATATACAACTACAACAATAAACAAATAAACATAACAAAAGATAGATCCTTGGGGTGCCTCCCAAGTAGCGCTTGTTTAGGTCATTAGCTTGACCAATGTCTATGTATCAATGCACATCTAATGGATTAGAGGTGGAAGAAATGGCATGAACATGCCCCTTTCTTCATCGCCTAAAAATTACACCTATAGAGATGAGCATCAAATATAATAGGTGTACAATAAAAAATGTCCTCAAATAGCGTGGAATAGGAAGATATTTAAACTCATAGTCTTTCTTTCTAACGCCCTGTGGTTCCTTGACTTCAAGCTTTTCATGTAGCACTCTTTTAAGATCAACTTTGGGGCTTGCATCGAACAAATCCACATAAGTAGTCACCTCCTACCTCATCTGTTTGGCACAATCATCAAAATTATATAAACAATAGGTCTCAAGAGGATCGTGCTTGTAAGGTGGTGGTAAGAGATAGACCGACTCTTGCTCGATCCTAGACTCTGTAGATAACTTCTCTGAATATTGAGCATCTTTACTTTCATCTTCAGACTCTCCAACAAAATCATCTCTAGGTGACATATGGGGATCTTCCATCTGGGTGTTACCGCATATCAAAATCGCGCTGCAGTGCTCCTTTGGATTTGCCTTGGGTTGAGAAGGAAGCTTTCCTAATGGCCTAGAGGATGAACTAGTTTGTTGAGCAATTTGGTTCTCAAGCATCTTTGAATGGAAAATCAGGGCATCCACACTTGCGTTCAACAGTCTGATGGATTCGTCTACACTCTCATTGTGCTTTGTTTGGGTGGCGACAAAATTTTTCAAAAGCAGCTCCAGATTAGATTTCTGTGGTGGATTAAACTGTTGTTGCTGAAACCCTAGTGGTTGCCAGAAATTTGGATGAGAGAACTGATTACTGACATTTCCTTGTTGAGCCTGACCAGTGAGGTTTGTTTGGAAAGCTGGGTACTGATTGGTTCGATAGGAGAAATTGGGATCATTCCTCCATCCCGAGTTGTTTGTGCCTGAAAATGGATCGTTCCGGTTCCTCTGATTCATAATGTCTACTGCATGAACCTGGTCTAAAGATAGATCAAAAGAAGAAAATGAAGTCATAATCTGGCAGTTAGTAGCACCATGTCCAACATTTCCACAAACTTCACAAGAAACAAAATTAATTGATGCTGAATTAAAGTTTATTGAAGTAGTAAACAAGATTAGTAATACCAGAGAATATTACAAGCTTGAAGAAAGCAAGAAGACAGGAAGTATCAACAAATTAACTAAAATAAAAACAAAATAAAAATAAAAATAAAAACCAAAAAGTATCTAGTTTATCAACTCAACTATTAGTCGATATGGACAAAGCCTTGCTCCCCGACAACGACGCCAAAAACTTGATAGGCCCCGCAAGTGTACGTTTTCTATCACAGTAGTAAAAATATCATCCCAAGGGAGCAGGGTATCAAGTACCGACTTTAAGTATCATTGAGAGCTAGATAATTCAAATTCAAATGAAAGAATTGCACTAAGACTAAATTATCGAATCGAAGAATCAACGACTATAAGGGAAAATTATAGTTTTAGAAGTGTTCGGAACTTCAAGTTTTACCATGTTGAATGCTTTATATGCAAAACATTGAATCAGATTGAAATAGAAAACAGATCTCCTTCTCTCGAAGCGCAATCCGACAGTAAGTAACTTAAGGCGATCACTCCTAGGGTACGGATTACCTTCTGTCGAAGCATAATCCAGTGTCTAACTTAAGCTAATCTCCTACTCTCGTAGCAAAACTAACTTAAAAGACCCATTAGGCTCTATGAAAGATCATAAATCCTCGAGTGACGTTGAATGACTCTCGTAATTCAAGTCACAAGTTTAATTGAGAACGTTTGAGTGTTACGATTCACCTCTCAATTCATCTCGTAACACTTAACACATACAAAAGTTTGGCCAGAACAATCATACGCAATAAGCACAACTCAATTAAATAAGTTAATTTACTAAAAATAACACTAAGATTCATAATAATATTTTACACATGAGAATTTGCTCAACGGGCTACACCCGAGTCCCGAACTTGGGTTTTACTCTAAAGCATACATCATTTGATAAAGAAAACCTAAGAAAATATATTCAAAAAGAAGGAAAATTACAGAACAAGGGTAGGTAGGAGATGATGAATCAAGCCCCCGAACAAGCAAAATCGCCCCTTTTCATCCTAGGTCACGTTCCTCGAACGTTTGGACCCCAAAACTGCTCCAAAAATCCTATTTTATGGCTCTATCTTTTCCTTAGGTAGTTAGGAAGTTTCTCTCCAAATTTCAGCAAATTTCGACTTCAAAATCACCCAAATCAGGCGAAAAACCGTCGAAAGGTCGAATCTGGCGGAAGCTGTCACGCCCGTGATGGCCATCACGGCCAGGCCATGATGAGTTCGTCAGTCTGTGAGTAAGTTGTCACGGCCGTGATGGGAGGAATGGGTAGGCCGTGTCTGGCTCGCAGATGGCCATAGAGTTCTGCCGAGATGATCATGGCCGTGATGGCTGTCACAACCAGGCCGTGTTCACTGCAGAAAGCTCCGATTTGCCTCAAATTTGACCTGTGACCTCCTAGCACTGTGAGGAATCTTCTCGTAACATCAAATCATCAAAATATTTACGAAAATATGGTACAATGACCTGCATTTCACAAATAATGCGAAAAATAGTGAAGATTCTGTACTTGACGAGAAAAGATACTAAATTCAGATACAAAATAAGACAAAAGCCTGAAAAGATCATATGAATGGTACTTTAAATTATATAAAA
>CM050438.1:71574736-71586756 GCA_027562315.1 Costus pulverulentus
AGAGATTATGGCTTTATCAAAAGCGAAGATGACGCCTGTGTATACAGAAAATTCAGTGGGAGCTTGGTGACTTTTCTAGTCTTGTATGTCGATGACATACTGCTCATCAGGAACGACATCCCTAGTCTTCAAGCTGTGAAGACATGATTAGGGAAGTGTTTTGAGATGAAAGGCTTAGGGGAGTCCGCCTATATCCTAGGCGTGAGGATCTATAGGGATAGATCCAAGAAGCTCCTAGCCCTTAGTTAGAGTACATACATTGATAAGGTCCTGGAGAGGTTTAGCTTGGAGCAATCCAAGAAAGGGTACCTTCTAGTGAGACATGACCTTACTCTCTCAAAGAGCCAGTGTCCCACCACACAGGCTGAGAGGGATGACATGAGTCGAGTGCCTTATGCTTCGGCAGTGGGATCGATCATGTATGCAATGTTGTGTACTAGACCAGATGTGACTTATGCTGTGAGCATAACCAGCCGATACCAAACCAATCCTGTACTGCAGCATTAGGTGGTTGTAAAGAACATCCTGAAGTATCTGAGAAGAACTATGGATTTGTTCCTAGTCTATGGGGGACAGGAAGAGCTCAGTATGCAGGGCTACACTGATGTGTCTTTCCAGTCTGACCCGAACAACTTCAGATCGTAGGCCGGCTATGTGTTCAAAATGAATGGAGGCGCTGTATGCTGAAGAGCTTCAAGCAATCCACCATTGCTGATTCTACAACCGAGGCTGAGTATGTGGTAGCTTCTGAGGCAGCCAAAGAAGCTGTTTGGATAAGGAAGTTCATTTCTGAACTTTAGGTGGTTCCCAGTGCAGTGGATCCCATTGAAATCTACTGTGATAACAATGAAGCAATTGCACAAGCCAAAGAACCACGGTCTCATCAAAGATCCAAACACATACTCAGAAGATTTCACCTGATCAGAGAGATCATAGACATAGGTGATGTCAAGATTAGCAGAGTTGACACAGAGAACAATCTGGCAGACCCATTGACCAAGGCTTTGGTGCAGCAAAAGCATGACTGTCACGCTAGAGATATGAGGTTGAGATTTCTCAACCTCTAGGTCTTAGTGCAAGTGAGAGATTGTTGGTGTATATGCCCTAAGGACCTAGTTTTGGTCCATTACTGTACTACTTGACGTTGATATTTTATATCATTCTGGCATTGTCATTATCTATATTTGCTTACATATGCGATTATGTACTTATATGATAATGTCCCTGGAGACAGATTGGATCTGTGCTCAAATGATTGTCCCCAGTCAATGTACCTGAGTAGATAAGGGACAACTTTGGTACTTGTGAGACTGGTATATGGGCTGGTTAGGCACAAGGTGCTAACGCAGGCATATGAGTATATCAGTGGTGGATGTACTAGACCGACCCGCTGTGAGGCAATGACTTGGTGTCACAAGTCATCCTCACCAGTGATAGGAGATGCATTGATCCCTTGACTTGAAGTCATTGGCCATTCTATATGGTTAGGGATATGCCTTGATACAACCTAATGTCTTGTCGTAGTTGGGAGGTAATAACGGTTGTCATTGGGCATATCACGACCCATATGAGAAGGTCAATGAACAGACATAGGATTTGCCCCTTCCTAAGGGAAACATGATATCCATGGAGCTCCTCTATGGTTCTATGACTGAAAGTGTATGGTCATACCCAGGTGAGACCTGATTTAGTCATAGCCATGAGATTGGATAAAAACAAGTGGTGACACACTTGGCCAATCGGATATCAGTTCGGCAAAGAGACTGTAATGCATTTGTACCTGATTGCGATGATGGGGATGTTGATGTTGATATCCATTCCGATGACTTGGGTAGCAGCGATGCACTGCTAGGTGCCACTCACTGCTTGTGATGACCATGGGTCAGCACTGCCAACGTCAGAGCAACCTACAGGGTCGCATACCTTGATACTCGAGTTCTCGTATTGATCGGAAAGCCTTATGATCGAGTTATTGGATAGCTCGGATCTATTTTGGAGATTTCATCAGCGCCAATGGGCCTAATGAGATGGAAGAAATTTATTAGGGCCAACTTCCATTTACGACATATTAACCATGGTTAGCCTAATTTGACCGTGGGTTAAATTGGATTGGATCCAAGGGCTTGGTTAACATGTATGATGGACCTTGGGCTAGGCCCATCGTATAGTTGGGCTTACTAATAAATTAATTGGGCTTAAGGAGAAGAAAAAGGTAGGCGCATGTTTAACCCTAGTTAGACTATGGTTAGCGTTTTAATTATTATCCTGTGATTTTAATTAATCATGTGAGATAAAATAAGGGCTAATTAATTAATTAATTAGAGTCCTATTTTTGTGGAATTTAATGGGCTGATTTATTTGAATTAATTAGAATCCTAATTGGATTAGGATTTAATTAATTAAATAAATAATTGGAGTCCTAATTGGATTAGGACTTGATCAAGCCGCCCACTTGAGTCCTAATTGGATTAGGACTTTATTCCCTCCTTCTTCTCCTAGCCGCCCACTTAGATTAAATTGTAGCCACCCATTAGCCGCCTATGGTCTCTATAAATAGAGACTCTAGCCGCCCCTCTCACAATACAACAATTCCCTTGGAGGCGTGATCACAAGAGAAGGCAACTTCTTGAGGGCGAGTGGCTTCTTCTTCCATCAAGGTCGAGAGCACCTCTTTCTCCTTTCCTCTTGGCGCAAGGAGCATTGGTGTCTTGGCGGCTTGTCTTCATCTCCTCCTTCCTCCTTCCTCTTGGCGCATATTCCTTGGAGGTGGCGCAAGTGGTGTAAAAGAAGGACAAGACTTGGATCTTCTTCCCGAGGCTAGCACCGGGCGTGGAAGAAAAGGACTCGAGGTGATCCGTGTGTGCGAGACTGCAGAGGGCGCACGCTTGGGCGCCTACTTCGACATCAGCCTCGCCTTGCTCAAGGTATTTTCTATCTCATCGTGTCGACTCCCTCGCTTGCGATCTTCACTGGGTTTTTGGGACCGGCTCGTTTCGGGGATATTGCTTCCGCTGTGCAATGTTTTGTGTAATTTCTATCTCTGAAAATTGTAAAATATCCCTGGGGTTTCCTAACACATGACATAAAGGTATGAGATGCCATGACCTACATAGGACACTAGGGATATGGGGATTCTATACTATGGTCATATATGATAGCATGACATGGGAGATGTACGCATAGGATGGGATGGGCCGTGGGATGAGATGTGATGGGGTATGCATTGCCAAGGGGTACATCCGCAAGAGCCTAAGTCCGTATGCTATCCCTGCCTAGCTCACACCCAAGAAGGATTAGTTGTGGCGCATGTGCATTGATAGCTGCGCCATCAACCGAATCCCTGTTAAGTATAGGTTGCCCATACCTTGATGATACGTTGGACTTGGTATCTGGCGCATCTTGGTTCTCCAAACTCGACCTATGGAGTAGATATCATCAAGTCCGCATTCACAAGGGCGACAAGTGAAAAACCACTTTCAAGACCAAGGACAATATCTATGAGTAGCTCGTCATGCCCTTCGGGTTGTCCAATGCCCCATCCACTTTTATGAGGTTGATGAGTCAAGTCCTCAAGCCCTACATGGGCAAGTTTCTGGTCATCTACTTTGACGACATTCTGATTTATAGTCGGACCCGAGACAAGCATGTAGAGCATCTTTGCTCTACGTTCGACCTCCTACAGAAGGAGCACCTCTTCCTTAACACGAAGAAGTGTGCCTTCATGACTAGTCACGTTCACTTCCTTGGGTACATCGTGTCTGATTAGGGTCTCTTTGTTGATCCTGCTAAGGTTGAGGCCATTTATCATTGGCCCGAGCCTCACACTGTTTCCGAGGTTTGCAATTTTCTAGGTCTTGCTAGGTTCTACCATCATTTCATCCATGGGTTTAACACGATTGCGACTCCCTTGACCCACTGTCTCTCTAAGGACGATTTTGAGTGGACACTGGCTACTCAGCACACTTTTAATGCCCTTAAAGATGCACTTACGACTGCCCCTGCCCTACGGCTTTCGGACTTCTATAAAGTCTTCGAAGTCGCGTGCGATGCCTTCGGTACTGGGATTAGAGGTGCCCTTAGTCAAGAAGGCCACTCTGTCGCTTTTGTTTAGTCAAAAGCTGAACGCTGTTCGGCAGCGTTATTTGACTTATGACAAGGAGTTTTATGCTATAGTTCAGTCGTTGCGGTAGTGGAGGCATTACCTCCTCCATCGCGAGTTTGTATTGTATAGCGACCACTAGGCCTTGTCCTTTCTGCACGCCCAAAAGAAGTTGGGGGCCCATCATACAAAATGGGTCGAGTACATACAGCAGTACTCATTCATGATTAACCATAAGGCGGGCAAGGAAAACGTTGTTGCAGATGCCTTGAGTTGCATCCGAACCCTCTTGTGTGTGATGCGCACTCGCGTCAACACATTCGACCACGTTAAGGGTGAGTACCCAACTTGCCCTGATTTCGGTGCCATCTACACGCGCCTAACCAAGTCCACTGATCTAGAATCCCCTTATTGGCTATGTGAGGGCTACCTTTTCTTGGGGAACTGCTTGTGTATCCCTGATCGTCCCTTCATGACCACCTTCTACTCGAGTTGCATGCTGATGGTGTCACTAGTCACCATGGCCGTGATAAGACCTACGAGATAGCAGAGAAGCGCCTGTTTTGGCCCTCCTTGCGCAAGGATGTGGAACGGATCGTTCACCACCGCGGCACCTGCTAGATGGCCAAACCCTGTCCACCAAACACTGGTTTGTGTACACCATTGCCTGTTTCTAGAGGTCCATGGCGTGACCTTAGCATGGACTTCATCCTTGGGTTACCCTGCACCGTGTCTAGGTTTGATTCTGTCTACATCGTTGTGGATCAGTTTTCGAAGATGGCCAATTTCATTTCCTGCTCTAGGATGGCAGATGCATCCCACATGGCCCATCTCTTTGTCAATGAGGTAGTCCGCCTCCATGGTCTTCCTTTGACCATCATGTCCGATCGTGACACTCATTTTGTGAGCTACTTTTGGTGCTCACTTTGGGCCCTCTTAGGGACCACTCCGAAATTTTCCACTGCTTATCACCCACAAACTAACAGTCAGACCGAGGTAGTAAACCGGAACTTGGGCAATTTGCTCCGATGCCTTGTTGACGATCACCCTAGATCTTGAGACATCATGCCCCCCATAGTAGAATTCACATACAATAGTGCAATCAATAGGTCTATAGGTCTCAGTCCCATCCAGGTGGTCCTTAGACAACAACCCCGTAAACCTATTGACTTGCATGACCTATCCATGGAGTCCCATTTATCTGAACATGCATACACCTTTGCCCATCATGTAGCTAGCTTGCATGAGGAAGTTTAGCATTGTATCTTTTTGGGCAAAATTCGCAATGTTATGAGGGCCAACGAACTCCGTAGGCCACAACATTATTCTGTAGGTTAATTGGTAAGGGTGGGCATCCACCCCGAGCGATTGTCCAATCGAGCGCACTTTAAGCTCCAGCCACGGTACATGAGGCCCTATGCGGTTGTATGGTAAGTAGGCTCCAACGCCTATGTCCTCGATCTACTAGAGAACATGGGGATCAACCTCGTCATCAATGTGGCGGACTTCCTTCCCTTCCACGGCCCTCTTGAGGAACCCCTTGACGATGATGAGCATCCCCTTAGTTCTCTGGAGGAGAACTTTTCAAACCAGGGGGGATTGATGCAGCGGAAGACGTTGCCCCTGATGATGACACAAAAAATTTTGCCCACAAAAATTTTTTTTGCTCATCATGGCTGTGAAGATGATCACGGCCTACCCATGAAGTGTTCGACAGAACGCGAGATCACTGCTAAAAGACATCACAACCATGAAGATGATCACGGCTTGCCTATAATGACCGATCATGCCTATAACCAAGATCATGGTCCAGCCATGAAGCCTTCTATGAAGTTCGAAAAAATCACCGGAAAGAGATCATGGCCGTGAAGACGATCATGGCCAGCCTATGAAGTCTTCTATGGATTTCTAGCATCCTCATCACGCCCGTGAAGATGAACACGGCCAACTTGTCTATGGATTTCCAACATCCTCATCACACCCGTGAAGATGATCATGGCCAGCCTGTGAAGCCTTCTGTGGATTTCCAGTATCCTCATCATGCCCATGAAGATGATCACAACCTACTTGTAAAGCCTTTTGTCGATTTCTTGCGTTCGCATCACGACCATAATTATGATCACGGCCAGCCCATAATGTCTCTAGAAGATGATCACGGCCATAATCAGTTTTACAGCTAGCCCATGAAGTCACTGCACCCAGATGAAATTGACGAGTTTCCCCGACGTGAAAGACATCACGACCGTAATTATGAACACGGCCAGATCGTGAAGTGCCCATAAGTGCCCAAACAGTCTGTTTCGAAGGCCCTTTGAAGCTCACTTCGTTCGAGCATTCCTACAGAGATATATATGGAGGTTATTAGCCTGTCCTCCTCCCACACGGAGCCCATAAAACCAATGGGTTTACTCCCACAAAGGACCGAAGAACCAACTCCTAGCTAGTATAATAACATGCTATCCAATTCGGCACAAGAGTCAGCCCACACCACCATGAACCAGCCCACTACCAGCCACTTTTGCTGCTTTGTCGCAGCCTGCTCATAAATGGTTTAGATGGCCCATCCAGCCCAAGGTGTCCAACCCAGGCACAACAACCCATTCAAAGGCCTAGATCAGCTGTGATAGTTATTGGGATTTGATTCCCTATCAGTCCCTTGTCTTTTCTGCTAGCCTCTTTGTCTTTTCTACTATGCATTTCAGCTTTTAGGATATTGAGGAGTTGTTAGAACCTTCCAGCAGCTTTTGTCATAGAGTTGGTAGGATTTATTTTGTCTCATCCTCCCTCCCTTATCTTATAAAAGGGAGGCAAGGGTCTACCTTTTTTTTCAGCTCTTCTTGTGTGATAGATTAGCTCATAGTGTATTTGAGAGTGAGGTTGGTGCCTTGGCTCAGAAGTTTGTGGCGACATTAGAGTGACGAGCATGGTGTGTGATCCTTGGCTCGGTCTCGCTGCCTCGCCTATCAGTTGTAATCGTTCTCAGTTTCCAAGATGTAAATCCCACCACCTCCGGTGGGTCAGGTTCGCCTGTTTGCTATTTCTGCTGTGCTCTTAATGCGTTTTCTCCTTACCCACAAGCATTCGTATGTCAGAGGCGTGGAGCGTTTCCCTACTTTTGGTATGATCATAGGAGCATAGGCACGCAAGCCAAGTCACCGCATGTCCGCTGCCCCATAACGTGCTTTGCTTAAAGATGCTCGCTAAAGAGGTTAGTGAGTTCATTTCTATAGAATTGGGTGGCGTTGGTTCCTTTCGCATTTGTGTTGCCTCGAAACAAATTCAACGTTGTTTTCTCGTGTTTCTTGTTGCTCCTTTATGCGTGCTTTCACTTTCCTCATCTCCAGACCCTCTCATGATTCTTCGAACATCGTCGCATAACCCTAGAGTATGGATCTAATGACCAACTCACCTAGTAGCTACATCACCTTCCCTTCAAATTCCCCATGAAATCACCCAAGAGATCATCCAATTTCTAGGAGAAATTGGGGACTTTTCATGTTCGGCAAATGCCATCACGGCCATGATATTCATCATGGCCTAGTCATGATGTCTTCTATAGGATGTTGGAACACGACCGTGACATTTATCATGGGTAGGCTATGAAGTGTTCTATGAAAAATTAGGAAATGGATCATAGCCATGTTGTATGTCACGGCTTGGTTGTGAACCTTTCTGTGAAAAACTTACATAGGGATCACAACCATGAAGTTGGTCATAGTCTGCCCATGATCTTTAATGTGAACATCTCTTCAAAGTTTGGTTCAAGCACATCATGGCTATGATCTTCGTCAAGGTTCAACCATTATGCAATCTCTTGTCAGTTACTCATTATGGTCATGACATGTGTCACGATCTGACCATGATAGTGAAAGAAAACTCCATTTAACCCCTAATTTGTTATGAAGCCACATCTTTTTATCCTAGATCACCCAATGACATCAAAATCATCAAATTAGCTCCAAAATTGAGTGATTTCACTTGAATTTCCACAAGTCAAGAACAGTGAATATTTTAAATAAAACAAGTAAATAAGTCTAAATGGAGCATATAAACAATAGAAATTGCCTTGATTTAAGATAAAAAAATATATCAAAAACTGCTATAAAATTGCAAGGCATCACCAACCAAGTCTACTAGCGCCTAAAATCAAGCACATTTAACTTAATCCAAGTGCTTGGCTTGTAGGCACCAAAGCAAGTAGATAGATGGTCAAAGAGTTGGGTCCTCGAATCACCAATTTAATTACTTAATACTCTCTAGGCACATGCAACAATATGATTAAATCCCCATGATTATTATTATCTATAGATGCATGATAGGTGCTTGGGCGTTCTCCACCTACCTTAATTGGGCCCAAAGCCTAATGATGCAATTCAAGCTATCATAAATAGGCGCCTAGCACTATTCATATGCCAATTTATTAGATAGGATCCATGAGTTCATATAAACATGATCTAGCTGATGGCCATGTCAGGAGCAAGTGGCGCTTATAAGATTTAGTAGTCTATATCATGGCGCTAAGAGATACTTAACACATTATTCACAAGTGCACAGATGTATCAAAGTAATAAAATATCAATCCCATAGAGACTCTAGAATTAAGCACTGATTAAACCATAATTGTGTAATCTAGGGGAATCAATTAATTCGTAAGCAATGATAAAAGCACAAAATAATAAAAAGCTATAAGATATGAGGGAAGTTCGGGCAAAAGGTTTCACCACAATAACTTTTCTAAGTAAATCATATTAGCATGCGTCAAATATCTAATAGTGTTAAAAGAAAATCTACTTTTGAAATTATAAAATGTCCCCTTTTAGTAGCTCATCCTAATGTTTAACTCGTCCAATACCCATCTGCCACTGTGTACTAACCTTAGTTTACTTCCTTAAACATAGTGTAGATTATATTTTCCCCAATATAACTTAGCTACTTTTGTTGTCATAAGCTATAAGGTTAATTATAGGTATCCAAAACTAAGAGTCACCTTTCAGTCCTTGTCTTAGTTTCTAAGATAATTTAATTAATATACCTAAATTATTTTATATAGACTTATTCCCACTAATCAAAGTCTATAATCATAGCTACTTTTCTAGTCTAGACTGTTAGTGTGTATGCCCTAGGACCTGTTGTTGGTCCAAACATTTGTACTATATTTATTTCTGATATTTAATATAACCTGGCATTGTCATTAACATGTTTTTCTATACATCTACGCATATGTATGTTTACATGATAATGTCCCTAGAGATAGATTGTATCTCAAATGTTATGTCTCTAGTCGAGTACCATAGTAGATAAGGGCCAGCTATGGTGCAAGTGAGACAAGTTTATGACCTGGTTAAGCATGGGGTGCTGAACGTAGGCATATAGATATATCAAGGTAGATATACTAGACTAACCCACTGTGAAGTTTTTAACTTTGTGTTTCAAGAAAAAATTCACAGTGACCGAGGTGCATTTGCCCTTTGACTGGAGGGAGTTTGTATCTCTATATGGTAAGGGGTATGCTTTGATACAACCTAATATCTCGCCCTAGTAGAGAGGTTATAACGGTTGTCATTGGGTATTTTATAAGCCACATGAGACATACATCTTGCCAAGAGAGTATTTTTCTCTTCCATAAATGGAAGCTTGATGTCCTTACCTATTACACCCTAGTACCAAGACTAGAATATAACAATCTATTATAACTTTATAATCTATGAACAATAATATAAGTTTGACTGCTACAAAATTTCCTTTACAGATACAATACTTGACATTAGAGTATGCAACTAAACTTTTAAAACAAACTCAAACCTCAACTAAATACAACAACTTTTAATACATGATTCACAATCCTTTAAGAATAATCCAACTAGTAAAACCTTTTTATCCATGCCTTAAATTCCTTAGTCCAGACCAGTATCTACAATATCAACAAAACTCAGGAAACATTGCTGAGTAAGCCTCTCCCCAGAAGAAAGGGTAGTCCCTTAGATCCAAAGGAAGGGAAACTAGCAATATTCATGAACAATAAAACTATAACAAACTGAATACTAAAAACTGTAAACTGAAAGCTGAAAACTGTAAACTAGAAACTGGAAACTGAAACTGTAATGCAACTAGATAAATTGATTCAGTTGGGTTATCTGTGTATCAAATCCATACTAATGCAAAATGCGGACACTAATACCATGCAAGAAAATAATCGTGAGCAATACCTACTAGCTTGTGGGGTCATCACCCTGAGTACGCACTATAAGGTGGTGGACACATGCGTATCATGTGTCACAAATCCCGCTGCATGCTAACCTAGGACCCCGATCTGTCCATATAGTGGATATTGATCCTGAAGTGAACTGGGGGTGCTCAATGCAAATATGCAACTGTCCACACACATGGATACTAGCCCAACTATCCACACACATGGATTCTAGGCCTGAAGGAAAACTGGTTATGCTAAATGCAACTATCCACACACGTGGGTACTAATAACATCCTAAAAAGAAATGCAACTGGTATACAATAACTAAAAACAAATATATATAACTAACAAATCTCACTATGCACCTGATACTATACTATATTAGTCAACAAAAATAAGGATAACAAAATCTTATCTACAAAAATTTGGTTTGAGGTCTTACCTTTGAGAAGCCAATTAAACTGATTATCAAAAAAATGCAAGCCAATCACTAGATCAATTATTCTATAACGTAAATTTGTACATAAATTTTATCAAATAAGATTCTAACTTGAAAACAAAGACTACCAATAGATAGAAAATATCTCAAAACCTAGGGAATCAGTCTTGGATCTAGTGAACCGGACCCAAAAACCACTGAATCGGACAGGATTGCACTAAACTAGTCAAAATCACCTCAAACCAAGTCAAACTGACACTTTAAACCAAAATTACACAAATTATGAAAGTCATCTATAGACACACAAGATAACATTGGATAGGCAATTTCATAAGCTTTCCAATGAGTACTTGGACCAACCCAAATTCGACCGAAATCGGCTCGAACTGGTCCAACAACCAATGATGGGCCGAAATTAAAATTGAATCGCTCAATTTGTTAAGCTGGTTCAAATCAATTTCAAAACTCAACCCAAGATTGGGCCGGGTTTATTTCAAAAAAACCGAACCAAATTGGGAAACTAAACCTGAGGCACCCGCTCGCCGCACTGCCCAATTGTCGTCGTGCAAAGCCGCCAGACCTACATTCACTGCTTGCACCGGTGAGCTCCCTGTAAGATCCGGAAATTCATTAGCAGGTAAGAAAAATGAAATTTTGTTTATTTGGCATTTATTTGTGGAAGTTTTTATGAGAAAATGTGTTGATTTGTGTATTTTCCTGCAATGTAAAAATATATGTCGCAGAGAGGATTCGAACCATGACTTGAGTTCCTGCACATTTGAACAAATGTGAACTCCACATGCAGTGTCCAACACCCATGATATAGAAGAAGATGAAACCATGACTTCCGTCACGTAAATACCTGAGCCAGAAGCAATGCTTCCCCTCTTATCTCCTTGGAGCGCTTTACATCCCTTTTCCAGTGACCCAGCTGGCCACAGTGGAAACATCTGTATTCCTTTGACCGCTTGACCTTTTGCTTCAGAGCCTTACTGTAGCTCTTGACAGGGGCCTTGCCCTTCTTCCCCTTCTTCTTGTTCCTAGAAGGAACCATTAAGACAGAGGTCGAAGGCTTTCCCTTCAGAGTCTCCTCAGTAGTCAAGAGCATATTCAGTAGCTCTACCGGAGTACAATCGATTTTGTTCATATTAAAGTTAATAATGAACGCATCGAAAGAGGGTGGAAGAGACTGCAGAATAATGTCTACAGCAAGTTCCTGATTGATGGTATGCCCCAGTTTCTCCAGAGCCTCCTTGTGCCCAATCATCTTGAGCACGTGAGCTCCCACTGGG
>CM050438.1:71592896-71655236 GCA_027562315.1 Costus pulverulentus
GATAGTAAGTGGGTAAGTCCTATACATTGTGTACCTAAAAAGGGAGGTGTTACAGTAATGAAAAATAAAGACAATGAGTTAATACCAGTTAGAACTGTCACTAGTTGGAGTATGTGCATTGATTACAGAAAACTAAATACTACCACTAGGAAAGATCATTTTCCCTTGCCTTTTATTGATCAGATGGTTGAGAGACTTGCCAAGCATTCTTATTTTTGTTTTCTTGATGGTTATTCTAGATTCTTTCAAATTCCTATTCACCCAAATGACCAAGATAAGACCACTTTCACATGTCTATATGGCACTTTTGCTTATAGAAGAATGTCTTTTGGTTTATGCAATGCACCTGCCATTTTTCAGAGGTGCATGATGGCAATCTTTTCTGAATTTATTGAAGACTTCATGGATGTCTTCATGGATGATTTTTCAGTTTATGGTTTTTCCTTTGATGACTGTTTGGCTAACCTCTCTAGAGTTTTGAAGAGATGCGAAGAGACTAACCTTGTCTTGAATTGGGAAAAGTGTCACTTTATGGTTAGACAGGGGATCGTTTTGGGCCATCTTGTTTCAGAGAGAGGGATTGAAGTGGACAAGGCCAAGATAGAAGTGATTGAGAAGTTGGCACCACCCACCACTGTCAAGGAAATCATGAGTTTTTTGGGACATGCAGGGTTTTACAGGAGGTTCATCAGGGACTTCTCTAAACTTGTTAAACCTTTAACAGATTTACTTTGTAAAGATGCCAAATTCTGCTTTGATGAGAAATGTCTATTTGCTTTTCAGGAATTGAAGAAGGCCTTGACATCAGCACCAATCATGCAGCCACCTGACTAGGAATTACCTTTCGAGCTTATGTGTGATGCCAGCGATTTTGCAGTGGGAGCAGTTCTAGGGCAAAGGAAGGACAAGAACCCTCATGTGATCTCCTATGCCAGTAAAGCTCTAGATGAAACACAGAGAAACTACACCACCACTGAGAAAGAGTTGTTAACCATAGTTTTTGCATTTGACAAATTCAGATCTTACCTGATAAATTCAAAGATTATAGTGTACACCGATCATGCTGCAGTTAAATATTTGATGCAGAAGGACAGTAAGTCAAGGTTGTTGAGATGGATTTTGCTTCTGCAAGAGTTTGACCTAGAAATCAAGGATAAGAAAGGCACAGAGAATTTAGTTTCAAACCACCTTTCAAGGATAATAGTTGAAGATACAAAAGGTGACATTAATGATTCTTTTCCTGAGGAACAACTGATGAGAGTTGAACAGATTAAGGCCCCTTGGTATGCAGATATTGTAAATTATCTTGTTGCAAAAATATTTCCTATTGATTTGAATTACCAAGGCAAGAAAAGATTTTTAGCAGATGTTAAACACTATTTTTGGGATGAGTCTTATGTGTTCAAAAGATGTGCAGATGGAATATATAGAAGATGTATCCCCGAAGAGGAAACGAAAGACATATTATCACAATGCCATGGATCATCATACGGAGGACATGCTAGTACTGAGAAGATAGTTTTTAAGGTATTACAATCTGGATTTTATTGGCCCACATTGTTTAAGGATGCAAGAAATTTTATAATGTTTTGTGATAATTGTCAAAGGATGGGGAACATAAATAAAAGGAATGAAATGCCATTGTCCACCATACTTGAGGTTTAGATTTTTGATGTTTGGGGTATTGATTTCATGGGACCTTTTCCATCATCTGGAGGAAATAATTATATACTCGTGGCGGTAGATTATGTTTCCAAGTGGGTAGAAGCCATTGCATCTCCTACTAATGACTCTAAGGTTGTAGTGAAATTGTTTAAAAGAGTTATCTTCCCACGATTTGGAGTGCCGCGAGTGGTGATCAGTGATGGAGGATCCCACTTTATTGAACACAAGTTTTTAGCTTTACTTAGAAAATATGGAGGGAATCATAGGGTCGCAACACCTTATCATCCCCAAACAAGTGGACAAGTGGAGATATCTAATAGGGAAATTAAAGGGATATTGGAAAAAATAGTGTCAAGAGCAAGGAAGGACTGAGCTCTTAAGCTTGATGATGCACTTTGGGCATACCGGACTACTTTCAAAACACCAATAGGTATGTCACCATTTCAATTGATTTATGACAAGTCATGTCACCTTCTTGTAGAACTCGAGCATAAAGCATTCTGGGCGATTAGAGCACTAAATTTTGACTTGAAGAGTGCAAGTGAAAAGAGGAAACTGCAATTGAGTGAACTTGAAGAAATTAGACTCTCTGCTTATGAAAATGCAAAAATCTACAAGGAGATAACCAAGAGATGGCATGATCGGCACATACTCAGAAAAGATTTTCAACCAGGTGACTTCGTTCTCTTGTTTAATTCTAGATTGAGACTTTTTCCTAGTAAATTGAAGTCTCGATGGTTTGGGCCTTTTCAAGTGAAGAAGACTTACCCGCACGGAGCCGTCGACATATGGAGTGAAGAGAAAGGAGTGTTCAAGGTTAATGGACAAAGATTGAAGCACTACTATCTTGGAGAACAAATTGAAGAACGGGAACATTATTTGCTTGATGAGATACAAACGAATCCAAGTGTGGATGGGTCAAGCTAAAGACCATTAAATTAGCGCTTCTTAGGAGGATAACTTTTTCTTTTTCTTTGATTTTGGTTTGTTTTTGCTTAGTTTACTTTGTTTAGAGTTAACCCTTCCTTCTCTGATTTTTTAGCGATTTTTTGAGATTTTTTTGAATTTAGTTTATAAAATACTGCAGTACCGTATTTTCTCGACGAACTCTCACGGTACCGTATTTCTGAACATTTTTGAACAGAATGTTTTTTTTTGTTTTACGGCAATACCGTAGTCGTTTGCACGGTACCATATTTTTGGCCGGATTTAAACAGAAAGATTCTAACATTATACGACGGTACCGTATTTTTAAGTAACTCTTTCACGGTACCGTATTTTTGGCCATTTCTGAACAGAAAGTTTTTTTTGATTTTACGGCACTGCCGTGGATTCTTACACGGTACCATAATTGTGAGAAATTTTTAACATAAATTTTTTTCGAAATACGACGGTACCGTATTCTTCCGCATTTTCATGTACAAAACTTGTAGCAAAATTATGGCATGACCGTATTCACCATACGGTACAGTATTTCACACCCGGCCCCACGTATTCACGTGCCGTATTTAGGGTTCGGCGCACTGTTCTTAGGGTTTCTTCTCTCGATTTCGCGACGACTTTCTGTTTTTCCTCAAGCATTCGCTTTCCAAAACTTCATGTGAACTTTCCCCTCAACTTTCATCCAATTCCAAGCAAAAATCGTGATGATTTCGAGCTCGATCACGATTATTTCCAGGTCGCTGCACTATTTTTCGTCGAGTTTTCACCTCTTTCGATTCTTCTCTTCCGAGCGTCGATTGATTTGTTTCCAGGCTCAGAAATCTTCAGGGGAGAAAGGAGATCACATTCCAAAGGATCTGAAGCTCGATCTCAACTCAGAAATCCAGATTCTAAGCTTCAAACCCAGCCTGTTTTCTAGCCGCACGATTTTGGTAATGCCAGTTCCTCAAAGTTTCCCCTATTGTTCCTTATTTCTTTTTGCACTACAATATGGCACCTACCAAAAAGTTAGAATCAAAGAAGAAAGGAAAAGCCCCCGCTAAAACTCAGATGCCACCACCGAATCCCTTTGGTATCGTGTTTAGGGATGAGGAGCATGAACAGAGATATAACACGCTGCTTACTCGACGCATCGTCAAAACAAAATACACTGATATCAGAGCTTTAGAAATCCTTGGACTGAAAGACGATGTGTTTTGGATGTATGACAGGGTAGGGTTGAGAGAATTTTTTGAGATTACATCTGAAACTTACCTACCTGTTGTTCTAGAAGTTCTAAGAAGTTTAGAGGTCAGTTGGGAAGAATACATGGATCACACCGCCGAGGGAGAAATCAGATTCAGGATGATGAACGAAGAAAGAATGCTCACATTCAAGGAAATTCGACGCATATTCCACTTCCCACGGAAGGGGCGAACAGAACCACCCATTGGATTTCTTGAGCATATCTTTTGGGATCAGATTTCCTCAGACAACAGGTATTCAGCCTCAACAGCAAGGGCTTCGAAGATTTCGAAACCCTGCATCAGATATGCCCACCGCGTCCTTGCACACACGATATTCGGGCGAGGAGATAGTGATGGTATTGTCACTCACGCTGAATTATAGTTATTCTGGAGTATGCTTCTTGGTTACACTATAGATATAGCTTTCTTTTTCATGAGACACCTTAGTAAGGTGTCAAGGGCTAAGAAAGGGGCTATAGTGATAGGTGGTTTCCTTACTCCTATAGTACTACATCTTGGGATTGCGCCCTATGGGATCGAGGTTGCTCAAGGCAACTCCAGGATAGATATTGAATCATGCATTGCGATGAAGATGATTCAGCGTGATGGGGACACTTATAGTTTGATACTTTAGCCAGGTCTTCCCACATTGCCATTGCCTAACCCCGGACGGACCTCAGTACAGAGCCTTGAAAATTGGAAGCTATTACCCAGTTGTATATCCTATGCTACACCTGCACCAGAGACATCACTGCCACCACCACCTCCTGTTTTGGGTGATGACCAGTTTGGTATGAGTATTGACTCCTCGCCACCCAGAGTCACTGAGCCACCGCCTCTAGGAGCCGCCGGATCATCCTCACAACACGCAGCCCCAGATCAGAGAGATTGGCAGAGTTACCGAGACCCAGGGTTTCAGACTATCACTGCACAGTTGTACAGGCAGGAGCAGCGGATGGAGAGGGTGATTGGAGGCATAGGAGGGTTACACGAGCAGATAAGTCACATTCATATGGATATTGAGGCGTTGGGAAACTATATGGAAGACATGAGGAATTTTCTCTATGATCGTTTTGGCTATGAGGACCCCAGGAGAGGTGGTATCTACGGCGATGCAGGTGAGGGAGCATCTCATGATCCCATAGTTGTCGCCCCGGCTGAAGAAGACGAGGAGGAGACGCAGTTAGATGAGTAGGATTTTGTGAGTATCTCGCCCCTATTCTCATACTTTGTTTGAGTTCACTAATCCATGTTGATCTTACCCTCATGTAGAGAAGGATGACTTTGCAAACTTCTTGCCTCCTACTGCTACAGATTCTCGCTACTTGATTGCTATTGCTTCGAGACTTCAATTTGGTTATACCGACATATTTAGAGGATTTGCTATGATTTCTGTTCAATTTGGTTGTATATGTGATATTTGATGTTCTGGATTGATGTTATGAGTTCGGTATACCATAGGATTTGTTTGGTATTTACTGGTTTTCGTTGATGCACTTGAGTGGTTTGTTTATCTAAGAAAATACTGCCATTATCATGCCAAAATTTTTTTTGATGATTTACATGTTGAAAAATTGAAATTAAGATTAGACGTATTATGATGAGTTTATTTCTCTAATACATATCTACCTTTTGAAAAAATTTTCGTTGACCAATGGATGGGGTTTTGGATAAACATATTATCTGAGGAATTTGATTTTAAAGGGAAGTTACTTCTTTGAATAAAATCAGCATATGAGTGTAATTCTTGAATTGATATTGATATATTAATTCAGTTGATGTTCACGCTATTTACTATTTGTTGGGAAAGGAGATTCCATGATCCAAACAAAGTGAGAACTCCCCTACTTGGCACTGAGAAAACCACAGTGGTACCAAAGGACATGGGTTGAAGTAATGAATAAAAGATGCATGCATCTATGTGGGTACACGCCATGAGAGAAATCTATTCACATAAACTCCGCTATCCTTGGTAAACCATTCCAATAAGAGGATATGAGTTCTATTGCGTTGGTTATGTGATCAATGCACTCTAATTTCGTCACTGGCAAAAAGGGTGGTAATCGAATTAGAGAATGTGAAAAAAAAAGATCTTGAGATTATGAGTGGAAAAAGATCTTGGAACCCCTAATCCTGTAAACAAAAGTTAATGGTTATGAATTGAAAGCTTGATAAGGTCTTGAGATTGATATACCCTTTATGCAAATTGTGAAGTTTTATTTAACTAAGTAGTGAAACTTGAAAATCAGATGCAAAGGATGATATGTCTGTTTGAAATTCCATAGAATGGTTAACGAAAATTTTCATTAGTGATTGTGCTTTAGAAATTTATTCATCATGAGAAAGTTTTCTCCTTTGATCAATTTCTTGATTTTTGCTTGAGGACAAGCAAAGTCTGAGCCTTATGCGTTTGATGACTCTAAATTTCATAGTATTTTCCGTACTTATTTAGTAATCTTTTGAACCATAATGTTACTCTTTTGCTTGTTTTTAAGCCATAATTGTCAAATATTGTAGAATCTACACTGTTTCTTGTTTTTGATCATTTTCAGGTTAAAAGTGCTATATTTTGATGGATTTTGAAAGATTTGAGCACACCAATAGATTCCAGACGCCGAAACAAAGCTACCCAACAAATTTCAAGGCAAAATACACCTTCTAGCTAAAATACGGCAGTACCGTATTTTTCAGAAGATCTCTCACGGTACCGTATTTCTCAGCAGACATATTTGGGCGAAATACGGCACTGCCATATGAAGCTTCACGGTACCATATTTTGCGACATTTTTAACCAGAGAGTCTCAACGGAATTACGGCACTACCGTATTTGGCAAAAGAGCTTTCACGGTACCATATTTTGCAAAGATTTTGTCCAGAGAACTTCATCGGAAATACGGCACTGCCGTGGTCGCAAACACGGTGCCGTATAATTGAACGAATTTAACCAGAAAGTTTTGACACAAATATGGCACTGCCGTGATTGCATACACGGTGCCGTATTATCTGACGATTCTGATCAGAAGCACTTGACAAGAATACGGCACCATCGTATTTACGAGAAATATTCTCACGGCACCATATTATTCACCTAGAGCTCACAGAATGAAATACGGCACTGCCGTATGAAGCTTCACGGTACCGTATTTTGGAACTCAGAATTCCAATTTTTCCGCCCGATTCTTGCAAAGACCGTATCTTTTGATCCAGACCTCCAAATTAAGATCCGAAGGAGGCGGTGGACTCGCTTTTAAGAGGAGAAGACACAAAAACTAAAAGAAACAATTTTTATCCAGGATTGAGGGAGAATTGGAGGAAATGGTCGCCGCGCTAGGGTTCATCGTCGTTTGCTGGATAGACCATATTCGACCTTGATTTTTGAGAAGAAGCTACGCTTGAGGAAGAAGAACACACCACAGAAGTTTTGGCTTGAAAGGAGATCAATCAAAGGAGGAATCATCAAAAATGTGTTCGCGACACTGTTCATCGTGAATTCAGAGACAAATTACGGGCTGCGATTTACTTGTAGCCCTATTTTGTAACTTTTACTCCTTCCTTACTATCTCCAATCATACAAAATCATGTTTTTCTATGATTCTTCCAGCATGTTAGCTTAAACTCTTCATGGGACAAGGGGGTGTTATTCTCTTGATATTTCAATGACTAGATAACTTTTTCATCAATATGTCTTTGCTTTGGTTATTTTACTCAAGTGATTTATTGCCTTCAATCGCTTTTAGTTTCATGCTTTAACATGTCTTGGAGTTTTATGCTATGGACTGACAAGATGATATCATAGAACTTAGAACCCTAGAATTTATTGTAAGAACTCATCGCAAGAGATTGGTTGTGCTCTTATCTTTAGATTTTAGAAGTTTATTTCTTGTTATTGTTATGACCCAGAAATTATTGTTGTTACAGACATGATAACGTGCTAGAGATAGATGTTAGATTGTTAGAAAGCCTTGAGTAAAACCTGTGAAACTAAGGTGCGAGAGTGCTTAGTTTTGTCTGAGATCTTGGTATTGAGATAGGATGCACGAGAGTGATCCTTAATCTCTTTAACCGAAATTCACTTATATTTAGCATTGAATTGATCTTGTGCGAGAGTGAGGATCGTTCCTTGCAAACTAATTGTGCGAGAGTGAGTTAGTTTGTTTGCCAAGTGAATTATATCTTAACCGTAGCAGAGATAAATTGATGATTCTTTAATCCTATCTAGTTCTGAATATCAAGTTGAATGAACCCCTAGTCCCGATTCTCTCATCCTGATTTACTTCAATTACAGTTCGATTGCTTTTTACACAATTTTCAATTCCCTTAGCTAGTGAAAACTCAATTAGTCGATATTTAACAATGAAGTCCCTGTGGTTCGATATCTTAATTATTACTTCGAAGTATCCGTGCACTTGCGGACACAACACGCAGCCCGTGACAAGTTTCCCAAGTAGAAACTACTCTTTGATCTCATCTTTTTGAGATCTCCCCACAAGAGCTCAAGGGTCGGACTAAACCCCAAAAAGGGCTGTGTGCGGCCTAAGTCCGCCACTATAGCTTTGCATCTCTAAAGAGATACGCGATACCATTACATGTCTACTCTTCAGCAGGATCCTGAGTATTCTGGAAATACAATTCCAATACCCCATAGGAATTCCTCAACTTCCTCAGTGTAGCAAACCCCTGAAATGGGTGCTAGCTCGTGAACACACCGTCTCACGGCGGTCACATGGCCACTTTTGGCCTAAGTCCCAAATATCGTCGCATGATATTCCTCGGGTCACAATGCCCTCAGTTCTTAGAACGTGTCATCGCACGACAATTATTTAGCCGCCATCGGTCAATCTTTGGGATACGTCGTCGCATGACAATCCTAAGAGATATCGGCTGGTGTCTATGACACATCGTCACACGATTGTACCTCAACCATCAGCAACTACTCTCCAGGACAAGCCATCACATGACTGTCTTATGGCATTATCGATTGAAGTCCGGGATATCGTCACACGATTATCCCCTAGGTACAATTGACTACCCATCGGGATATGTCATCGCACAACAGTCTCCAGGCCACCCCTGGCCTCGGACGGTGCTATAGAAGTAGTGGAAACACATGCTTTAGCAACGCGACCCCCATAAGACATGCCTCTGCTAGGGAGACAAGAAGGCTGAGCCGTGAGGCTCTAGTTGGGAAAAGCCAACTCTGTCGGTATCTTTGGAGCAAAGCTCCCTTATATCTGACATTTTCCACCAGCAACTCAATGCTGTGAACATTTGTGATCATCGGAATGATCATTGCTGCCAACATGTGTACAAAGCCGGTGTACAAGTTGGAACGTGCAGAACTTGGGCTCTGATACTAGTCTGTCACGCCCAGAATTAGGTTAACAAAAAATTTAATAAATTACACACGAGTCAACGCTTGACTCGCACCCAAGCACGCCCACACAGGGGCTAAGTGGTCGAACCACTGATCCAGGCGCGACCGGCAGGAGCACGTCCTCGATGTACTCCTCAACCTATCCTAGGTGGCCACCTCGACTCTCATCTCGATGAATCATCGACCGCCACGTGCCCATGAGTACCGCTGCTCGCTCCAACTCCAAAGTCCTCTAAAATACATCACCCGAGACTCGACATCGGCGTAGCACACGTCTGAGTCCGGTACACCAGAAAATAGACAAACCGCACGCAAGCGATGACACACACATGATGACACTGAAATTTATAGTAAATTTCATGTCATTTCATATATCTTTTTGTGTCAAATTCATGAACCTTTGCTTATTTTTATGCCTTTTTATTAATTACTGCGGAATCTACACTCTTTTCGGTTTTTGATTATTTTCAAGCAAAAAGACACGATTTTCAGGTGTTTTCAAGCAATCCAGATGCATGAATGAATTCCCACCATCAAGAGGAGATAACATGTCAAATTTCATGAAGATTGGAGCTTCAGACCAAATTACGGCAGGACCGTAATCTATATTACAGTACCGTATTTTGACGGCTACCGTAATATCAGAGCACTACCGTAATTTGGTAATTTTTCATCCAGAAAGATTTTCAGAAATTACGGCACTACCATAACGATTTTCACGGGCCGTAATTTGGAGCGCTTTCCGACCATAAATTTTGACTGAAATTACGGCAATGTCGTAACATATTTTACGATGCCGTAATTGTCAGACAGTTTCAATCAGAGAACTCGACTGAAATTATGGCAACACCGTAAGCATTTTTACGGCTGTAATTACAACCTGGAGACGCGATTTTCACGGTCAAATTTGAGTTCGATTTTTACGGGATCGATTGCGGATGATACAGGCCATTAAATCCAAAGCTATAAAAAGCAAAAAAGGAGCCTTTCGAAGAGACAAAGGAGGAGACACCAAAAGCCCTAATTTTCATCCACTAACAAAGGAGAAATAGAGTTTCACGCCGCCGCCTAAGGGTTCACCGCCGGGAAGCGTACAGCGCATCTCCGGCCATGAAATTTGAAGGGAAGCTTCTCCTGGAGCTAGAGAACATACCTTAGAAGTTTCAACATGAAAGGATCTCAATTGGAGGAGAAATCGATGAAGAATCTAGCGCCAGCACTATTCATACGCTTATCACGGCTGTAATTTTCATTACAACCGTGTGGTTATTTGTTCTTCCCCTTTCTTTTTGATTTCTGATCGCTATAAACTATGGTTTATTGTAATCTTTTCTCCATACTAGCTTAAACATTTTGTGGGACATGGGGGAGTAATTCCTTTTGATTTCTTAATGACTAGATAAACTTTTCATTACTTCATCACGTATAATTTTAGCTTGATAATTCTACTTTTGTGATGATTGCTCTTTGATTCTCCATAGAAACATGTTATTAATCATGTTTTAGAGTTTTCGCAATAAGGACCGAAAGGTGACTTGCTTGAGAACTTGGAACCCTATAATTGAATGTTAGGAACTTACTGTAAGAAATTAGGTTAGTCCTTGCTTCTTGATTTTAGAAGAATAATTGCCATGTTTAATAATATGAATCTAGGATTGAGTCAATTTATCAAACGTGAAGATCTTGTGTGAAAGTAAGGATCGGAACGTTGGAGAACCATAAGTAGAACTTGTGTTGAGACTCGGATGCACGAAATTGATCCTTGAGATTCCACTCGAGATGATCCACTAGAATTCGGATGCATGAAAGTGATCCTTGAGTTCTTCGATGAATGATTTACTTATTTTCAGCTTGGGATAGATCTTGCGCGAAAGCGAGGATCGGTCCCTGCATGATTGTCTGCACGAAAGTGAGATAATCCTTTTATGAAGTAAATTGTATCTTTATCATGATAACATTAAACTGATGAATTACTATTCATATCTAGTCATAGAAATTAAAGTGGATGAAACCCTAGTCCCAGTTTTTCTCTTTGGTACTTTTGTCAAAGTCTTCATTGGGTTACTTGCATAGCTTCGATTGCCTAGATAGTAAGAAATCAATTATTTGGTACTTGACAAACAAGGTCTTTGTGGGATCGATATTTTTTATTACTTTGAGTATTCATGCACTTGCGGACACAACAAGTTTTTGGACACAACAAATTTTTGGCGACAACGCCAGAGATAAGTTTATTTCTAGCTACTTGTTGGGATACAACAAGTTTTTGGCGCCGTTGCCGGGGACCTTGGTTTTTGTTAATATTGAAGATATTGAGAGTATTGCTAGACTAGGTTTTATTTTCTATTTTTTGTTCTATTTTTTTGTTTATTTTCTTTTCTCTTGAAATCATTTGATCTATCTACTTTGCATGCACAAGAATCTTAGATTAGGACCTCTTGTACCTTTTGATCCTGAGATAAATAAAACTCTTAGACTGTGCAGGAAGTTGATATTTGAGGAAAGTCAACAAGAAGAAATTGAAGAAGTGACCATGGCAGAACAAAGATCACTTAGAGACTATGCAGCCCCTAATCCAGGAGAGATTCATTCTAGTATTGCTAGACCAGTGATAGAGGCTAACAATTTTGAAATAAAACCTGCTTTCTTATCGATGATTCAACAGAACCAGTTTGGAGGATCTCCTCTTGAAGATCCTAACCAACACCTTTCTTTATTTCTTAAACTTTGTGATACAATTAAGATTAATGGAGTTTCTAACGATGCACTAAAATTAAGATTGTTTCCTTTTTCTCTTAGGGACCGAGCACGATCTTGGCTTCAAGCACAACCTATCGGTACCTTCACTACATGAGAGCAACTGTCAAATGCCTTCTTGATGAAATATTTCCCACCAAGACCATCCAAATGAGAAATCAGATTTTTAGCTTTGCACAGAGGGATGGTGAATCTTTTAGTAAGGCATGAGAACGATTCAATGATTTACAAAGGAAGTGTCCTCACCATGGCATTGAAAATTGGGTTTTAATTCATACTTTTTATAAAGGTTTGCTTTATAATACCAGACTAACTGTTGATGCTGCTGCAGGAGGAGCTCTGATGAGCAAAACCATTGATGATGCTTTCAAATTGGTTGGAGAGATGGCTTTGAATCATAACTAGTGGACTTCAGAGAGAGGAGTGCTTTATAAACCTTCTCAAGGTAAGAATGAAAGTGATGGCTGGCGCACCTTGGCAGAGAAGGTAGACTCTTTGTGTAACAGATTTGATTCCTTTAAGATGCAAACTGATGTTATTTCTTCATCTATTGTTTGTGATATATGTGGTAACAATGGTCATGTCTCTGAAGATTGTAAAGTCATTGCTTGTCAGGATAATGAACATGTTAATGCATTAGGGAACTATAATCAAAATAGAAACAATGATCTCTATTCTAGTACCTACAACCCTGGATGGAGAAATCACCCCAACCTGTCTTGGAAAAACAATAACAATGTAGGAGTACAAACTGAAAATAGAGGATACCAACAAAAGCCAAATCAAAATCAAAACTCAAATTAGAATTCAAATATTGAGTCCATGCTAGAAAAGTTCATGCAAAATCAAAGCAAAGAAATTGAAGATCTTAAGAGAATGGTTAGTCAACTTGCTTCTCAAGTAGGATCATTAGCAGCCCACAACAAAATCTTGGAAAATCAAATAGCACAACAAACTAGTAGTTCTTACAGACCCCCTGAAAAATTACCTGCTAAACCTGAGTTGAACCCTAGAGAGCATTGTAATGCTATCATCACTAGAAGTGTGAGACAATTAGAGGAACCCAAAGAGAAAGTTGTAAATAATGAAAAAGAGCCTAATGATGATCATGATGATGAATTAGAATAAGAAAAATCTTCTGGACATGAGCAAACCCAAACTAGTTTGCCACCTCAAAAAGGTCATTTCATATATTTTTTTGTGTCAAATTCATATACCTTTGCTTATTTTTATGTCTTTTTTGTCAATTACTGCGGAATCTACACTCTTTTTGGTTTTTGATGATTTTCAGGTAAAAAGGCACGATTTTCAGGCATTCTCAAGCAATCCAAATGCATGAATGAATTCCCACCATCAAGAGGAGATAACATGTCAAAGTTCATTAAGATTGGAGCTTCAGACCAAATTACGGCAGAGCCGTAATCTATATTACGGTACCGTATTTTGACAGCCACCGTATCAGAGCACTGCTGTAATTTGGAAAATTTTCATCTAGAAAGATTTTCGGAAATTACGGCACTACCGTAATGATTTTCATGGGCCGTAATTTGGAGCACTTTCCGACCATAAATTTTGACTGAAATTACGGTATTGTCGTAACATATTTTACAGTGTCGTAATTGTCAGACAGTTTCAATTAGAGAACTCGACTGAAATTACGGTAGTGCCGTAAGCATTTTTACGACCATAATTACAACCTGGAGACGCGATTTCCACGGTTAAATTTGAGTCTGATTTTTGCGGGATCGATTGCGGATGATACAAGCCATTAAATCCAAAGCTGTAAGAAGCAAAAAGGAGCCTTTTGACAAGACGAAGGAGGAGACACCAAAATCCCTAATTTTCATCCACTGACAAAGGAGAAATAGAGTTTCATGCCGCTACCTGAGGGTTCACCGCCAGGAAGCGTACAACACATCTCCGGCCATGAAATTTGAAGGAAAGCTTCTCCTGGAGCCAGAGAACATACCCTAGAAGTTTCAACATGAAAGGATCTCAATTGGAGGAGAAATCGACGAAGAACCTAGCGCCAGCACTGTTCATGCACTTATCACGGCTGTAATTTTCATTACAACCGTGTGGTTATTTGTTCTTCCCCTTTCTTTTTGATTTCTGATCGCTATAACTATGGTTTATTGTAATCTTTTCTCCATACTAGCTTAAACCTTTTGTGGGACATGGGGGAGTAATTCCTTTTGATTTCTTAATGACTAGATAAACTTTTCATTACTTCGTCACGTATAATTTTAGCTTGATAATTCTACTTTTGTGATGATTGCTCTTTGATTCTCCATAGAAAAATGTTATTAATCATGTTTTAGAGTTTTCGCAATAAGGACCGAAAGGTGACTTGCTTGAGAACTTGGAACCCTATAATTGAATGTTAGGAACTTACTGTAAGAAATTAGGTTAGTCCTTGCTTCTTGATTTTAGAAGAATAATTGTCATGTTTAATAATATGAATCTAGGATTGAGTCAATTTATCAAACGTGAAGATCTTGTGCAAAAGTAAGGATCAGAATGTTGGAGAACCATAAGTAGAACTTGTGTTGAGACTCGGATGCACGAAATTGATCTTTGAGATTCCACTTGAGATGATCCACTAGAATTCAGATGCACGAAAGTGATCCTTGAGTTCTTCGATGAATGATTTACTTATTTTCAGCTTGGGATAGATCTTGCGCGAAAGCGATGATCGGTCCCTGCATGATTGTCTGCACGAAAGTGAGATAATCCTTTTATGAAGTAAATTGTATCTTTATCATGATAACATTAAACTAACGAATTACTATTCATATCTAGTCATAGAAATTAAAGTGGATGAAACCCTAGGTTCATTTTCTCTCTTTGGTACTTTCGTCAAGGTCTTCATTGGTTTACTTGCATAGCTTCGATTGCCTAGATAGTAAGAAATTGATTATTCGGTACTTGACAAACAAGGTCTTTGTGGGATCGATATTTTTTATTACTTCGAGTATTCGTGCACTTGCGGACACAACAAGTTTTTGGCGGCAATGCCATAGATAAGTTTTTGTCTAGCTACTTGTTGGGATACAACAACACACGCACCAAAGACAACGTCGCGCAGGACACCGGGCACACGTCCTAACTCTTACCAGACTGCACGCAGGCAATCGAATACAACACTCGCCCAAGAAGGGACATCTCATAGACCTCCAGCATAGACAAATTGGCAAACGCCGGATAACACCACACAAAGCCGGCACACTGGACCGGAGCGTTGAGAGGGGCGAGGAGACGCCAACCGAGAAAGACAACTCGGCCGGGAGCAAGAAGCTCAGGGACCTAGAGAGGGGAAGACGCCGACCGAGGGCAGCTGATCGGCCGGGAATGGGAACCGTGTTCGGAACCCATTAGAAACGCGTGCACAAAAACCAAAGCACGTGCATGCAAACCAAGATATATATGCACACAAATTGAGGTACACGGAACGACAATCGGAGTTCACCGGAAACCCATTGGAGGCTCACTAGAGCACCGTCCGGTCGAGCCTGACCTCGCCGGAGCCAGAGGTGACGCCGACGAACCCCCACCAAGGTCGCCGGACACCGCCCAAACCTGGAACAGAACCCCCGCCCACGCCCGGACGAACTCCGTTCGCCAGAATCTCAAGAGACGCTAGCGGACTACCCAGAGCTCGCCGAACGTCACCAGGATGAGGGGGTGAAGCTCCAACCTCACCGACCGGCCACCGATCTCACCTGAAGAGGAGAAGAATAGCAGACGCGGCAGAGAGGGGAAGGAAGTTGTCGACGACGCTTGTCGACGAAAACCAACCCGCCGGATGAAGCCGGAGCGGGAGAAGAAAGGGGAACATACTTAGGCGGACGTCCGTCCGCCAGCTCCACCCCCGGTGACGCCGAAGAAGGAGGAGGATGAAGGAAAAGGGGGCGCCGCCCCTTTGCTCCACTGCTTCCCGTACCGCCGCACCCAACCCACCGGGAAGTTGCTGGAGTCATCGTCGCCACCGGAGCCCTCGCCGGAGCCGCTCAATGAAGGGAGGAAGAGGATCAGGGGAGAGGTTGGCCGCCGCCAATTCGCGTTCGAACGAACGCGTACTGTGCATGCGGGCAAATATCGCTCGCACTGTAGCCCTAGCTCTCGCGGAGCTTTCCCTGCCAAACGAGTCGCCCGACGAGAAATCCGCACCGCCCAACCCGATTCGCTGCTGGAAGGAGCTTGGGTTGATGACGAGGCCTGGGCCTGGGCTTGGGCCAGCGCCTAGGCCTCACAATTAACATGATGAATATTGTTGCTTAAACACCTTTTTAGGTTATCGAGTATAGTGCTTTGAACTTTTTTTTAATAATTCATATTTAGCACTTTTTATTAACATATTTAGAAGTTGTTAATTTAATTTTAGATGTTTAATGTGTTTGTAATTGTTTGAGTTTAAATTATTACATATTTTATGAGTCATTACAAGTACTAAAAGGTCACTCATTGTTCATAAATTTTCTAATTAAACCTACGAAGTTAGATTACGAGAGAGTAGCTAGTAATTTATTAGTAATATTTATTACATATGTAATAGTTTAGATCAAATAATTGAATTCTTTAGAGATTATGACAAGTACTGAGATGTGACTCTTAATCTAGAAACCTTATAATTAATACTATAAAACTAGACTTCAAGAATAGCTAGGGCTATTTGGGGATCAATAATTTATATATAACTTAATGAGTCAGGTATTAGTCTGGTTAAATTGGGCTACTAAAAGGGACAATCTGTAACGTAAAAATAAATTCCCTCTAACTCATCTAAGTAGTTAACTTAAAAGCACTTGTGTGATTTATTATTAGTATTTATTGTGCTGAACCCTTATACCCCGAAATCTTTTCTACGTTGATATATTTTTGCTCTATTTACTGCTTTCATAACTTGATGATTACTATTTACACCACCTATTATTGTATGAAATTCATGAATCATGACTTAGCTATCGATGAATCAAGTAATCATTCCAACCAAAATTTTGCTCGAATCATGCTATATATAATATTTCTTCATGGTTGATTCCCGTGGCTATGTAGTGATTCTGCCTAACAATCATTCGTATCAGATCTAAACGCTCAACTTGCATCCACGTATATACTACTAAACTTTATTTATGTTATTAATATAAAATAGTATAGTATAATAATTATAAATTACAAACTTAGTTTTAAAAAATATAATTTGTGATTGAACGAACTTACTTAAAAAATATAATCTTATTGTCTTCTTTGAATAAAAATTTTTAGTTTAGAAATGAAAAGACAACAAAATATAACATTACATATCTGGAAACCATACTTGATTTTAGCTAAGCAAAATGTTTACACAGATAAAGAAAAATAAGAGCAAAAGCATACTTATGTGCCAAAAACATCAATTCATTCCCAATTAGGGGGTTTTAGGCTTCCTTGGATTGACATTGTGGTGCAAAGGGTTTGGACCCGAAGGCACCAGCCTGAGCTGGTTTGCCCAACCCAGCTCCCCAAGAGTTGCAGCTGTTGCCGACTCCGGTGGCACCCACTTTTCGCTACCAACTTGTGCTCGCCAAAACACCCCGTAGCTTTCCTTCTTCACATGACCCAAGCAACCGGAGAGCTCGCCCCAGCAACTTGGACGGGTTCCCGTCACCACCGCAAAAGAGGCGATAAAGAGCAGCAAAGCGCACGCTAGATAAAAGATCCGACACAGCCCCATCTCTCAGATTTCCGACGATCTTACTGTGGATAGCGCTCGCGCCCGCTACTGTAAGCCCCGGCGCCGCCCAATTATTTATAGCCGGAGCAGCATGGCAGCCTCTGGACAAAAGAGATCTGCGCATCGACCAAAAAGAGAAATCCGCCGCAATGATTGCGTATCATCATTAGCGTAAATAGATTATGTCATTTAGATTTTGTCGGCGGCGGCGTTAACCTCTACGTCATCCGATCGTGGGGCCATTTCTTCGTACGATAACACTAGCTTACGACCACTAGCCACTCGACACGCGTCGATTTGTTACTCCACCTTGCGTCATCCGGATCTCAGCGCCATAATGGAGTGGCTCGAGAGAATCTTTTATCATAAAAAAATAAATTAAAATTCAAAATAATAGTTATGATGAAGATATTTGGACGTCGTGATGGGATGCAGAGATGGGACCATGTATGTACAAATCTAGCCAATCAAATCTGGGTTCCAACTGTGTAACTGGTAGATTTCGTCCTCCGTTCGTGATGTACAACATCAAATCTTAAATTAATACAAGCCTTTATGTCGCGTCTGCCGTCACCTCCCATAAGATAGGAGCAGTGTTTGTCCGCCGTAAGGCTTCAGCATCGCGTACGTTAGTACTAAAACCTACTTCCGAGTAAATTATTCAAAGTAATAAACTGTGGAATTTCTAAAAAGTTTAGAGTTTATCGTTGCAATGTTACTTTTTATTCCACTTCAATACATAATTCGTTTACATGTTCGAAATTAGGGAAAGAAATGGTAGTCAATATGGCACCTTTAAAAATTAACAAGAGTTTACCGATACAATAAATTGCTAGAATCATAATATGAAGCAATACGTTGGCAGAAACTTCTCTCAACATTATGTTATTTTTGTAACACATGCAAAAATAAAAATACTTATTTAATAAATAAATAAAATATGAAAGTATAATATTAGATCCACATATCTCTAGTCATTATTGTCCCATTTATCACGTACAACACATTTATTATTTTTATATCATGCAAAAAAAAATACTAAGCTCTAGCAAATTGCTTATAAAATTAAAAAAAAACTATAATACCTGACTTAATTAAGCTTTATTATTTACAGTCTATAAACAAATCAACCTAAGTACAATTAAAAAATAATAGAGATTTTAGAAATTAGGAGTATAAAGAGAGTTTTAAACAAAATTAATAGAAGAAAAAAAATACATGTGATGTAATCAAATGGTGTATATGATCCTTATCCTTGAGCTCATTGTAGATTTCTACATGAATAGCCCTATACTTTAATGTAATTAAATGTGATCCATAACTAACTAGGCAAAAAGATTATAGTTAGGTATATCATGACTCATAGAGAGGAATATAAGTGACCGAGAGAGGGTTTGTCTCTCCTATATAACATAAAGTACTAATGTGTTAGGCCCCTTGATCTAGTGAAACTAAAATGCATGATGATGCTTAAATGAGTCGATAAATATCAATAGTTTTTTATATTAGCTTTTTTTTTAGGAATCAAGAAACATAATAATTAAACCATACAATTACGATATATTTCATGACTTGTGTTCTATCAAGACACCAAAGATAAAGGAATTAAACTACACCAAAACATTATCACAAAAAGATTTTGTCAAATTTTGATATTCGTGTGAGTTAAGTAGAAGTGATGTATTACTAAACTCTAGACTATTTGTAACGTTATAATGAAATTTTAATACTATTGCTAATGCCATAAGAACCTAATGGATCACACATAGGTTGAGCAGGAATCTCAATTATGATATGTTTTGTCAAATGACATGATGGTGATGGTGATCATCTATATCTATTGGGAAATATTACAAGCAAATAAAATTTTTAAGTAAAAACATGGGCAGTAGAAAAATTGTCTGAAATCTATTTTCCCTTCTCAGACGATCTATACGAGAAGTTACTAATGGCGGGATAGGAAATATACCTTTGAAGCGTGCTTGAAGTTGGAGGCATAACAAGTTCTAGGCGCTTAAGTATACACCCTCTACTTGTATCCACAGGACGACCCCGTGAAGAACACCTTGCTTCGCACTTGGTGCTAGTCTCGGAATTAAGAACACAAGCCTTGGATAATTTCTCCATGATGGCTCATAGCAAGGAGAGGAGGAAGGAGGACAATGGTGACACAAGGAGTAGAGGGCGAGAGAGGCAGTTGGCCATAGAGAGAGAAGAGAAGAATTGGTGCATCATGACCCAACTCCTTACTTTCTTATTTATACAAAACTAGGAGCCCCTCATAAGGCATGTGTTAGTGAGTATACCTTGAAGACCAATTTTACTATTTAAATTCATACAAACAATTCTCATTATCATGTTGGTGTTGGGAAACCACAGGCAATTTAAAATTTTTAATTAACAGTGGAAGCATTGTCCGGAAACGACTTCCCACGTTATGCAGGATCGTTCTTACGAGTGATTCACCGGATGTGTCAGAGTAGATACCTGATTCACAAATCCTAGGGGCAGCTGATGACAAAAGTTGAGATGCGCAAGGGAGCGCCCTCTACAATAGTGCACACACTGGCTCCTCAAGATCTCTTTCATCCATGCCTGGTACTAGCCTTCGGGAGGAAGATCCATACGCCTATGTTGTCCCTTTGCTTGCGCCACCTCCAAGATGCACCAAAGGGAGGGTAACACCTTCTTGCGCCATTCTCCAAGAGTAAGGCGCCTTTAGAAGATGATGGGAGGAGATTGGCCATAAGGAGAGGGAAGATCTACTATTTGTGCCAATCTATGCTCTATGCCACTTCTTTATGACATGCACCACCATGAAGATGCGCCAATGAGGAAATTTTCTTTCTCTTCAGAATCTTGCGCTAATCCTCCTAGAGGATGTGCCAAGATGATGAGAAACCCCTTCAAGCCTTCTCCTTCTTCTTCAAGATTGTGTTTCTTCCTTGAGTATGCGCCAATATGAAGAAAGCTTCCTCCTTTGTGCCAACCACCAAAGAGGATGCACCATGGAGAAAGGAAATAAGGCCCCAAGCCCTCCCTTGCGATGAAGGAAGATGAAGCAGCCTCCAACATGTGGGCACAACCTCATCTCCATGGAGGCGTCATTAAGAAGATAAGAAGTGAGTGGCTAGGTTTTGAGAGGAGAAGATATGGCGGCTAGGGCAACAAGGAATGATTGTCAGATCAATCCATTATGTGTGCTCAGCCCCTGCATCTATAGAGTTAAGTCGTGTGTCCCATAACTTAAATTATGAATAAATTTAATAAATTTATTCGTATTAAATGAATGTAAATATTTATTTTAATTCTTAAGTTGTGGACCCCACATGTTATGTTTAAATCAAGTCGGAAAAAGCCTCTGAATAAATCTGGCACTAAAATACAACATTTGACCCATCAACCGGACCCAATCTATCGTGGTCAAATGTGGTCACTCGAAGGTCAATCGGGGTCAACTGATATCAAAACATAACATGACTTCTTAAGATCATCTCCTACTCATCAGATGCATCTACAATGCATTAGACTCCTAAACTGATCCGAATCAACCATACGACTCGATCATAAGCTACTCGATCAATATGAGATCTCGAGTATCTAGGTGTGTGACCCTATAGGTTCCTCAGACGTTGGTAGTGATAACCTAACATCATCACAAGTAATGAGTGGCACCTAGCAGTATATCATTACTACCTAAGTCATCGGAATAGAGTCGTGATTGACATCCCCTAAAACTGCAACAAAATACTTATACACTTTTGTCCTTTTGCTAGGCTGATATCCGGATTGGACAAGTGTATCACACTTATTTAACCCAATCTAATGGTTATGACTAAATCAAGTTCTCACCTGGGTATGACCATATACTTTTAGTCATGCATCCATATGTATATCAAGCTTTCATTTAAAAAAGAGGCAAATCCTATTTTAGCTCATTGAACCTCTCATATGGCTTATGATATACCCAATGACAATCGTTATGACTCCCCTGCTATGGTGAAGCGTTAGGTTGTATCAAAGTACATCACTTGCTATATGGAGATATCAATTACCTCAAGTCAAGGACAAGTATATCTTTGTCACTATGAAATTTGACTTATGACACTAAATCAAATCCACATGGCGGGTTGATCTAGTATATCTACCTCGATATACCCATATGTCTATGTTAGCAACCCGTGCTTAACCAGTGCATATACTAGTCTCACATGCATCATAGTTATCCCTTATCAACTATAATACTCGACTGGGGATATTCCTTTGAGACTAGATAAAATTTATCTCTAAGGATATTATATATGCAGATGTACATATGACACAGATGTACAACATGCATAACAACGACAATGTCAGGATATCACAAATGAATGTGACACGCATCGGACCAGCCATAGGTCCTAGGGCATATATACTAACAATCTATCACTTTCACTAAGACCTTGTTGTTGAGTGAACTCAACATCATGTCCTCAATATGACCTGCCATGCTCCTACTGTGCTAGAGCATTGGTCAGTGGGCCTATCATGACTGTATTGGTGTCAATATCTGCAATCTCACAACAACACCTTTGTCTCCAAGACAAGGTGGAAGCCCCTGAGTATGTGTTTGGATCTTAGGTGAAACCTTGGTTTTCTGTTATGTGTCATCGCTCCAATTAGAGCCCAAAGCATATGCAATCACTTGAAGTTCAATGAAGAACTCCCATATCCAAACAGCTTCCTAGAAGCCACAACATACTCTACCTTCAGTCGGAGATAATGGTAGTCTGTCATGAAGCTTTCATAGCTTCCAGCACTACCAAATACAAAGCTGATGCTGTGATCAATGTCAGATTAGAACAAGCTATCAAGTGTAGCCCTCTACACTAAGCTTTCCTATCTCTACAGACCAAGAAGTACTCCTTTAGTTCTTTTCAGAACCTAAGGATGTTCTTTTTGCCTTATCTAGTGCCACACACTTGGTTTGGATCTGGTATCGATTGGTTATGCCTTCGGCATAAACCACATCTGGACTATAATATACCATCGAATACATGATCAATCCTACAACCAAAGTATTAAGGACTCGACTCATGTCTTCTCTCTCAACATGTATCATAAATATATCTCTTGGAGAGACTAAGGTCAAGCCCCTCTAAAAGGAATTTCCCATAGAAAATCTCTCCAGTATCGATGTATGTCATCTAACTCAGGACTAGTAGTTCCTTGGACCTATCCATGAAAACTCTCACACCTAATCCATAGGTGGCATCCTCTAAGTCATTCACTGCAAGACACTTCCCAATCATATATTCACCAAGTGAATGATCGGGATTTCATTTCTAATGATCAATATGTACCCAACATATAAGACCAGAGATATCATCAATCTCCCACTACACTCAAGCACTATAGGATGAAGATTCTCTGTGTTGAGTTAGGAGTTACCCATAACTCACACCTGACGAATCCATTCAACCTGTATAGCCTATGTGTTCTGAGCCTCAAGTTACCCACAACTTGTATAAGTGGCTCATATTCCATCTTTGACCATGTGTGTCAAATGGCTGACCTTAGACTATATCCAAGTCAAACTTCCTCCCACTAGCTTTTGTCAAGAGAAAATCTTTTCCAAGAAAAATAGCATCCTAAGCAACAACCATGTTGCTTTCCTGTGGGTTCTTGGAAGTAGTATTCCTAAGGGTACCCCATATGCATACTAATCAGATCTTGGTCCTAGTACACTAGAACTCGGATGAATAACTAAGAGTCTTACATCCTTAGATCTTGATAATAGGTCAAGTCGTCTCCCAGTCCATAGAGTCTTGGAAACACACTTTAGATAGAACATCTTTTAGTGTTTAGGAAAAACTATTTATTTTGTCAAACCTTTGACAAGGAGTTACATGACTCATCCTATATCGAATCTACAAGATGGATGAAGTCATCAAACTGTGTCATATACACATCCCCTATCAGCTTCCCGTTAGGGAACACTGTCTTAATATCTATCTGTCATATCTCATAATCATGATATGCAACTATAGCAAGTAAGATTCAAATGGATTTGATCATGGCAAGTAGTGAGAAGGTTTCATCATAGTCCACTTCGTGAACTTGTCTAAAACCCTTAGCCACAAGTCTACCTTTATAGGTAATTATGTTGTCATCCATGTTAGCCTTCCTCTTAAAGACCCATTTACACCCTATGGGTTTTACCCCATCAAGCAACTCAACTAAATCTTAGACTTGATTAGCTGACATATAATTCATCTCGAATCGCATGGCCTTAAGTCATCTCTCATAGTTCAGTCCAGCAACTGCCTTCCCATACCTCCCAGGAGCATGACGAATCCTCCTAGACAAACGTGGGACTTATGTCTGAGCCTCCGGTTGTACTATAATCGGTGCAGGTAGCTTAAGTTCCATATCAGTGTCTTGTGGTTGATCTTAGACTTCTTCCATGTCAAACTCTCTCCCACTTGCTTCCTTCAAGAGAAATTTTTTCTTTAGAAAGACAGCACCTCGAGTAATAAAAACTTTATTCTGAAAGGAAACATAGAAGTAGTATCCTTTAATTTCCCTAGGATACCCATAAACACATATTTATCATTTATGGGTTCTAGCTTGCTAGAATCCTAACATTTGACGTATGCCTTACATCCCTAGGCTCTAATAAAAGAGAGATTTTGTCGTCTCCCTATCTATACCACATATGGAATCTCGGAGACACTCTTAGATGGAATATTATTTAGTATCAAAGAAGTCATCTCTAGTGCATAACCCTAAAAAGAGAGAGATAGAGTTGCGGGACTCATTATTCATCGAACCATCTCTAGCAACATTTAAATTATCCTCTCAGACACACTGTTCCATTGAGGTGTTCTAGAAGAAGTGAGCTGGGATAGAATCCCACTCTCTCTCAGATCGTCAGTAAACACTCGGCTCAAGTACTCTTCGCTACGATCTGACCAAAGAGCATTCATTGATTTACCAAGCTGGTTTTCTACTTCATATCTAAACTCCTTAAATTTCTCAAATGATTTAGATTTATGTCTTATTAAGTGGATATAACTATATCTACTGAAGTCATTAGTAAATGTGATGAAATAATTGTACCTCCTCTGGCTTGTTTACTGAATATGAGATCCAATAAACCTCTTGCCCTCTCACCTAACTTGGTAAAGTGCGCCTTTGTTATTTTTCCTAATAAACAAGGCTCACAAGTATCAAATTCCTCAAAGGAGATTGAGTCTAACAACTCATTCGCATGAAGTTGTTGAATGTGATTCTTGTTTATATGGATCAATCGACAATGCCAAAGGTACATGCCCATAGGACCACTTAGTTTGATCTGTTTGTTATTTATGTTAAAAATAGAGTTATCCATATCAAGGACATATAAGCCATTGCATAAAGTACCCTTCCCATTAAACACATTTGCAAATAAAAAAGAATAAGTGTTCTCTTTTATTTCAAATTTAAATCCTTTCTTTGCTAAGATAATAGCAATTCCGCAACTCTAACTGAAGTCTAGAAGATAAGGAGAGCATCAGATGTCCTACATCAATGGCAGCAACATGTGCCCTATTTCTAACATATAGGTCAATCTCTCCTAGCGGCACTAATCTACTTTTCTTGAGCCCCTACATATTTGTACAATTATGAGCTCCGTATGCAGTATCCAAGACCCATGATATAGAAGTAGAAAGATTGACTTCAGTAATATAAATACCTGAGCTAGAAGACGAAGCCTTCCCTTCTCCTCGTTCTGAAGTTGCTTAGCCCTTCCTCCAGTAGCCCTACTCACCACAATGAAAGCACCTCTGTTTCTTTGTCTTCTTCATCTTTTTCTTTAGTGCTTTGGTCAGACCCTTGGCACCACCCTTAGCATGTGCCATACCCTTCTTCATTATATTCTTGGTTGTAGGGACCATAGGAACATAATGGGGTTTGGTCTTAACTGTTTGATTTCAACAAATTAGAGTATGAACTAGGTCTTTAGGATTTGAATATCATTTTATTATCAAATTATCACATTTATGAAACCATGAGTTTAGGGCATAGGGTAGAAACTTGCCTTATGAAAACTTAAGCTTTTTCTATGTCTTCTTCTTCACTTCACCACCTTCACCACTTCTTCCCCAAGTCCAAATGAAGTTGCTAGTAAAAAAACCCTATTTTTTTTCTTATTTTTACTTCATTTTACCTCATTAGTCACCCCTAGTATGAGGTGTCATCACCAAGTTCATCTTATCCTCATGACAAGCTTGAGGTGGCTTGAATGACAAGCATGAGGTGTTTTCACTTTATTCATTTCACTTAAATAATTATTTCCTTTCTCTCTTATTTGTTTTAACTCCACAAAATAATGAGAAACCATTAAGTGATCAATATGCATCCTAAATGGTTGAATTTACACTTTAGACTTTTTCTTTTCATTATTCCTCTTATGTTAATATGAGTATTTATCTATAATTACTTAATAATCTTCATAATGATGTTAGATGGTAAATCATAGATATCACATTGACCATCTCCCGCTCTATTGACTAAAGCATATTCAGTAATTCCTCCCTTGTGCATTCAGTCCGGTTCATGTTAGAAATAATAATAAACGAACTGTAGCTAGAAGGTAGGGACTGCATAATAAGATCCATGACCAAGTCCTAGTCTAATGAGTGTCCTAGTCTCTTGAGAAGATCCACATACCCAATAATCTTGAGTACATGGGGTCCCACTAGAGAACCCTCTAATAGTTTGCACCAAAAGACTACTTTGGCGGTATCATATCTCTCAGTTATTGCCTAAGCCTCAAACATCTATTTCAAATGTGTTATCATCTGAAATGTGTTCCGCTCCGCATATTGCACCTGAAGTTCAAGTGTCATAGTGGCCAGCATGAGATATGCAACTTCTAAAGTGTTATCTTGATGCTTTTGAAAAATAACTCTCTCAGCTGTATGGGTTGTAGATGGAGGAGGTGCAGAAAGCGGCTACTCAAGGATGTACAACTTCTTCTCAAGCTTAAGAGCTATTCTCAAGTTCTGATGTCAGTCCATAAAGTTGGTGTCGACCAACTTATTATTTTCAAGTATGGATTGCAGCATCAATCCGCTATTGTACGTAGCCATTTGATTTACAACAATCAATATAAGCAGATTAGTACTACTTCAAAGCATTAAACGTGGACTTATATTAAATGATTATGACTCTCACTATTTTAATTGAATTGATAACCCACAAAGTTAATCAAAAAATCAGAGATTTCCTAGTGAGATATAATCCTTATTTCATATGAGACTTTACGTCCCATAAAGGTGGGATGAGATGCACAAAGTGACTCATGCTTCCTAAGATAGACACGCCAGCCGATTGCACTTAGCAATTCCCCTTATTGAGATAGTCTAAGCACTTTGTGTCCAGTGAGGACTGGATACAGTACGAAGCCTTAACCTCTCAACGCTGCCTCTAGAATTTCATCATGTGGTGTGACCACATATGAAGAGACTAGTCAAGTCTGACCTAATTGATATGCCTAGGGCCAATGAGCTTCCTTGTGAAGACACGTCCAAGTTAAAACTGGACTATGGAAACTATTGCCACCATACACTTTCTAAAGATAAGTGGGTGTATCCCACAAGGGTATAAAATAATTCACAATACCACTAATCGATAGCTTGACGAGGGCTATGAGTTAGAAGACTATTACATATTTGATATTGTTTTTGAGGATTTTCATGGTCTCATCAACTTAGTTTATCTTTTGTGTAATATTATAGGAATATAATCTTATTGTGATAACAAAATAATAAAACACATCTAGGCATGCTTTAGCAGATATAGAAAACAGTAAACAAGTGATATGGTCATAGTGTAATCAACATATTGAACCATCATATGCCATATGATCTTCAACGCTTGACCTAGGTGACAAGCCCCAACTAGACCTAACCTAGCCACCACCTGCTTCTTATCCATGCACAGCTCCAAGGTCTTCCACATCAAGGGATAGCTCTTAAACCCTAGAAGCACCTTCTAGGTAACCCTAGATGTGCCCCTAAAGGGTTTTGCCAAACCCTTGGTGGCGACTCCATGCATGATGCGCTATTATGCTTGCTCCAAGAGGGATAGCTCACAAACCCTAGAGGCACCCCCAGGAAATCCTAGATGCGCCCCTTATGGGTTCGGCCAAACCCTTACTTGCACTACCAAGCAAGATGCATCACCATGGTTGATGAGCCAATGTGTTTGCTCCAAGAGGGATGTACCTCTTAATCTTCTTCATGCGATTACAAAATAAAAGAAAAAGAGTGGCATGCAAGCTTCACACAAATACATCAAGGCATGCAAAGGGCTTGACTAAGACCATATCACGATGCACAATAAGAACTCTCTAATGATGCTGTCTACATGCTCATGAAAAATCATAAATTTTAAATTTTAAATTTTTCATTAAAATGTGTCTATCAACCTTAACGACTCATCGCCAAATTTTAATTTTTTTTATTTCTCTCGGGAGTCTACAAATGGCGCATGCATGCTAGCAGCCCCCTTGCAATTCCTAATTTGCTAAGATTAGGATAATCACCCAATCCATGCCCCGCATAATCTTAATAAGTCTAATGTAGTAAGTCTATTCTACATATGCGAGGAGAAATTAATTCTTCCACATATGGGTCATTCCTTTTATGTGAAGAAATCAAAAAACTCAAAGAGATCTAAGAGAAGTTAGGAACGAAAGACCTATAATTTTTTTAAATAAGAAAAATGTGTCATATGCAATTTTCAAAAATTTTAGATGGCATGTGAGCATTCATGAAAGCATGTACATCGTTCGAGTCTCGCAAGTCCCTCTGATACCGGTGTTGGGAAACCCCGAGGAATTTTAAAATTTTATTACATTATAGTAGAAGCAATTCCCCGAAATAAGCTAGTCCCAAAGACCCAAAAGATTGAGTCATGTGAGGGGGTGGACATGATTAGAAGAAAAAGTACCTTAGAAGTTGTTGTGTCCGCAAGTGCACGGATACTCAAAGTAATAATTAAGATATTGAACCACAGAGACCTCGTTTACCAAGTACCGAATAATTAATTTCTTACTAGCTAGGCAACCAAAAATATGAAAGTAAACTATCGAAGGCTACACAAAGACACCAGAGAGAGAAACTAGGACTAGGGTTTCATTCACCTTAATTTCCATGACTAGATATGAATAGATGTTCGTTAATCAAATTTTATTATGATAAAGATATAATTTACTTAATAAAGAAATAATCTCACTTTCATACAGAAAATTTACAAAGAACCAATCCTCACTTTCATGCAGGATTTATTCAATGCTAAAGATAAGTAAATCATTGATAAAGAAATCAGGGATCACTTTTATGCGTCTGAATTCTAAATCAATCATCTCAAGTGGAAACTACATACCTTCATACTATAATTTTCACAAGCTCTACTTAAAGTTCTCCAACAATCCAAAACTTGATTTCTCACAGTATTATCATGTTTATCTCATTAACTCAATCCTAGATTCAGATTATTAACATGGCAATATGCTTCTAAAATCGAGAAATAAGAATAAACCTAATTTCTTACGGTGAGTTCCGAACATTCAATTTTAGGGTTCCAAGTTCTAAGCAAATCACTTTTCAATCCAAATTGCTAAAACTCTAAAACATGCTAACAATATGAATCTATGAAGAATTAAAGGCAATCATCACAAAAATAGAATTATCATAATAAAATCATCATGACAAAAGTAAAAATAATCCAGTCATTAAGAAATTGAGGGGAATTACTCCCCCATGTCCCATAAAGTATTTAAGTTAGCATAGTTGAAGAATTACAATAATCCATAGTATCAGAGGATCAGAAATCAAAGAGAAAGGAGAAAACAACTTTATATCACGGCTGTAATGGAAATTATAGCCGTAATTTTGGCGATGAACAGTGTTGGCGACTAGTATTCCGTTGATTTCTCCTTCGATCGATCTCCTTTCGTTCTGAAACTTCTGGGGTATTTTCTCCTCCTCTATGTGCAGCTTCCCCTCAAATTTCACGGCCAGAGATGCACTGTACGCTTCTTGGCGGCAAAACCTAGGGCGACAGTGAAGAACTCAATTTCTCTCTGAATCGTCGATGCAAATTAGGGCTTTTCATCTGTGTCCCCTCTCCTTGATCTGACGAGTATTTCCCTTTTTACAGATCTTCAATTGATGGCCTGGATCATCTGAAATCATCCGCGCAAGAATCGGGCTTTAAATAGTCTGTGAAAATCGCGAATCTAGATTGTAATTACGGTCGTGAAAACCGTTACGGCAGTGCCGTAATTTCAGCAGAAGTTCTCAGTACAGAAATCATCCGGAATTACGGTACCATGAAATCCATTATGGTAGTGCCGTATTTTCATCAAATCTCTCGGGTGAAAAGTCGACTTGAAATACGGCCCCGTGATTTTGGTTATGGCAGTACCATAAAATCTATTAAACTTTCTGTATGAAATTGAGCTCAGATTACGGCCCGTGAAATCCATTAAGTGTCATAATTCTTGCAAAACTTTCTGTTCAAAATCATTCCAAAATATGGTAGCACTCGAAAATTACGATAGTACCGTGGTTTGTTTTGTAGGTGTAGTGAAACCACGGTACCGTAATTTTGATTACGGTAGTGACGTAATTTGGTCTGAAGCTTCCAATTTGTGTGAAGTTTGATATGTAATCTTTTCTTGATGATAGGAATTCATCCATGTATCTGAATTTGCTTGTAAACGCATAAAAATAGTGCCTTTTTACCTGAAAATCATCAAAAACTAGAAAATGTGTAAATTCCATAATAATTAATAAAAAAGCATAAAAATAAGCAAAAGAGCATGAATATGGCACGAAAATAATCATGAAATGACACAAAATTTACTATAAATTTTGGTGTCATCAAACACATAAGGCTCAAACTTTGCTTGTCCTCAAGCAAAATCAAAAATTGATCAAAGGAAAAGACTTTCTCATGAAGAATAAATTTCTAAAATATAATCACCAATGAAAAATTTCACCAATTGCTTCATAAAATTTTAAATAAATATATCATCCTCTGAATTCAATCCTCAAGATCCATAACTTAATCAAATAAAACTTTGCATTGCATAAAAGGTAGAATCTCAGTCTCATGAATTCACCCAAGTTTCAGTTTGATTATATCATACATTTGTTTATGGGAATAAGATATCCAAAATCTTTTTCCACTCAAAATCTTCTCTCTTTTTTTGTTGTATTTTGATGGTATGTACCCACATAGATACATACTTTTTATTTGGACTTCAACCCTTGTCTTCGGTACCACTGTCAATTTCACACAGTGCCAAGTAGGGGAGTTATTTTCTTTTTCTCTCTCTTTTTTATAGACTTCAACTCATATCTTAGGTATCACTGTCAATTTTACACAGTACCAAGTAGAGGTGTCTCTCACTCTTTTTGGATCTTGGATTCTTTCTTCCCAACAAAAAGTAAGACAATCTAAACATCAACTAGATTAATCAATTGACATCAATTCAAAAATCATACTCGTATGCTAATTTTATTTAAAATGTAGTTTCATTTTTAAATCAAATTCATCAAATAATATATCCACCCAAAATCTCATTCATCAATCAATCAAAAATTCCAAAAGCAGATATATATTAGAGAAATAAATTCAACACAATAGATCTAGTCCTAATCACTGGCATGAAATCATTCATGATCAAAATTATACAAGTTATTATGTCATCAAGTATGCACCTTCACAAGGTGCTCAAAATCAAAAATATCATCAAGTGTTATACAACCCAATCGAAATCGTCATCAATATCGAATTACGATACAACTATATCAAATAATAAAGTAGTCAAATGAGAGTAAGCAAGATAGTGATGGCCGACACAAAAGTTTGGAGGAGTAATCTCTCCCTATAAAAGCATGAAACATCAATAAGATAAGGAAAATGAAATACAAAGAAGTAAAGGGAAAAGATACTCACAAAACTCTACTCGTCATCATCTGATCTGATTAGTTCTAATGGCAAAAATAAAAACCAAGTAAAATAAAAGAGAATGAACTAAAGAAAGAGTGCTTGGGTTGCCTCCCAAGAAGCGCTAATTTAAAGGTCATTAGCTTGACCATTCTGCACTCAGATTTGATCGTGGTTCATTAAGATAATATTTCTCTTTTTCTTCAATCAGTTCTTCTTAATAATAATGCTTCAATCTTTGACCGTTAACCTTAAACTCTCATGTTTCCTCACTCTATATGTCCACAGCTCCGTAGGGGTAAGTCTTCTTTACCTAAAAAGGTCCAAAGCATCGAGACTTAAGTTTTCTAGGAAAAAGTCTCAATCTAGAATTGAACAAAAGAACAAAGTAACCTGGTTAGAAATCCCTTCTAAAAATATGTCGATCATGTCATCTCTTAGTCCTCTCTTTATAAATTCTTGCATTTTCATAAGTGGAGAGTCTAATCTCATCTAGTTCGTTCAATTGTAACCTCCGTTTTCACCCACATTCTTTAAGTCAAAGTTTAGTACTTTGATTGCCCAGAACGCTTTATGCTCAAGCTCTACAGGTAGATGACAAGATTTACCATAAACCAATTGAAAGGGAGACATACCTATTGGTGTTTTAAAAGCAGTCCGGTAGGCCCGCAGTGCATCATCAAGTTTGATTGTCCAATCTTTCCTTGTGTGCGACACTATCTTTTCCAAAATTCCCTTTATTTCTCTGTTTGATATCTCAACTTGTCCACTTGTTTGGGGGTGATAAGGTGTTGCAACTTTATGATTTACTCCATACTCTTTAAGCAAGGCTGAGAACTTATGTTCTATGAAATGTGAGCCTCCATCACTAATCACTACTCGTGGTGTCTCAAACCTAGGAAAGATAATCTTTTTGAACAGTTTAACAACAACTCTGGAATCATTAGTAGGAGAAGCAAGAGCTTCAACCCACTTTGAAACATAATCTACCGCCACAAGTATGTATTTGTTACCTCCAGAAGATGGAAAGGGTCCTATGAAATCAATCCCCTAGACATCAAATATCTCAACCTCAAGAATGGTGGACAATGACATCTCATGTCTTCTGTTAATGTTACCTGTCTTTTGACATCTATCACAAGATAAGAAAAAGTTTCTAGCATCTTTAAAAATTGAAGGCCAGTAAAATCCTGATTGCAAAACTTTGAAAGCAGTTTTCTCAGTGCTAGCGTGCCCACCATAAGAAGATCCATGACACTGAAACAATATATCTGTGATTTCCTCTTCAGGTATACATCTTCTAAAAACACCATCTGCACGTCTTCTAAACACATAAGGCTCATCCCAAAAATAGTGCTTTACCTCAGCCAGGAATCTCTTCTTTCTTTGGTAATTTAATTCAAGAGGAAGAACATTAGCTACCAGGTAATTCACTATGTCAGCATACCATGGGGCTCTGATTTGTTCAATGGCCAAGAGTTGTTCTTCAGGGAATGAATCATTGATTATATCATTCTGTTCAGTATCCACCATTATCCTCGAAAGATGATCTGTAACAAAGTTTTCTGATCCCTTTTCGTCTTTAATTTCTAAATCAAACTCCTGCAAGAGCAAAATCCATCTGAGCAAGCATGGTTTACTATCCTTTTTCTACATTAAGTACCTCACAGCTGCATGATCAGTGTACACCACCACTTTAGAGTTAATCAAGTATGATCTAAATTTATCAAAGACAAATACTATAACTAAAAGTTCCTTATCAGTGGTAGTGTAATTCCTCTATGTCTCATCCAAAGTCCTACTAGCATAATGAATAACATAAGGTTTTTTCTCCTTTCTCTGTCCCAAAACTGCTCATATTGCATAATCACTAGCATCACAATAAGCTCGAAGGGCAAGTCCCAATCTAGGGGCTGAATGATAGGTGTTGAAACCAAGGCTTTCTTTAGTTCCTGAAAAGCAGATAAACAATCTTCATCAAAAGAAAATTTAACATCTTTACAAAGTAAATTTGTGAGAGGTCTAGCAAGTTTAGAGAAATCCTTGATGAATCGTCGGTAGAATCCTGTATGTCCTAGAAAGCTTTGGACCTCCTTCACTGTAGTGGGGGCTCTAATTTCTCTATCACCTCAACTTTGTCTCTATCAACTTCAATCCCTCTTTCTGAAATCAAGTGCCCCAAAACTATCACTTGCCTAACTATGAAATAACATTTTTCTCAATTAAGCACAAGGTTAGTTTCTTCACACTGCTGCAAAACTCGAGATAAATTAGCCAAACAATTATCAAAAGAAGAACCATATACTGAGAAATCATCCATAAATATATCCATAAAGTCCTCAATAAAATCAGAAAAAATAGTCATCATGCATCTCTAAAAAGTAGCATGTGCATTACATAGACCAAAAGACATTCTCCTATATGCAAAAGTACCATATGTGCAAGTGAAAGTGGTCTTATCTTGGTCATCAAGATGTATAGAAATTTGGAAAAATCCAGAGTATCCATCTAAGAAACAAAAGTGAGAATGGTTTGCAAGCCTTTCAACCATTTGATCAATAAAAGGTAAGGGAAAATGATCTTTCCTAGTAGCAACATTCAATTTTCTATAATCTATGCACATGTACAAACTAGTAACAGTTCTAACAGGAATTAATTCATTGTCTTTATTTTTCATGATAGTTATGCTTTCTTAGGAACACAATTTACATGACTTACCCATTTACTATCAGAGATAAGATAGATAATACCTGCATCAAGTAATTTCAAAACCTCCTTCTTCACAACTTCTTTCATAGAGGGGTTAAGTCTCCTTTGAAAATCTGAATGTGGCTTGTGTTCCTCTTCCATCAAGATCCTGTGCATACAAAAAGAATGGTTAATTCCCTTTAAGTCATCAATTGTGTACCCAATTACCTTTCTATGAATTCTTAATTCTTTGAGAAGCAAATCTGCCTCCCTTTTCCAAGCTGTGCATCAACAATAACAGGGTAAGTAGAATCAGGACCAAGAAATTCATAACGAAGGTTATCAAGTAAAGCTTTAAGTTTTACTTTTGGAGCCTTCCTTTCTTCACTCTTTTCATTATCACAAGCACTGCAGTATAATAATTCATTAATTTCAGAATTGGTCTCTACCTTAGAATCAAGAGAATAATCTAAATTAGAATCATATTCAGAGGTTTCAACAAACAAATCATTAAGATCATAGATAGTGTCGTCTACAGCATGTATACTACAACAAGATCCAAAATTTGATGGGTTTCTCATGGCCTCATTCAAGTATACTCAATTCTTTCATCCCCAATGTTAAGTGTAAGCTTTCCATTCTTTATATTAATAAGTGCTTCTGCTGTGGCTAAGAACGGTCTACCAAGTATGATGAGGATTCTTGCATCTTCCTCCATCTCAAGAACTACAAAGTCTGCTGGAATGAAATATTTACCTACTTGGAAAGACATATCTTCAAGAATCCCTACAGGATATTTAACTGAACGATAGGCAAGCTGCAAAGATATTGTAGTTGGTTTAAGCTCTCCCATGTCCAATTTTCTGCAAATAGACAATGGCATTAGACTCACACTAGCACCCAAATCACATAAGGCTCGGTCAAAAGCCATACTCCTAAGAAAACAAGGTATAGAGAAACTACCTGAATCTTTTAATTTCGGTGGCAACTTGTTTTGGATAATAGCACTACATTCTTCAGTAAGAGCCACAGTACCATAGTCCTCTATCTTTCTTTTATTAGGCAAAATTTCTTTAAAAAATTTAGCATATGTGGGCATTTGAGATAAAGCTTCAGTAAATGGAATGTTAATGTAAAGCTTTTTCAAAACATCAAGAAATTTCCCAAATTGCTTATCTAATTTTGCTTGCACTAACCTCTGGGGAAAGGGTATAGGTGATTTATATGGTGAGGGAGAATTAGGTTTAGAAATATCATTCTGACATGGCACATCACCATTAGGTTCATCACCTTAGTGAGATGACAAACTAGTTTGGGACTGCTCATGCTCAGAAGATTTTTCTAAGTCTAATTCATGATCATGTTCATTACTAGGCTCTTTTTCTTTATCTTCAACTCTCTCTTTTGGCTCATATAATTCCCTTCCATTCCTAGTAATGATAGCATTACAGTGTTCCCTAAGGTCTAATTCAGGTATTTGATCTTCTAGAGTTTTATTGTAGGCAGCTAAGGATCCTACTTAAGAGGTAAGATGACTAACTAATCCCTTAAGATCTTCAATCTCTTTATTTTGATTTGTCATTAATTGATTTTGACTAGCCATAAACTTCTCAAGCATGGACTCTACACTAAAACAATTTACCTCTTCAGTCAAGGTTCGCCATCCCTCATTTTCATTCTTACCATGTTGATGACAATATAGCATTTCTTCTTCAGGAGCCCATTGGTTATGGTTCAGGGACCTGTCTTCAAATAAGGTGAAAGCATCTTTAATGGTTCTGCTCATGAGGGCTCCTCCTGCAGCAGCATTAATAATCAAATGGGTATTATAAAGTAGGTCATTATAAAATGTATGAATTAAAACCTAATTTTTATGGCCGTGGTGAGGACACTTCCGTTGTAAATCGTTGAAATGCTCCCATGCCTCGCTAAAGGATTCGCCATCCTTCTGTGTAAAGCTTGTAATTTGGTTTCTCAACTGGATAGTTTTGTCGGGTGGAAAGTACTTTATCAAGAAAGTATTTGATAGTTGTTCCCATGTAGTGAAGGTGCCGGTAGGTCGACAATGTAGCCAAGAACGCGCTCGGTCCCTGAGAGAAAAAGGAAACAATCTTAGTTTTAACGCATCATTAGAAACTCCATTAATTTTAATAGTGTCACAATATTCAAGAAAAAGATATAAATGTTGATAAGGATCTTCAATTGGTGATCCTCCAAACTGATTCTCCTGGATCATAGATAAGAAGCAGGATTAATCTCGAAATTATTAGCCTCAATAGCTGGTCTGGCGATACTAAAGTGTATCTCTAGTGGGTTAGGGGGTGCATAGTCCCTAAGTGATCTCCGATCCGCCATCAGATCTAAATTTCTAGTGCAGTCTAAAGCAGATGGGTCAAATAACTCAATTAAATAGAAAAGAACAGAAAGATAGAACATAAATAGGGAATAAACAAAACCTAGTCTAGCAATACTTTCAATATCTTCAATATTGACAAAAACCAAGGTCCTCGGCAACGGCGCCAAAAACTTGTTGTGTCTGCAAGTGCACGGATACTCGAAGTAATAATTAAGATATCAAACCACAGAGGCCTCGTTTGCCAAGTACCAAATAATTAATTTCTTACTAACTAGGCAACTGGAAATATGAAAGTAAACTATCGAAGGCTACACAAAGATATCAGAGAGAGAAACTGGGACTAGGGTTCCATTCACCTTAATTTCCTTGACTAGATATGAATAGATGTTCATCAATCAAATTTTATTATGATAAAGATATAATTTACTTAATAAAGAAATAATCTCACTTTTGTGCAGAAAATTTACAAAGAACCAATCATCACTTTCATGCAGGATTTATTCAATGCTAAAGATAAGTAAATCATTGATAAAGAACTTAAGGATCACTTTCATGCGTCCGAATTCTAAATCAATCATCTCAAGTGAAAACTACATACTTTCATACTATAATTTTCACAAGCTCTACTTAAGGTTCTCCAACAATCCAATACTATAATTTTCACAAGCTCTTCTCCTCCTCTATGCATAGCTTCCCCTCAAATTTCACGGTCGGAGATGCACCGTACTCTTCCCGGCGGCGAAACCTAGGGCGACGGTGAAGAACTCGATTTCTCTCTAAATCGTCGATGAAAATTAGGGCTTTTCGTCTGTGTCCCCTCTCCTTGATCTAACGAGTATTTTTCTTTTTACGGATCTCCAATTGATGGCCTGGATCATCCAAAATCATCCGCGTAAGAATCGGGCTTCAAAAATCTGTGAAAATCGTGAATCTGGGTTGTAATTACGGCAGTGAAAACCAATACGGCAGTGCCGTAATTTCAGCCAAAGTTTTCGGTACAGAAATCATCCAGAATTACGGTACCATGAAATCCATTATGGTATTGCTGTATTTTCATCAAATCTCTCGGGTGAAAAGTCGACTCGAAATACGGCCCGTGATTTTGGTCACGGCAGTACCGTAAAATCCATTAAACTTTCTGTACGAAATTGAGCCTAGATTACGGCTCATGAAATCCATTACGGCAGTGCCATAATTCTTGCAAAACTTTCTGTTCAAAATCATCCCAAAATACGGCAGCACTCGAAAATTACGGCAGTACCGTGGTTTATTCTATAGGTGCACTGAAACCACGATATCGTAATTTTGATTACGGTAGTGCTGTAATTTGGTCTGAAGCTTCCAATTTGCGTGAAATTTGACATGTAATCTTCTCTTGATGGTAGGAATTCATCCATGCATCTGAATTTGCTTGTAAAAGCCTAAAAATAGTGTCTTTTTACCTAAAAATCATCAAAAACTAGAAAATGTGTAGATTCCGCAATAATTGATAAAAAAAAAGGTGTAAAAATAAGCAAAAGAGCATAAATATGACATGAAAATACTCATGAAATGGTACAAAATTTACTATAAATTTTGGTGTCATCAAAAGTGATTAGGGTGATGGAGATGTATAGGTGCCCACATGTGCACCCTCTCTAGTCTCGCACACAATCAATCCTCGAGTCCTCTTCTTTCATGCCTAGTGCTAGCCTCGGGAAGAAGATTCACGCTAAGGGAGAAGCCCTTGCTCACTTACGCTAGCCACAGAAAGGAGGATGCACCAAGAGTAAAGAGGAAGAGAGGAAACCCTATCATGCCCTTTCACCACTTGCGCCAAGAAAGAGGAGGAAGGAGGCTTGCGGCTTGCAGGAAGAACTTGCACCAATTGATTTCCACCTCTTGGTCTCGTCAATGCTAGGAAGCACACAACCAAGAGGGGTCAAAACATCACTCATATAAGCGCAAGGGATCAAGAGAATTTGGCTAAGAGGATGAGGAAGAGTGGGCGGCTAGGGCAAGGAACAAGGTAAGTTTCCAAGCCTTTTCCATGAGTTCCTAGCTTCATTCCATATGCACCAAGGCTTTTTCATGCAAGCCTATTCAGCCATATGCACCCCAAGGCTTTTCCATGCGCCTAAACCAAGTCAAGGCACCAAAACCTTCCCCACTAAGTGATAGCCCGAAAGGGAACACTACAAGTCTGGCACACGTATACTTTGGACTAATCCCTGGCAACGGGGCCAAAAACTTGATAGCCCGAAAGGGAACACTACAAGTCTGGCACACGTGTACCTTGGACTAATCCCCGGCAACGGTGCCAAAAACTTGATAGGATTCTACAAGTGCACGGAATTATCGAAGTAATAAAAATATCAATCCACAGAGACCTTATTGTTAATTACCAAATAATTATTTTCTCGCTAGCTAAGCAAGCCAAATATGATGAAAGTAAACTAAGCAGAGAATATGCTAAGGAGATAATCAGAGAGATAAACATGGGACTAGGGTTTCATCCACCTTAATTTCAATGATAAGATATAAATAAATATTCGTCAATCAAATCTTGCTATGGTAAAGACCTAATTTACATCATAAAGGGATTATCTCACTTTCGTGCAGACAATCATGCAGGGACCAATACTCGCTTTCGCGCAAGATCTGTCCAAATGCTAAAGATAAGTAAATCATCAATCAAAGAACTCAAGAGCACTTTCGTGCATCCGAATTCTAGGTTGATAATCTCTAGTGGAATCTCAAGGATCACTTTCGTGCATCAGAGCCTCAACACTAGTTTTACTCATGGATCTTCAACGTTCCGATCCTCACTTTCGTGCAAGATCTCCACGTTTGATAAATAGACTCGATCCATAGATTCATATTACTATCATGACAATTAATTTACTAGAACATATCAAATTAGATCTGACCTAAGGAAGGGATCATAACATGCAATTCTAGGGTTCCAAGCTCTCAAGCAAATCACCTTTCAGTCTCATTGCGAAAACTCTAAAAACATAATTAGTAACATGGACATATAGAGAGCCTAAGCACAATCCATCACAAAAGTAAAATTATCATAGCAAAAATTATCATGACGAAAATAGAAGAGTTATCTAATCATTAAGAATCAAGGGGATTACACCCCCATGTCCCAAAACAGTATTAAGCTTGCATGAAGGAGGAGATACAATAAATCATAATATATATTCAAAATTGTGATTAAGATTAGACCTATTTCGAAACTGTGATTTTAACCCAGGTTTCTTTGGCCTAACCCTAGAGGAAGTTAAAGGGCACTCATGTCCTTTCTCCCCCATTGACAAAAGGGCGTGGAGCAGCCTTTTGAGGCGGAATTTCACCACGAAATGATGATTTCGTGTAGATAGCTAGCGAATTTCACCACGAAATGATGATTTCATGTAGATAGCTAGCTGGCAGCGTCTGCAGGGTATGGGATGAGAGCAGCGAAGACCTCTTTCGACTGAGGAATTATGGCAGCTGCAGCGGCTTTGGCAGAGCATAGGGAAAAGGAGAGAGCCCAGGAGAAGAAGGGGATAAAAACCTTTCGATTCGAGAAAGAAAGAGGAGGGGGGAGGATCGGATACGAGAGAAGTGCGGAACCTAGGAGAAGAAAGCCACAACAAGAAAGAGGGGGCTGCGCATCTGCTACCATTGAAGATTTTCTTGCGTAGAACACCTCAGGAACAAGTTGTAAGGAAGATCCTCAAATTTCATTCAATTTGTCATGCTCATTGTATAACTTATGCAAAGTATCGCATGATTTCAGTTTCCTTTTGTAATTCCTGCACAAGTCTGTTATTGTGTGTGATGTCTAAGACCATTGTTTACACTATCATCATGAGCATTGTAGATTAAACTTCAATCAGGATGTGGGATAACCCTTTGATGACTTACTAGTTGTAATAATCTTACTCTAAATGCCTTAGATTCTTGCTTAACCATATGTGTGCACCTTGCTTGCATTACCCGAAAGGGGGGGGGACCCCTTGACGAACTATACTCACCTAGGGAGGGGATTGTCAAGATCCTAGATGCATCGGGAAGACCAAAGGCCACCCGCGTGTTGGAACCATTCAGTTGAGGGTTTATCTAAACCGTTTGCACCCCTTGCTTACGTTGCCCGAAAGGGGGCGTTTGAGCCTATATTTTCTTGAGCGAGGTTTATAGATCATGGGCTAGGGGAAACCCCTTGACGAACTGTACTTCCCTAGCATGAGTATTAGGATCTTAGACGCGGCTGATAAACCACAAGTTCGCCAGTGCATTGGATTGTCTCGGTGCCCTTTGCCTGCGCTGCCCGAAAGGGAGCGCTTGAGCAGGTACTCTGTAGGTGGAGGTTTGTTAACCAAGAATTCTGAGGGGACCCATTTGGTAAACCTGTGCTCGCTCTAAAGGTATTAGGAGCTTAGACGTGTTTAGGAGGACCGCAAGGCCATCCGAACGTCAGAACCTTACATATTAGACTGGTAACCAGTCCGAAGGAGAGGATGAGGCTATTGGTGGGAACAACCTGTACGTCAGGGACGAGATCCCTTAAACTAGACAGGATGTTGGCATTAGAGTTTGATTATTCATTTGTAAGGAGTTAAAGTGGTGAACCCATATCCTAATGCATCTTTCATCAACTTCCTCTCGTACGATTCCTCCATTTACATTTTGGTTCATTAAGTTAGTTTAACATTGAAACTTCACCAATTTTGACATCGTCTAGCTAGTAAATTCGAGATCTATCAGTACTTGCCCATTAGTCCCTGTGGGATCGATATTTTACTACTTTAATAAACTCGTATGCTTGCGGGGCCCGAAGTAGTTGGCATGAGCACATGTGCGGTTTTGTGTGTCCTCCTTGTGTGTGTGCCTTGTGTGTACAGCGAGACACGTATGGCTATTGGTGGTGTGGCTTCTTCAATTTGAGGCATGGGTAGCAAGGTATACTTTTAAGGGTAAAATCTAAATCTCCACGGGCTTAAAATGTAATGGCGTACCTACATTGTCGATCAAGCTCTTCTGGGCTTTCTGCTCGATTGGCCTATTTTACTTAGTGTGTAAGCCTACTTAGGGTTAGCTGATTATTATTTGGTATTATTCTGCTTGGCCCCTTGAAGGGTTGACATTGCTTGCTTGCGTGCAAGTGCTTTTGTTTATCTATCAACCCAGTGGGGTATTACAATGAGTGTGGAGTATGGGCTGAGAGAATTTGTGAGTGTTGGGAGTTTTTGACATATCATCCACTCTCACACGGGTATACTTAAGGCCATGTTTACTTGGACGGATGGAAATTATAAAAGAAAGGAAAGAAAGAAAGAAAGGAAACATAGATGGATGAAATGTGCTATAAGTTTTCTATCCTTGTGTTTACTTGGAAGGAAAGAAAGTTTGAAGGATTGATATATACACTCTAATTTTTATTTTTTTTACTCATATTATATATATATAATTAATATTATAAAATTATTAATTATTAAATATTAAATATTAAATATGAGCAATGATAGTGAGGACATGCAGTGGCAGTAAGAACGAGCAATGGCGGCAAGAACTAGCAGTGGCGGCGAGCTCGAGCAATGACAGAAGGACGAGTAGCAGAGAAAAATTCATAGTGAGTAAGGATGAGCAAAGATGCAGTGAAAAATTGGTGTGAAGTTAGTAAAATTAAGTCAAAAGTTTCAGCTTTCTGCCCGATTCAGGCGGAAAGCAAATGGAGGGATTAATGTCTAACTTTCCCTCCTAAACTATCTATCCGCCCAAGTAAACAAGTCTATACTTCTTTCCTTCCTACTTTATTTTCTTTCCTTCTTACTTTCCCCACAAGTAAACAAGGCCTAAGTGTGAATCTGTTTTGTTAGTGTACTCATTGGAACGGTGAGTCATAGGATAAAAAGAGTTGAGTGAAACTATAATTAGTGAAGAGAAATTTTGAGAAAAAAGAAATGTGATTTCGTTAATTGGATGACGTTGTGTGCCTTCGTTCTCTCTTTCCTTCTCTTTCTTGCCGTGTTGGTCTGCTTTTCTTCCTCCATCGGCGTCAAATGTTGCCTCAACATGCCTTTGGTTCACGTTTTCCTCTCTACCTCTGATCTCTCTTCCTCATCTAAGACTCTCCTCTTGCCACTCTCATCTCTCCCTCTTATCTCCTATTTCTTCTTCTAATGCCAAACACTGTCACATAATCTCTCTTTTTCATCTAAGACTCTCCTCTTGCCTCCCTTATCTCTCTCTCAATCTCCTATTTCTTCTTCTAATGCCAAACACTGTCACATAGTTCTGCTCCATTGGTGATGCATCCGACATTCTCTAGCATTTCGCCCGACGATGTTTGTCCTCCATCTAAGGTCATCCTTCGATGAGATCACCTAGTTCTCTTCATATCCTACAGACGATTTGGGTGATGGAAGAAACTTTAGTAGGGCCCGAACAAGATGGGTGTAGAACAGAGGATTTAGGGAGAAATAGGAGTTTGCTAGAAAATCTTTTAATTTTTGCAATTCAGGTATCAGATAGCTTGATCCTTCCATTAGTCGGCGCACACGCCAGAGGAGAAGGTGTGGTTAGCGCTCGGATGGTCAGATAAGTACTTTGAGAAGAAGGTGGTGGCCGGTGGGTCATAGGTTCTGAAAAGAACCTGTTAACCCTTAGTGAAAACTCTTTTATTTCAAGAATCAAAGTTGGTGGACGAGTGAATCCTTTTAGCTGAAGGTACAATTTGGAGAGGACTTTGCATGGATAGAATTTGGAGACGATTCATTAGTTGGATCAAGTTGCGAGCAACAAGAAGTAAGACGAGCATTTGATGGCCAAATCTTAAAACTCCTAGATTTTGCTTAAGCTTCATCCAATAGTTCAAATCTATTTAAGCAGGAGCTAAGCTCATGTTATATTTTATTTTGTTTTTTGCATTTTGTTCATGTAAATAAAATTATTATCTTGTGGGAGCCTAGTCGAATCAGTTCTTCCACTAAATCCTCAAGGTACGCATACTCCTAATTTTTTATAATGTTGCAAAAATTCATCACTTTACTTTAAAATTAGCATGTAGATCCTCCCACCACACATCAAGATAAATTCGGATAGCCATTTATCTTAGTTCAGATGCATCGTGGATTGCCATAAAATAACAAAATCAATTTTTTATTTTTTTTTCACAAAATTTACACTATTTACAAATTGACTAACCATAGATTCATCTCTCGAAAGTACTAACTGCGTCACATAGATTAGATTAAAATCAAAGAGACCAGCCGTAATGCAAGAGAGTGAACTTCATCAAGATGGCCTGCATCCATGCAAGCATGTAGTAGATGCAAGGATTAATTTTCAGACAAAAAATATATGTATAATAGAAAAAAGACATACCAAAACATCACTGGAGGAGGATGTGATTGATTCATTTGCCATGGGGATGGATATGTTTCAGTTTTGTGATCTCCTTCCTCTTCTTCCTAGCCTCTGCTGCTGCAGCTGCACTGAACAATCTGGCCTGTGATTCTTCAGTGTAGCCATTAACCATTTTATCTTTGGCACCCATGAAAGGAGTAGCCATGCTCATTTGTGAACAAGCCAACATGGTAGAGGGCAGAAACTGACAGTGAGGCTCAAGCACCACCTGCTTACCTTTACCTCCAGTTCCTGTGCCACCTCTTTATTAGATTACCATATTCTCGACTCACAGAAGAACAATGGCCTTCAGGGGATTCAAGATCAGTTTACCTTGCTCGGACAAGGCCAATGGTCTGCAATATCCAACTGAACAAGGCAAGCTGCATGAAGAAATCCAAGAATTGGCAGTGGGTGTAGTCATGGCATATGATCTCTCAGCTTCGGCAATAGCTATTCTCGCTATCTATCATGCAATGTCAAGCACATGAACAATCTTCAAAATGTTGGAAATGGAAACAAAAAAAATTGGGGTAATTGGAACAACGTTTTGAATTAACTGACCTGCACCTTCAGTTCTGCATTTGTCTCCTGCAACGAGTGGTACTCTTCCAAAGCCAGTTCCTTTTCCTTTTTTTTTTTTTTTTTGGTTCAAGTGTGTTAAGAAATGTTAAACAGAGAAGTGATAAATAAAAAAGTACTCCGATGAACTCGAAGAATTATTCAAAATATATGCACAATATATTATTTAGTTTAACCTAGAAGAGCGAGTCAGATGCATTGTTCCATCTCTCAATCAGTTGTTGATCATTGATCATATTTTGAGCTAACTATAAAACAAATCAAGAGATAATAAACAAAACTGATAGTGTGTATCAAAGCACTTTTAATAAATTAGCAGGAAAATTATTCTTACCCTCTTCATATTTTTGTTCTCTAAAGAAAGATGAGCAACTCTCCTGATCAGCTCGTCGCGCACAGCCTTAAAAGTTTTAAACAAAACAAGTTCCCAAAGTTTGCAAAACATAAAACATAATATATATTACATGATAAAATAAACATAAAAAGTAATTTCTTACCTGTCGCCGCAGGATAGTTTGCCTTGCAGATTCTCTATTTGCCAGTACTCTTCTTTGCCTCTTGGCTTCCTTGTCAGCCTGCACAAAATTATGGCCATTGGTAGTTTTATGTAAAAGATTAGATTGTGGGACACTGATTACCTCCGTTAGATTTTGCTTGGATTTGCCACCTGCACTGCTTGAACATTGGCTGCCATGATGACACTTGCTCAATTTAGCTATTTCAGATTCTAGATGAACATTTAGTTGAGCTTGTGCTTTGTCTTTTGTAACTCCTCCTTTGAGTTCATTATAGTAAGAATTTGGGCAAGCCAGCTGCGGCAATAAATTTAAAAAAAATAATAATAATATGGCAAAAGAAATGAGGAGAAACCTAAGCAACGAACAAATTTAATCTACAATGTGCTTACTTCCAGATTCAATCTCACTTCTGGTAGAGGGTGGAAGCTACCCTGCTGATCTCCAACACCCAGGAAAGTAGACCCGCTACTCTTACTTGCTCTCGCTCCAACAACGTCGGCGGCAGCTGCCGTAAACCCGGCCATGCCCGCGAGAGCGCGCGCCGCGTTGAGCTCCATCTCCACCATCTTCGCCTTCACCCACGTGGCGCCAGCAGCCCCGCCTGAGGAAGAAGCGCGCGAAGAAGAAAATGCAGTAGAAGAATAATCATCCATGTAGCGGGGCGTGCGGGAGAATCTGCGATTGGCTGAAGAGATCCAAGCCCGAGATGAGAACCTGAAGGCGACCGTGGGGGCCAGGGTGCTTAAAAAGATTTCGGCCACAGCGTACGTCGTCGCTCCAACACCTGGAGACGCCCCAGCGTGGGACGCGTGGCAAAACCCCGAACTCGTTCTTTGACGTGGCGGAGTTCCTGGATAGCCATCCGATGGCAAGTGGTGAGGAATCGGTGAATGGACACGTGTCACATGTGGGATTCCCAGAGTGGGGACCTGAAAAAGGCGGCGTCGTACCATATAGGCGCCAGCATAGACGTGTCGAAAGGAGGAGAGCACGAGGATGGAAAGGGAGGCAGTGGAACTCACGAGAATTTTCTACGCAGGACTCTTCTTGCTTTTGAAGATAAGAAAGGTCTCAAAATTAGACTTTAATATTTTAATAAAAATATTGTGATAAAATTTACTATATAAAAAAAATTTAAAATAATAAAATCTATATTATAATAACATGTTATAAGTTTTATTATTTTAAAATATTTTTTATTATAATAAATTTTATTGATGAAAATATTAATATTGTTGGATAATTTAAAATATGAAGATTATAATATATATTTCTTAAAAAATATTAGAGTGTAATTTTGGGATCCTTCCTATATTCAAAAAAGTGCTTCGGCCCAGGATTTTTTCTCGGAACTCACTAGAATGTGCTGCCGAGTGGGGCGGGCGTGTGGTGTTCCACTCGTCGCCGTCGGTCGACCAGCAGCTGTCACAAGTGCTCGCGTGCTGCTTTGCGTCGAAGGACAGGTGTCGACCAAACTGATGCGCTTCGTCCATAAATGGATGCCTTGCGCACTGACACCTGGCACCACATTTCCAATTACGTTCCCTCCACACGTGTACGCTGTAACTGGGCAAGTTAGCCAAAATATAAATATATATATATATATATATATATAATTTGACAGCACAACAAATTGTGTAGATATCGATTCAAACAATAAAATAATAATAATAAAGAATAACTTCATAATTAAAAGGTCTGCTTTCATAATTAGTCTACAAAATGCTAATGAGCAAAATTCTCTCTCCCTTACACACATAAAAAGGTCACAACTATTTTCTTCTTCTTCTGGTTGGATGTCTCTGCTAGAAACGACAATCATAATTACATGCTCAAGCTAGAAAAATTATGTAAATTTAACAAATGCGTAAAAGTTATGCAACATTCAAACACATGACAAAGGATAAACTTAATTTGAGGGAGTTTTATAGTTACAAGTCTTTGATGATTCATCCTCTCTTGTATTTTGTTTTCTCAAATTTTTGAATTTTGTAGAATTTGTTTTCTCTTTTGAGAAGAAAATATTAACAGTAAGATTACGTTTACCAGCGCAGATGGGAGAGTGAGGGAATGGGAAAAGAAGAGAGAAGGGAAAAATGAAGGAATGGAAATCTTAGTCATGCGAAAATCATATGACTAGATGTCCGCGAGAGAGGCGAAGTCGAGAGCTCAATGGCTACCTCCCGTCCTCGAGCGGGCGAGGTCAGCAAGGCACAGCTCCGCGAGCGGGTGAGGTCGGCAAGGCTTAGCCGGCGAGGCACAACTCGGCAAGTAGGTGAGGTCGGCGAGGTCGTGGACGCTGCCGAGCTCGAGACTCTAGCATGGTCGTAGACACAAGGTCGCAGAGGCGAGGTCGATGAGGTCACAAACACACTAGGTTGGCATGGTTGCGGTCGGCGAGGTTGCGGTCGATGAGCTCTCGGACTCTGGCGAGGTCGAGATGAGGGGTCAGCGAGCTCGTGGACTCTGGCGAGGTCGAGACGAGGGATCAGCGAGCTCAAGGATGCACGAGGTTGGCGAGGTCATAAACGTAAGGGGTTGGCAAGGTCAGCAAGGTCGCAGATGGTCGGTGAGGTCACGGATGGTTTGCGTGGTCACGGATGGTCAGCGAGGCAAGGTCACGGACAGTCTGCAAGGCTAGGGCAAGGTCATGGATGAGGTCGCGGACATGAGGCAAGTCAGCAAAGACGCAAGCGTGGCAAGTGTTTTTTCATGGATTGAGTTTCCACCCAATTCAAGCGGATCACAAAGCAGTAGAAAAGGTGGCTCAAATTCTTCCTTTAATCCATCTATCCATTTCCATCCGTTCGGTAAATAGTGGAAAAGTATCTTTTTCATCTTTATTTCTGTCCTGGTAAACAGGGTGTAAGGCTTGCTTAGATCTAACATAACATTGCTACTTGATGAATCCCACGCGCTCCACAATGGCTGTGCCCCAATGTATACAAATGCGCTCGTCACAAAAAGCTGCACGACACGGTGACGAGCCACCTAGAGACTATGTTCCCATGTACGAGGCGCAAACAAAGGTTGTCAGGATTGATGTGTCTAGACACCGGAGAGGCATGTGATTCATAGGTGGAAAATGAAGGGTTCGTGGACAATAAACACCAATGACACATGTTAGAAGGTTTTTATATCTAGCGCTGCAACTTTTATGTTTGGTAACTTTATTAATATTCTTAATTTAAAAATTTGAAAAAAAAAATTTTACAATTAAATTTATACAATATTTTGACAAAAAGGTTTGAGAAAAATATATTCAAATACTTAAATCTCGTAGAGAAGCTCAGCACCGGCTGAGCACCGGCTTGGAACTTCTACTCCTGTCAGCCTATCCGAGCTTGCCGCATTAGGAGGAGCTCAGCACCGGCTCACTGCTCCCCATTGGCCCTTCCACTCACCTACCCGTCTGAGCTTGCTGGATGTAGAGAAGCTCGCCACTAGCATGGTGCTCCCGTTTGCCCTTCCGAGCTTGCCGCATGAAGAGAAGCTCGCCACCGGCTCGCTACTCCCATCTACCCGTTCGAGCTTGCCGCACGAGGAGAAACTTGGCACTGGTTCACTACTCCCGTTAGCCCCTCCGCTCGCTTGCCCATCCGAACTTGCTGCCGGCTAGCTGTTCCCATCTGCCCATCCGAGCTTGCCGCACGAGGAGAAGCTCGACACCGGCTCACTGCTCCCGTCCGTCCCTTCTCTCGCTTGCCCGTCCAAGCTCGCCGCACGAAGAGAAGCTCGCCGTCGACTCGCTACTCCTATCTGCATGTCCAAGCTTGCCGCATGAGGAGTAGCTCGGCACTGGCTCACTACTCCCATCCGCCCCTCTACTCACTTGCCCGTCCAAGCTCGTCGCATGAAGAGAAGCTCGCCGTAGGCTCGCTGCGCCCGCCCACCCGCCCATCTGCCAACTTGCTGCTCCTGGTGATCTCTCCCGCGTCCGGTTAGGAGAAGCAGCGGCGAGCTTAGCAACAAGCTCCGTGCTCTGATTTTTAGAAAGAGAACACTCGAGATAAGGTTTCACACTCTGATTTTTTATATAGAAAAGATTTTTATGTCAGTTACTCAAGTCATGTTAAAGAAAAATTATTAGAATAAAATTTGTCTCCTTTCGGATGCCCAACTTACATTAATTCAATCTTCACTCTCCTGACTTTGCGGCCTTAATGAATTGACCAAGGGTAATTCTAGATCTTAAAAATTAAGGGTTACTTTTGTGGGTTAATTCCTAAGTCAATTTCTCAAGTAAAATTAGATAATCTCGTAACTTAATTCTATAGGTTTTACCTATGGAGCTTTAACAAGTTAACACACTTCTCAGTGTAATTAGCTCCTTTAACACAATGTAATCATTAAATTAAAATAATTATATGTAAAATAGGTATCAATAATTAGATTTCTAGAATATAGCTACTCTCGTAGTCTAGATTGCTAGTTTTAATTAAAAGGGTTCAGATTTATAAGTCACCTCTCGGTACATGTTATAAACCCCTAGAACATGTAATTATTTAGAATTTAACAATCACAAAACCAATGAATCACAAAGGTAAAATTAACACTCTTTAAATAACTAACAAGTAAAGATGCTATTAAGTCATTGTAAAAATCAAAGGGTTACTCCCTTAATTCCGAAGAAAAGTTTATATACCAAAGACATGATTTCACAACAATAATTTATATAAAGAGCTATTACAGATCAAGGGACATGAAATAAAAATAAAATAAAAATTTTAATTCAACTTCACTATCATCATAAGGGTGTGAGAGTAGCAATTCAACTCGTCACAGCCTTGTGATTCTAAAAATTCCGCCCAGGTTGCTATAGTGCTGCTCCAATATTTAGCGATTTTCTTTAAACTTATATCATTGATTTCTCCAAATCCTAAATCTTTTCATTCTAAAATTTTGCATGCGTCCTCTCCTCCCTTGGGTGCAACTTTTCACTAAGTTTCATCGCTAAAGATGCCCTATACGTCTCTTGGCGAAAGAAAGAACCCTAGCAAAACTAATTGTGTTTTTCTCCCTCATGTTTGCTCCTTTTGTTCCAAAATTTTGTGTGTGTCTTCTTCTCCCTTAGACCTAGCGTCCCTCCAAATTCCATGGCCAAAGGTGATCGTTAAGCCCCTCTGCGAGTCCAAAAACCTAGCAGTTGTTGCTACTAGGTTTTCTAACTTGTTTCTCCTCGAGAGCGTGCGATACCTTGATACGACCCTCTCCTTCCCTTTTTAATCCATTCCATGCTTCCAAATTTTGTGATTGAGCCATCGTTTTCCCAATTTGAACTCAAAAATTGGATTCAAATGATGCTGGAAGACTCGGGCCACTGCTTGTGATTTTCCCTCAAATATTAGAATCATAGGGGTGTGACACATGTAGTTCATTTTGTGATGGGGGCAGGAACCACAAGCCACGAAGATACAAATGGAGTCTACAAGTACCCTAGCCAAAGACCTGGTGGCTTCACGACTAAGCTAGCATGCACACTCATAAAGCTAGCTCAAAATAATGGAAAGAACTACTTCAACCACCTCAAGAGGTTCAAGCTTAATAAATTGCTGCAATCAATTCCCAAGCGTGACTTGCATGGACGGCAATAATCAGCCAGCCAATCTAGCCACATGAAGATGCGCCAGCTTCAAATCAAACCATCAAAGATTTTATCAAAGCGCACGAATGAAAACATGCAACGTCACATAGCAGCCAACAAGGAAAGCTCAACGTGTAGCCACTTTCGCTCAATCCTCAATGTCTCTCCTTCGCACCAACAAGGAAAGAGCAACGTCTCTCTACAGCAGTCGGAGGAAGCTTCAACGCCATCTCTGCAGCCGCTCAAAGAAGGAAACATCAACGTCTCCAAGCTCCAATGTTCACCTTCAAAGCTTCAGCCTATATGTATCGCTTGCAAGCACGATTGTAAGACAGAATGTTTTTGAATGAAAGAAATAGTTTTTTTCCAATGGAATCAGATGTTTCCCATCCTCTTCCCCTCTGAGGTGCTTGTGTCACCTAGCTTTCCCTTCTTCCTCCTTCCATAGTCTCTCCTTCCTCCCCCAATCAAACCAGCCAAGTGACGAGTGTTCCTAAGATTTTTGAAACTTTGTGAGCACGCCGCCAACGATCCGCTGGTCTGATCCTCATGAAACTTCGGGCATCACTCCTCCTCCACAAGACTAAGCTCCAGCCGCTGGCATCCATCCATCCGCCACTCGGATTGCCGGAATCAAAACTTCCGTTCGACTCCCCTGTTTTCGCTTGCCTTCTGCCCTAGATTTGCTCTTCATCGCCGTTCTTCTCTGACAAGCCACCTCCCGCCTCCAAACTCCAGCCACCTCTTCGCCATCATCATAAGGACCTCCAGTCGTAACAGGTTCGACGATTGTGGACCACCGGATGAACGCCAGCCAACTCTGCTCTGCGCTCGTGTTTCCCCTGTTTCCGCCATGCTCCCGCCTCAGACCCGCCTTTCCTCATCGCCCTCCTCCGACCGGCCACCACTCGACCCAAAATTCCGGCCACATCGTTCTCACCACCACAGCAACCCCCAGTAGTAGCAGTTTCGACGTCCGTGCACCACTTGACGAACGCCGACGAACTCTGCTCCATCGTTCGATGTCCCCTGTTTCCAGACTCCCGTATCTCCTGTTCATCTGCTCTTTCTTTAAAACTTAATTGATTAAGCTTATTCTTGCAGGTATCTTAAGCAATCGGTGAATCACAAGTCTTGAACTTTGGTATTTTAAGAAGTCGGGCAAAGGAAACGCTTTATTTTGTGCATGACTAGAAAGACCAAATATTGTCCAATCATCCAAAACAATTGGGTCGAATCCAACTCCAACCAATCACTCAGCAAACCATGGCAACTTTTGCATTCTGATAAAAATTCTGCACTGTCTTAATTTTTTGATTTAACTAGCTATTTTGTTGCAGACTTTCTAATTGCCTAACAGTTATCTACTCTCCAATTTTCTTGTGATTTAAGAGTATTAGCCTTGTTCTACATTCTAGTTTAATTCGTTGGTATTTTTGATGCATGGATTTTCCTACAAGGCATAAGAACATTTGATAAGTGATTATTTTCGGTATTCCTGGAATTCTGGTTGTTTACTATATTTTTAGGTTTTAATTACTTTTCTTTCTGGTTTGCACATCACGTGTCTCCACCCCACATCAGTTTGGTATCAGTGCAGGCAAGTGGTCAACTCTTGTCTGCCCACATGATCCCGTCTTTACTCTTTGCATTTTAAAAAAAAATCATTCTTAGTTTTTGCTTTCATGTTTAGTTGTTTACTGCTTTTGCATGTTAGTTAAGTTGTTTGCTCTTTATTGGTTCAAAAAAAAAAATTATTGCTTGCATTGAAAACAATTTGTCAAAGAAAACTGCATATGATCTTTTTTTTTTTGCAAAGCTCCTCAAATTCTGCATGTTTTATCTTGATGCTGCACTCTTAGTTTTATAAATCTTGCAACATCTGATTTCTGAGATTCCACTTTCATTTTAACCTCACGCTGTACATGATCTGTCTCAAACTGCAGACTATTCAATGCAATTATAATTGAATTTTCTATATGCTAAATTCTGCACTTCATTTCTGAATTTTAAATCTAGTTTTTCAGCTTTCTGAATCTGAAATTTGCAGCCTGCAGCACTTAATCTCTATCAAACTGCAGCTACGGTTACCACCAATATATTTCAACTTGAAACACCTATACGTGAAGCCTTTGACGTAGTGACTTTGATGCTAAATTAGGATTATAAATTCTGTATTTTTTTTAATCTGGTTCTCAGCCTTGTTTCTGCAGATAATTTGCATCAAACTGCTGCCATCAACTGATTTATTTTTCAGCACATACATATGCTGCAAATGTTTTTGAATTGACCCTGATATACTATTTTCTACATGCTAAGATAGTATTCCTGCACTGCACTTAAACAATACTCATTCCTGCTTATTAATTTTCTTGTTTATCATCATGCGTTATTTTACTCAAAGGGAAATTATAGCTAGAACAGAACTAATAACTGTTAGGGAACGAAAGGCTCTTACACGTAGTTTTACATTTAAATATAGGGTTCTTACCCATAGGCCTAGTTGTTTCATAACATACACCGTGTGCAATGGCTATAATAGTAAAACTGTTATTGATCATCAAGTTAAGTTTAATGCTATATCTATCAAAGTCATTGAGCAATTTGGCCTCACCATGCAAAACATGATTATCGTTATGTCATAACTTGGGAAGACTATACTAAAACTTTAGTTGACTTTCGATGTTTAGTTCCCATCCAGTTAGACAATATCAAATTCAACATTTGGTGTGATGTTCTAAGCTTAGAAGGTTTTGATGTCTTGCTAGGTAATGAATTCCTTCATAGTGTTCAAGTCTATCATTATAAAGAACCTTGGTCCTATAGTATCATCTTTAGAGGGTTAGAACACATCATCTATCCTAGGAGTCTAGAGTCAACACAAGTTAACCGATGCCTTTTTTGATAAGATCAGAAAACAACTTGAGAATATTAGTCAAAACCTAGAAAGACTTAGAGACCAGTCCCTACAACAAGGGTCCAATCAAACCATAGATCCTAAAATATCATTGCAATCACATCAGGACATACCTTTAGAAGAATCTAGATCCAACACTAGGGAACCCTTAGTTGACTTGTTTGAGAGTCAACCCAACCCTAAGTCATCTGTAGAAACTCCACTAGAAATGACACAACTTATGGTTGGACCTGTCACCATGAAAGACATGCCTAAGAATCAACTTGAGCATGAAACCATATAACTCACCCAACCACATGTTGAGTCTAAGATCAGCCTCAATCCGTTAGTTGACTTGAACCTAGAAGCCTCCTCAAACTATGAACACTTAGGGACAACCCAATTCGAGCCTCAGTTAGAACTTGAACCTAAAGACATTAGGCTAGACATAGAACCACATGAACCCTTAGAACAAATGTCTCTAGGAACTCAACCCTTAATGGCCTATGAAACAAGTTTTCCTCAAACTATAGAACTAGAACTCCTTGATCAACTTGAGCCTACTCAAACCATAGACGATGAAAACTTAGGCCTGAACCAACTTGATCATAGTGAGTCCATAGAAGTTCACCCACTTACCCAATCCAAAGACATAGGAACTATGTCTCTAGATAGCTATGAACCTAATCCTATAAACTTCATTGGGATTGACCAATACTTAGGGAATAAAATACCTCAAGCTATAGACAACCCTAAACCTCAACTCTTAGGTCAACCTCAACCTATTGACACAGTAGACTTGCACCATGACCCATTGAACTCTCAGTCTTGCCTCTTAGGTCCTTCTACCCAAACCCTGAAACCACCTTTAGGGTCAACTCAACTTGAAAGAATTGAAAATAATTCTGCTTTGTCTACTTTTCAAGATATTGAGCATATTGATTTCATCATTCCATGCCACTTAGATGTTAGAAATCCTTATCGCAAGTGTACTAATGACAATGGCCGAGAAAGGGAATTCAATGCAGGTATCCCTAACTTGCAGCATGGACAATGGAGATTGACTCTTGCCCCTCCAGAACTTCTGCACCACCGCAATAACAATTCATCAGGGAAGAATTTTTTTCACCCGGGGAGAGTTGATGGGGGCAGGAACCACAAGGCACGAAGATACAAATGGAGTCTACAAGTACCCTAGCCAAAGACCTGGTGGCTTCACGACTAAGCTAGCATGCACACTCATAAAGCTAGCTCAAAATAATGGGAAGAACTACTTCAACCACCTCAAGAGGTTCAAGCTTAATAAATTGCCGCAATCAATTCCCAAGCGTGACTTGCATGGACGGCAATAATCAGCCAGCCAATCCAGCCACATGAAGATGCGCCAGCTTCAAATCAAACCATCAAAGATTTTATCAAGCGCACGAATGGAAACATGCAACGTCACATAGCAGCCAACAAGGAAAGCTCAACGTGCAGCCACTTTCGCTCAATCCTCAACGTCTCTCCTTCGCACCAACAAGGAAAGAGCAACGTCTCTCTACAGCAGTAGGAGGAAGCTTCAACGCCATCTCTGCAGCCGCTCAAAGAAGGAAACATCAACGTCTCCAAGCTCCAACGTTCACCTTCAAAGCTTCAGCCTATATGTATCGCTTGCAAGCACGATTGTAAGACAGAATATTTTTGAATGAAAGAAATAGTTTTCTTCCAATGGAATCGGATGTTTCCCATCCTCTTCCCCTCTGAGGTGCTTGTGTCACCTAGCTTTCCCTTCTTCCTCCTTCCATAGTCTCTCCTTCCTCCCGCAATCAAACCAGCCAAGTGACGACTGTTCCCAAGATTTTTGAAACTTTATGAGCACGCCGCCGACGATCCGCCGGTCTGATCCTCACGAAACTTCGAGCATCACTCCTCCTCCCCAAGACTAAGCTCTAGCCGTCGGCATCCATCCATCCGCCACTTGGATTGCCGGAATCGAAACTTCCGTTCGACTCCCCTGTTTCCGCCTGCCTTCCGCCCTAGATCCGCTCTTCATCACCGTTCTTCTCTGACAAGCCACCTCCCACCCCCAAACTCCAACCACCTCTTCGCCATCATCATAAGGACCTCCAGTCGTAACAGGTTCGGCGATCGTGGACCACTGGACGAACGCCGGCCAACTCTGCTCTGCGCTCGTGTTTCCCCTGTTTCCGCCATGCTCCCGCCTCAGACCCGCCTTTCCTCGTCGCCCTCCTCCGACCGGCCACCACTCGACCAAAAATTCCGGCCACGTCGTTCTCACCACCATAGCAACCCCTAGTAGTAGCAGTTTCGACGTCCGTGCACCACTTGACGAACGCCGACGAACTTGATGCCTTGCATTTTAGTAGTAATTTTCATGGTCATTTCATGCTAATTTTAGACTTATTTTAATACTTTCATGCCCTTTTTAGGCTAAATTACTTGATATCTTCGGAATCTTCACTTTTTGGCACTTTTATAGAATTTCAGGTAAAAATGCCCTTTTTCAACATATTTTGAAGATTCTAAGGCCATGGGAAGATTTCTTGTATGAAGACAAGGTCACACGTCAAATTTGGGCTTAAACGGAGTTAGCCTGAAAAATAGGACCAGGTGAACCCCATGGGGTTCACCAGATCTTTCGCTAGGCTACAGGAACTTCACAGTGAGAATCACGGCCAGGTGAACCCCACCGGGTTCACCTGATTTCCTGAAGGCCGAAACCAGTCCAGAGAGAAGCACGGCTAGGTGAACCCCACGGGGTGCACCGCGCTTCTATTCGCCCAAACTCACAGAAGGAATCACGGGCAGGTGAACCCGGCGGGGTTCACCCGTGATTCCAACCCAGTCATGCACGAGACCGAGTTCCACTCGGTTTTTCTTTGATTTCTCACTCGTTTGAAGTCCAAATTTGGCAAGTGAGGTGTCTATGGAAAGCTCTTTCAGAGGCGAACAAAAGGAATATAAAAGCCCCAATTTTTTTTCCCTAAACATCGAGCATTCACATGAAGAAGCGGTGCGGGAGGAAGAACACGGCGACAGAGCTAACTTTTGGATATTTTCGGAGATTGAGACACACGATCATCACGATTTCTTCAGGATTCCTTCGGTTCATCGTCTCCTTCCCCTTAGCCTTATTTTCTTATATTTTTCATTTCATTAAAAGAGAGATTTTGAGCGTTTCAATGACGATTGTAGCGTAAACCCTGTTTCGGGGATTGATGGAAACCCTTTGATGATTTTAATTGCAAACTTTGTATCTATTTATGTTATTTGGTATGAATTATGAACATATTTTACTTTGACATATTTATTTCGTGGTTTTACCTTGGCCGAGTGACTTCGCGTGTTAGCCGTTACGATTCATATCGTAAGGGTCGAACCTCTGAGTAAAACTTGCGAGACCTCGACACGAGAGTGCTTGGTCTTCGCTCGAGGATTTCATAGTCTACTATAGAACTCATTGGGTTCGTCTTAGAACGATCCACCGCGAGAGTAGGAGGTCGGTCTAAAACGAACACCGGGGTGTATCACTCGAGAGAGGGCACCTTGTACCCTAGGGTTAGACCCCTTGTGCAAAACCAATAAACCAAATAACTAATATCTTTCTTGTGCGATTAAGATTATCATCGTGGTAGAAGCCGTAGCCCTGAATTCTCTCTTATATCTTTTCTCTACCGAAGTAGTTGCACTTGTTTGTTTTCGATTTCCGTCTTCAAAAGCCCATGTTTCGATTCGCCTAGCTATTAGGACTCGGACTTTCTAGTACTCAACATTGTTCCCTGTGGGATTCGACATCTTTTATATTACTTCGACATATCCGTGCACTTGCGGAGCGTGTCAAGTTTTTGGCGCCGTTGCCGGGGAACAACGGTTGATATTAGTATACTTCCGAGAATTGGTAGACTAGGCCTTAGGTTAGATTTTTCTTACTGCACTGCTATTTTCTTTTTTTTTATTTACTTGCTGCCTTAGAACATTATAATTTTGACTGACCATTTTATGCGAAGAAGTTCTAGGGCAGGTACATTTTTTGACATTGATCCAGAGATCGAGCGCACCTTCAGGACAAGAAGGAAGCAAAATCAAATTCTGAAGAAAGAAATCATGAACCATCCAGGGGGGACAATCAGATGGAACACATTCAAGTTGATATGAACAATGACCGAGTACAACAATCAATGGGCAACAACTATAACAACAGAACATTGAAAGATTACTCGACACCTTACACTTACGGTTTTCAATCAGGAATTGCTAGGCCCGTTGTTGAGGCCAACAACTTCGAAATAAAACCTGCTCTTCTTTCTATGGTGCAACAAAACCAATTTGATGGTTCTCCTCTTGAGGACCCCAACATGCACCTCTCTATTTTTCTAGAATATTGCGACATGTTGAAAATTAATGGAGTGTCTGCTGATGCTATCAGGTTGCGACTATTTCCCTTCTCTCTGAGGGATAGGGCGAGAGCTTGGCTGTACACACTACCTGCTGCTTCGATAAGAACATGGGTAGAGCTTTCTCAAGCCTTTCCCTCCTAGTACTTCCCTCCATCAAAGACAATCCAATTGCGAAATCAGATAACGAGCTTCATGCAAAAGGATGGAGAGTCTCTATATGAAGCTTGGGAGAGGTTCTCCAAAGGATGTGTTCACATCACGGTGTTGAGACTTGGGTTTTGATCCAAACGTTCTACAGCGGTTTGGATTACAACACGAGGCTTACAGTGGACACTGCAGCAGGAGGTGCATTGATGAATAGGAGAGTTGAATATGCAATGAACCTTCTCGAGGATATGGCGATTAATCGTCACTAATGGACATCTGAGAGAGGTACTTCTACCAAGAAGTCAGGTAAGTATGACCTAGACTCTCTTACTGCACTCACGGCTAAGGTTGATAATCTGACTAGAAAGCTTGATTCTTGGTCTGTTAATTCTATGGATGTTAACACTATTTCTTGTGAGGTCTGTGGAGTTGTAGGTCATGTAGGAGCAGATTGTTAGGCGAGGAGATGGACAGATGGCTGCGGCTCATCCTGAGTAGTTGAATGCAGTTGGAAATTTCAACTAGAACAATAACCCTTATTCCAATTACTACAATCCAGGATGGCGCAACCACCCAAATTTCTCTTACCGGACAACTCAGCCAATTCAGCCTGGACAAGTTCCACCACAGCAAACCCAGCCCCCACAAGGAAACTTTAGGCAACCCCAACAGAATAATTTCAGACCACCAGGATTCCAGGCCAGAAACTATAATGCACCACCACCACCGCAACAACAGCCAAGGCCGAACAATGATTCAAATCTGGGCAAGCAACTTGAAGGACTTACAGATATGATGAAGATGATGATGACGAGGATGGATTCCCTAGAGACACACAATAAAATGCTAGAGAGTTAGCTAGCCCAGCAAGCTAGCTCATCATCGAGAGTACCAGGAAAGCTACCATCCCAACCAGAAGTAAACCCGAGGGAGCATTGCAATGCAATCTCCACTTGGAGCGGCAAGCAACTGGAAGATCCAAAGATGCCGACCGATGACAGAAGAGATGAAGTGATACCAGAACCTGTGGAATCGCAATCAGATGCAACACCAGTGGCACCTAAGCCAGTTGAGGAGGAGCAGCCCTATGTGGGACCGCCAGCATATAAGCCACCGATTCCCTTTCCATAGAGGCTTGTCAAGGCTAAATTGGACAAGCAGTTTGGTAAGTTTTTAGAGGTTTTAAAAAAACTTTATATTAACATCCCTTTCGTTGATGCTCTTTCGCAGATGCCGACTTATGCAAAATTTCTGAAAGATATCTTATCAAACAAGAGGAAGCTAGAAGATTAAGGGACCATTGCACTTACTGAGGAGTGCAGCGCCATAATCCAGAACAAGCTCCCTTAGAAGCTGAAGGACCCAGGCAGTTTTTCCATACCATGCCAGATTGGGGAGATGTCTTTTCAGAGAGCTTTGTGCGATCTAGGAGCAAGCGTTAGCCTCATGCCACTATCACTCTGTAAAAGGCTAGATTTAGGAGATTTGCACCCAACTAATATTTCCATACAGGTTGCAGATAGATCTGTACGCCACCCAGTTGGTATTTTAGAGGATGTACCTATTAAAGTAGGAGATTACTTTATTCCTGCTGATTTTATTGTCTTCGAAATTGACGAGGATGACAGGCTCCCTATCATTTTGGGGAGACCTTTTCTTGCCACTGCAGGCGCTGTCATGGATGTCAAGAATGAGAAACTGTCTTTGAACATTTGTGGCAACGTTATTCAATTTGATTTAACTGATACCTTGAAAAAACCTTCTCTTGCAGGTAGGTACATGCTGTAGCATTGACGTTGTGGAGGAAGTTATACAGAATGATGAGCCGCCCAGGACAAAAGTGGAACCATTGGAACTTGCACCAACAAACCCTACCACGAATGCCAAGAGCTACAAAGCACGCACCAAATTTTGGCACGACAAGCGCATAACAAAGAAAGAATTTCATGAGGGGGACAAAATACTTCTGTTTAATTCAAGACTTCGATTGTTTCCAGGAAAGCTTCGAACGAGGTGGTCCAGTCCTTTCACAGTTCAGAAAGTTCAACCTTATGGTGCTATCACGATTTGGACAGAACGAACTGGGAGCTTCACAGTAAACAGGCACCGCCTCAAGCACTACTTTGAAGATGAGCGGGTCGAAAGAGAGGAAGTTCTAGTTCTTTCAGACCCCCCGGATTTGCAACCTTGAAAACTCTTATGGTCGAGCTGCCGACCCTAAACTAGCGCTCTTGGGAGGCAACCCAAGTTTTTGCATGATTTTTAGTTTTTAAGCATAGTTTCCCTTTGATATTAGTTAATGTTTCAGACTGTTGCTTTCTTTTTCATTTTATTATTAGTTTTCTAGAAGGGATTGCTACTGAATTAATATCTCTTTACGATGTAGGATGAAGATGGAGCGCGTAGGAATTTTTCCAGCATTTTCCCAGAATTTTTGGGCATATCAGCGCAAATCACGGCCTGGTGAACCCCACGAGGTTCACCCGTGAAGTGCACTGTGCAAGCGCCCAGGCTCGTGTGTTCCGTAAGTTTCACCAGATTTTCAGCATGCGTAGAAAACAACTAGTGAGCTTCACAGGCAAGTGAACCCCACGGGGTTCACCATCTTTCCGAACTCCAGAAAATGTCCAGTAAGCTTCACGGGTCGGTGAACCCCAGCGGGTTCACCCGTGCTTCTGTTGCTTCAGCCCGACCACAGTGAACATCATGGGCTGGTGAACCCGGGCGGGTTCACTGGTTTTATAACCCTATGTTCACCTGAAACTAGGGTATCATGCGTGACTCTTGTGCCGCCGCCTCCTGTGCCGACGAAGATCATCCGATCACGCCACCCTCTTGTCCTTCCAGCACGCGAAGGAGGTTCCCAAGGGTTAGATCTAAGTTTCTGTATCAGGTTTCTTCTTCAAACGACACTAGATCTTCGTTTCGCAAGTTTCTTCGAGCTTTTCAGCCGACTCGCCGCCACCTCCCGATTCCGATGGAGCCGACCAGATCGCGCCACCTCCTCTCCCTCTTAGCACTCGAAGAAGATCTCCAGAGGTTTGATCCAGCTTTTCCCTTCATCCAGTCGGGTTACTTCTCCAATCGGTTCCAGATTTCCTTTTCGCCAGTTTCTTTTTCAGTCGGTCCACCGCTTGTGTTTTCTTTGCGCCTCCTACCGGACCGTCTCACCAGAACTCGTCAACCTCTTCCGATCGCTGTCAACCACCATGCCTCCAAGGACTAAAGTTATGGCTGCCAAGCGGACCTCACGCCCTCAACAGACGCTATCTGATTTGTCCGCCACCGACGATGAGGAGTATGAGCCTACGCCCACACCTCCATCTCACCGACCATCTTCGGCGGTGACTCCAGGCTCTTCTTCCACTCGCCATGGGCGCACTCCTTCCAGTTGATCACAGCCATATGCCTCTCTCCCGAACGAGTTCGGGATTATCTTTCGCGACGCTAACCAAGAACAATGCTATTAGATATTGCGCCAGCGCCGGGTCCTTAACACGAGGTATCTTGACAGAGGTACACTACAGATGCTTGGGATGCTTGATGACGTCGACATGATGTATACTGCAGTGGGTTTGGTGCAGTTCCAGTGACTATTTTCTCCGACCTATGTTGGCGTGACTTTGGAATTTTTGAGTTCTTTGGAAGTGAAGGCTGATCCTATTCTCATGGACGATCTAGGACTGTCACACCCCTAGAAATAATATTTATTATCGGTTCTGTTTAACAGAAAATTCCCAAGATCCAAAATCAAATCGAACAAAATTTGAGAACAACTTCATAAACATAGTCCTAGGTGAATGACAATTCATGTAATCAAATCATTAATCATCAACCAACCACAAAGATAGAATAATCATCAAACTTAATTTACACAACTAGTTCATATGTACAGTGCGATATCATATCCAAACTTGCTCAAACATCTTCTATACACAACATATATACATATATGAGCATATCATGTTATGCTTTACATTACTACATCAACTGAACAAGAGCGTAGTAGCAAAATTTTCTCTCAACACCTCCTTCATTGCCCCAAGGAAAAACAACCAAAGCTAACCTGTATTATATAAAGCCAAAAGAGTGAGCTATAAAACTCAACAAGATCTACTTTGCCCAT
>CM050438.1:71664985-71675301 GCA_027562315.1 Costus pulverulentus
ATAATTGTTGATAATACCTCCTTGTTAGGATTACTTTTTGATCATGTCCATATATTTTATGATTTAGAAATCTTGTAATTTGATTGATTTGAGTTGTTCATTAGTAAGTCAAACATAACTATGATTGTTTAACCAACTAAAGCTTGCAACTTACATGAGAATCATATTGAGATACATATTCTCTTAGTTATTCTTTGAATTCCTTTCTTTTGTTGGGGAAACACTACATTTGTCAAAAAGGATATGCGATCAACTGCGGAGCATGTTTATAAAAATAAAAAAAAAATTCACTCACCCTTAGATTCCTCTACTTGGCACTGCGCAAAATTGGTAGTGGTACTGAAGGACATGAGTTGAAATCTAAGAGATATGAAGTTGAAATCAATAAAAAAAACTCCTCTACTTGGCATTGCGAAAAATTGGCAATGGTACCTAAAGTTATGAGTTGAAGTCCAATGCAATAATCAGTATATCATACTCCACATAAAGCATCTGAGTTAACCCCAATGATTTGATTTGGAAGGATTAGAATTGCAAAAGTGTAGTGTGTAGGCTTGATTGAATCCTATGTTTGTTGCTTACTAGGTTGTTTAGCAGCTAGTTATTGTGGGATCAAACTGTTAAACACTTGAAGCAACCATTTACTTGATTTCTCCTGATTAGATCTTGGATTGCTATTGAATGTTTTTCTAACTTGGGAGTATATCTCAGCACAAAAGATTGCTCTTATACTTATCTTGTATTTCATTTTATTTTATTACTTGAGGACAAACAAAGATTTTAGTCTGGGGTATTTTGATGCCTTGCATTTTAGTAGTAATTTTCATGGACATTTCATGCTAATTCTAGGCTTATTTTAATACTTTCATGCCCTTTTTAGGCTAAATTACTTGATATCTTCGGAATCTTCACTTTTTGGCACTTTTATGAAATTTCAGGTAAAAACGCCCTTTTTCGACATATTTTGAAGATTCTAATGCCATGGGAAGATTTCTTGTATGAAGACAAGGTCACACGTCAAATTTGGGCTTAAACGGAGTTAGCCTGAAAAATACGACCAGGTGAACCCCATGGGGTTCACTAGATCTTTCTCCAGGCTGCAGAAACTTCACAGTGAGAATCACGACGAGGTAAACCCCACCGGGTTCACCGGATTTCCTGAAGGCCGAAACCAGTCCAGAGAGAAGCACGGCTGGGTGAACCCCATGGGGTGCACCACACTTCTATTCGCCCAAACTCACAGAAGGAATCACGGGCAGGTGAACCCGGTGGGGTTCACCCGTGATTCCAACCCAGTCACGCATGAGACCGAGTTCCACTCGGTTTTTCCTTGATTTCTCACTCGTTTGAAGTCCAAATTTGGAAAATGAGGTGTCTATGGAAAGCTCTTTTAGAGGCGAACAGATGGAATATAAAAAGCCCCAATTTTATTGCACTAAACATCGAGCATTCATGCAAAGAAGCGGCGCAGGAGGAAGAACACGGCGACAGAGACGACTTTTGGAGATTTTTGGAGATTGAGACACACGATCATCATGATTTCTTCAGGATTCCTTCGGTTCATCATCTCCATCCCTTTAGCTTCGTTTTCTTATATTTTTTATTTCATTAAAAGAGAGATTTTAAGCGTCTCAATGACGATTGTAGCGTAAACCCTATTTCGAGGCTTGGTGGAAACCCTTTGATGATTTTAATTGCAAACTTTGTTTCTATTTATGTTATTTGGTATGAATTGTGAGCATATTTTACTTTGACGTATTTATTTCGTGGTTTTACCTTGGCCGAGTGATTTCGCGTGTTAGTCGTTATGATTCGTATTGAGAGAAGGATCGTAAGGGCCAAATAAAATACATCAACCTCAAGCACCATTATATTCAAAAAGCAATTAAAGTTAAAATTCTTATAAAACATGTAAACACCAATAATCAAGTATAAGATATTTTTACTAAAACATTTATACGTATGGAATTTAATTATTCTATTGATTTGTTAGGAATAAAGAACAATTACATTAAAGAGGAGTATTAAATTAATTCTTTGTTAGTGATTTAAATATGAACTTTTGGGTTTATTTTGAGTGCACTATAGGCCCACATTAGAGTTAGAGGTTGCTTATGTCCGGGAAATTTTAGAATGGAAGAGTAGCTTGTCTCATGCATGTGAATGTTGGAAGCAGCTCTTGTTATTTATTTATTGTTTTTTTTTTTCAGAAATAGCTTTAGTTCTTGTTTAAGTTGAATAAATATGCATATGATATATAATGGAAAAAAGGATAAAAAGAAATTAAAGACAATTTATTTTTTATTTGTCTTTTGTCCATCTGTTTGACATTTTCTTAAATTAAATTATAATTTAAAAAGTCACCGTGCATTATTAATAAAATAAAATAAAGAAGGCAGCTTTGCCAGCTGTGCCGAGGGGCTGGGCAGGGCTGGCGTGGGAGCATGTTACCCTGTCACCCGCGTGCAGTGCACGTTACCGGGGCCCCGATCCAACGGTCAGGTTGTCGCTGATCTGACAGCATCGGACGGCTGTAAAGGCACTCAAATACAGTTCATTTGACCTTCAAATGTGCTTTTGAAAAAAGCGAGAGGCTGTTCCTTTTTTCTTTCTTTTTTTCCTTCTTTTTTATTTGTAAAAACATAATGTGAGATTCTTTTAATGTGGCGACCGCAATGATGATCGGTGGATGCCGCAAAAAAATTTCGTGGCAGAATCTCACACCGATTTCTCCCTATTTACTGCCTTTCCGATTTCCTTCTTCTCCCCGCTCATCCACGCTCCTCCCTCATCCATTTCGCTCTCTATCTCTCGATCGATCGACGAAAGTCCCCAAGGAGAATTCGGTGTAAGGTCAGTCAATCTCTTCTTCTTCATCATTTCTTTTTTTATCTCATAATGGCTGAATAATTTCATGAATTCTGGTAGATTTTTTGTTATCTTTGATTTTGATGGATGCCGCTTGTTGGAAAATTTTAAAATTTTAAAGCAGTATTTATGGTTAGATGCACCCCTGCACAACACTCCTCGGCGGGATCCCGCCTAGGAAAATTTTTTCCTCGCTGCCGGTTAATTTTCTCTTGAGCTGCTCGTTAGTTTCCATTTTTGTTCACGTAATGCTTAAATTGACCTTTCGAAGATCGAATATGAAGGATTGTTTAGTGACAGGCATTGTGTTATGACGCTCCTAAATAAATTGTTATGTGCATTCTATTTATGTTCCGGTGATGAAATTATTTGATCCTGGATCTGACTCATTTTAAATGCTCAGATTCTTTCGTATTACTCATGTTGAGGAGTTTATTTCTTTAGAAAGGTATTCTCCTGCAATATGTGAGATCACAAAGATACTTGATGCGTACTTTTAATGCGATACGAAGCTTTAGAAATAATGTATTTGAAGTTTCGATAATTCCTCGACTGATCTTTTGACATTCACTTTGCGAAACCAATTAGCTCTTTTAAGAGGATGCGTAGAAAACCATAGAAGAGCATTTTTTTTTTATTCGTAAACGTGAGAAACTCAAGTTACACCGTATGTTTTTTTTTTCCTGCTGCAAATTGGCGTTGCAGATATTGAGAAAATGGCTGATGGTGAGGATATCCAGCCTCTTGTTTGCGACAATGGTACTGGAATGGTCAAGGTTAGTCATTTTACTCCTTCCCTCTGTCCCAATTACCAGCTCGCCTAGTGCAAGGCTATGGTACATAATGATTCTGCTGCAGTCTGGATTTGCTGGGGATGATGCTCCCAGAGCTGTATTCCCCAGCATTGTAGGTCGACCTCGCCACACTGGTGTAATGGTTGGAATGGGCCAAAAAGATGCTTATGTTGGCGATGAGGCTCAATCAAAGAGAGGTATCCTGACCTTGAAGTATCCTATTGAGCATGGTATTGTTAACAATTGGGATGACATGGAAAAGATCTGGCATCATACCTTTTACAATGAACTTCGTGTTGCCCCTGAGGAGCACCCCATTTTGCTCACTGAAGCCCCTCTCAACCCCAAGGCTAACAGAGAGAAGATGACCCAGATTATGTTTGAAACCTTCAATGCTCCTGCAATGTATGTTGCCATTCAGGCTGTGCTTTCCCTTTATGCTAGTGGCCGGACGACTGGTATACTTTTGGCCTACAACATTCAATTATTTCTCAACCATAGCCTGACATGCATCATTGAGTATATTTGTTTACAGGTATTGTGCTTGATTCTGGTGATGGTGTTAGCCACACTGTCCCAATTTATGAAGGATATGCCCTTCCTCATGCTATCCTTCGTATTGACCTTGCCGGTCGTGATCTCACCGATGCCTTGATGAAGATCCTTACTGAGAGAGGTTATTCCTTCACCACTACAGCCGAACGGGAAATTGTCAGGGACATCAAGGAGAAGCTTGCCTATGTTGCACTAGATTATGAGCAGGAGCTAGAGGGCTCTAAAAGCAGCTCTACTGTTGAAAAGAACTACGAGCTACCTGATGGACAGGTGATTACCATTGGTGCTGAGAGATTCAGATGCCCGGAGGTTCTCTTCCAGCCATCCATGATTGGTATGGAAGCAGCTGGTATCCATGAGACCACTTACAATTCCATCATGAAGTGTGATGTGGATATCAGAAAGGACCTGTATGGAAACATTGTTCTTAGCGGTGGTACAACTATGTTCCCCGGAATTGCCGACCGCATGAGCAAAGAGATTACAGCCCTTGCCCCAAGTAGCATGAAGATTAAGGTGGTTGCTCCTCCAGAGAGGAAGTACAGTGTGTGGATTGGAGGATCCATCCTTGCTTCACTCAGCACTTTCCAGCAGGTAATTGATTAATCCTTAGCTTTGGCTTGGATCTCATTCGTATCTCCTATGTTACTTATCTTTTTTCTCAAATGTTGTTCTTTTTCCGACGTATCAAATATAAACATTGTGCACACTAACGTTGTTTCCCTTTCTTTCCTATTGATTATACAGATGTGGATTTCTAAAGGTGAGTACGATGAATCTGGTCCCTCCATTGTCCACAGAAAGTGCTTCTGAGTTGTTTTTAACCTTGAAGCTGTTCCTTTATTATTATTATTATTTTTCTGAATTTGTAACCAAATTGATGTGATTGTACTTGGGGGCATTTTGTTTTGCTTGAGCCGTTTTGTGCACGGTAGATGCATATAAAATGTGCAATCAATGTTTTGATACCGAATACTTTATTCTTCAATCATTTTATTCTACAGTTGGCAAAGACATGTTGGAGTTTATAAATCTATATTTTTATTTTAGGGTTACCTGTAGCATTCATTTTGGAGTTCCGACCATGTCAAAAGTTCAGACTATCCAATATTGAAGCAAAAACTCGTTACAAACTTAACTGAAATATGGATATAATTTGTGTGTGTGTACATAATTAAAACAAAAGAAATGTTTGTATAGAAGAACAAAATTGCAAGTACAAGTATTTGTGGAAGAGAGGAGCTCCAAAAGTCTGATCCGTCTTGATGGAAAATGCACTTAAGTTGATCCATAGATGATAAAATTGAACTAGGTAAAATTTGTACTAAAAGAAGAGCCTCTGTCACCATGGATCTAAGTTTTATTAAATTCATATTCTATTGCCTGGCTCAACTTTGCATGAAATAGTTTATAAGCGTCATTGTGGAATACAAATAAATCTACTTTAAAATAAGAGTTGATGTTGTATATTAAATTATGTATGCATCGCCCACGCATAAACTTTTATACCGAAACCCGACTAGTTCGGGTCGGAGTTTATAATCGGCTTCCTTTTAGGGTTAGGGCGTGGATATCTCTATCTATATAAGTGCCTTTCGATCGGTCTTGGCAGCCGAGCGTTGGAGGCGGGTGTGAAGAAGAACCAGCCATGGTTCACGTCAGTTTCTACAGAAACTGTAAGCTACCTATTTCTCATCTCACTCTCTCAAGGCTCTTGGTTTCGATTTTTTATCCTTTTCTTGTTATGCATCACTCCGCAAATTTGTGATACGCCCTGAAAATTTCATGTTTAGGGTTTTCTTTGTTGTTTCAATTTGTGGGATCTGCAAGTTCGGGCTTTTCTTTAGATTTTTGCTGCGTTTATCGTTTGATCTTGAAACGCGAAAAGGAAATCTAACATCTTATTATGGGAATCCTTGTCGGCGGTTCGATTATGGTCTGGATCTGTTTATTCTAGCTACATTGAGTGTTTTTTAGATGGCAAGACATTTAAAAAGCCTCGTCGTCCTTACGAGAAGGAGCGGCTTGATGCCGAGCTGAGGCTGGTGGGTGAGTATGGGCTCCGCTGCAAGCGAGAGCTGTGGAGGGTCCAGTATGCGCTGAGCAGGATTCGTAATGCGGCGAGGGACCTCCTCACTCTTGATGAGAAGAACCCTCGTCGTATTTTTGAGGGTGAGGCCCTTCTGCGCCGGATGAACCGCTACGGGCTTCTCGAGGAAGGTCAGAACAAGCTTGATTACGTACTGGCCCTCACTGTAGAGAACTTCCTCGAGCGCCGACTGCAAACTCTCGTCTTCAAGTCAGGGATGGCCAAGTCCATCCACCATGCCAGAGTCCTGATCAGGCAGCGCCACATCAGGTATGGACATCTTTTCTCTCCGATGATTGGCTTGCAGGAACAAGTGCTGCTGTTATTGAAAGTTTCAGTAAATTAGTTATGTTTGTCAATTGATACAAAAAGATTCATATCTGTCATCAGTGGTTGCCTTTTTTTTACTTGTCATTCTCAAATGTATGTTTTCTTTGGTCTTTTTGGTGATTAATCAACGCAGCCTGCATCCTGCTCAGTGCATTTCATGCTTGCAGCATTAGCAACTTCACATGCATTTTCTTCAGTTTGCCCACTCAAGGATATTTCAAATTTGGACTTTGGCATATATGAAATAGGCTGACCTAGCTGGCCTCAATACTAGAGCGGATTATACACTCCTTGCAGTAGACCATGGCTTGGTCATGTGCAAGGACATGCATACGATTGAGTCAATTAGCATGTTGTTGGATAAAGGCACGTGGGTCAGAGCGTGAACACGACACATGCATAATGCAGTTGCATAACATGCATAGTTTGGTCAAGTGGAGGACCAAGCAGAGATGGTGCATTCCGGGGCACTTAACCATCATGCTATAGTAGCTGGTAGTTTTTCTGAGGCAAGACTATTTTGTTCATTGTTTAGTTATAAAGGTTATTTATCTATATTGTCTTGTGTGAATCTTTATCTCCTACGAAATGCTTTTGTTTCATGAACTGTGGCTTGATAAACTCTTTGACCATCAAGGTTATGGACATTCCACCAAATTGTGTGGAAGCAAGCTGCTACGACTTGCCATGGATCTTTCATCTAACAAGTTGTGATTCATATTGAACATGACTTGGTATTGTAAGAGACAAAAACCAAAGAAATGATTCTGAAAGAGTCTAACATGCCTAATGAGGCGCCTCTTGAAATTAATGATCTTGCATGATTTTCAAATTTAGATTCTCAAAGAGTAGTTGCCTAATGAAGTACCACCTCAAATCCATTGATCTTATTGTGGGTTCGAAATTATCTAATATCCCACATTATCAAATGAATCCTACTGACACAAGTGATTTGGCAAGTCAAAGAGTTGCTAAAAGGCAGACTTGTTTAGAAAAAGCTGAAGTCCTTGTGCCATTCCAACTATTTACTCCGAAAAGATGAACTTGGAGAATGTGATTTGAGTAGGCAAGTTGAAGAGTTTTTCAAATGGGGATTGTTCAAGAAAGCTTAATGTGCTTTTCTTAACTTTTTTAATTCCTAAAAAGGGTTGAACTTCAATTGCCATGAAGCCACCAGTAAAGTAATGTTTAAGTACAGGTGTCCTATTGGTTCCATTGTCTAGGCTTGAATTGATGGTCAGGTCATTTTGGTTCTTTGTAATTGACTCAGAAGTGGATATTAGATATTTAGATTAAACTTGATGACAAATGAAAAATTTCCTTCAAGTTACTAAATGATTTGTATAAATTGGCTGGTCATGCCTTTTGAGTTGTTGAATGTGTTGGTATATGCATGAAAGATTAATCATTGAATGATGATTTTATCCTACCAATTAAGACATTTGATGTAGTTTAATGCTGAGATTGACCAGAAATAGCTTGAGCAAAAGACAACTAGCTTTTTAACCCTACATGTCCTCCTTGTCCGGCTGGATACCTTTAGTCTTCCGGTTGTTTTAATTGTACTTGTCGTATCGCTTTGTCTGAACCATTTGATCATAATGGCAAAATGTATTTCTTAATTTCAATCTAGTTCCGATTTCGTACATTGCTGCTCTCCAGTTTTTATTTAGTGCCATTGACTGGCATTTAGTATTGTGAATTTGTTCACAAGCTTTTCATCCTCTATTAGTAAAACTACAAGATGCATGAACAAGAGGAATATCGTCTTCCATGCTTTATAATGCAGCAGATTTCACATTACCTGACCACCTACCTGCTGCTGGAATCTATCATTTTTGCGGATTTATCCTTTTTTGTGTTTGTATAGTCCTTGTTTCTCTCTGCTCATTTCTCATTTGTGCTAGCAGAGTTGGGAGGCAAGTGGTTAACATTCCGTCATTCATGGTGAGGGTGGATTCGGCAAAGCACATTGACTTCTCACTGACCAGTCCATTTGGTGGTGGTCGCCCTGGAAGGGTGAAGCGAAAGAATCAAAAGGCGGCAGCAAAGAAAGCTGCCGGCGGGGATGGTGACGAGGATGATGAGGAGTGAGTAATATGCATTCTTGCTAGTTATCCGAACTCTCCGTTTCCGTGTGCTGGCAGTAAAACAAAACTCTTCTAGTTCTTAATACATTTTAGCATAATGTGTTCTTAATTTATGCTGGGTGCGAGGGGGTAGCATTCAAGGCAGTTTTGGCTTGGTCTATTGATGATCGAGATTGTCTTCTTACATGGGCAATCTAGAACATATTTGACTTTGGTAAGTGTTACGACATTTTAAAGATGAGGTAGAAAATTTCTTTTGCTATCTACAGAATTGATTATGTTCTCAGTTCAAATCTCTTTATTTATCGCCATACATCAAATACAAGGTCTTTGATAAATGCCATACGTATATAGAAGAAATGCTTAACATCTGCCAAATGAAAATGCAAAAGCTGTATTTTGTGTATTAGTAGTAATTGGAGGTTTTTAATGCCAGTGCGTTGAAGTGATTAGAAAATAGATTAACAATATGAAACAAGTGCAGTAAATCATGTGCAATAATGATTGCATACAACTATGTTTAAGAGCAACAAACCTGAACGGGCAATATGATGATGATACTGCTAAATGCTCACCTAGTATATGTTTCATAGAAGCACCAATAGGGCTTGGCGGCTTGCTTGATCTCATGCTCTCCAGAGTGAAGGCAATTACAATTACAGGTAGAGAAAGAAATTAAGTTATCCAAGTAACGTGTGTTCGTTTAATCAGCTTGTTTCTTGCATGTGGATGAAGATGCCTTGGACAAGTTGGATGTGGCATGAAGTTTCCTTGAATATACTTCTGCACTGCGCTACTTTCGAGAAAGGAAACTGGAAGGTTTTAAAGATGATCAAGCACCTAAAGTGAAGAGGTATAAGATTAAACACCTGCTTCTCTTTGGTACCTTGCATAAAGATAACTTTTTAATAGAGACGCGAACCCGCTAATAGGATAAAGAATGAATATTGGCAACACCACAAAGACACAAGTACTCGTGGAAAATATTTACAAGGGTCACTGCCCTACAGTATCAAAATACGCAAGATCCTGTAGCTGGCGAGGCCAGCTATCCACTCAAAATAGATCTCTTTTGCTACATTTCGCATACTACGAGCCAATCTGCAGCTCTATTGTGCAGCCCCTTGACATGCTTAAAGATTATAACTCTAGATGAAGCAGATTTTCCTAGTGATACCTTTGAGCATTTACATCAGTGCAGTTCTCAGATCAGTTTATAAGGTTGATGGCCTCCATGCTATCTAATTCTATAATGACTAAGAGTGCCAAACGGTCTAGGTTGGAGTAGATGTAGGCCACAGCGCTTCTGACAGTTGAGTTGCATCTGTGGAAAGTAGCAGCTGCCATTATGAACCTATTTCTAATAATATAACCCATGCACTATCGGTATTAATATTTAAGTATCGGTTTCGCCCATTTCTTCTTCCTTAGAGTAAATTCCCTTGTTCTCACCATCTTGTTTGCTAATTCTTCATCTCTGAATTGTGCCCAAACATTCCTATGTATCCGAAGTGCATTTGGTTGCTCGTTTTTAAAGATGGCAGCATTCCTTTCCTTTACGACGCAGCCGAAGATTCAAATTTTGACGAT
>CM050438.1:71675338-71722157 GCA_027562315.1 Costus pulverulentus
CCCCCCCCCCCCCCCCATCATGAAGAAGGTTTGTCGCTTTAATGCTGTGTTTAGTAGGAAAGAAAGAAAGTTAAAAGAAAAAGAAAGAAGAAAAAATTAAGAAGAAAGAAAATAATAAGATTTTTCATTATTGTGTTTATTTAGAAGGAAAGAAAGTTAGAAAGATTGATAAACATACTCTTTTTTTTAAAATTTTTATATTGATGATGACGATGGGAGGCGACGGTGAAATGGCAGTGACAAGAGATGAGAGGCGATAATGGCGACAATGATGACGACAATGCCAATGATGACGGCGATGATAATGATGATGAAGAAGATTGCAAGAAAAACACGAGAGGGAGAGTGAACATAAAAAAGAAAAGGGTGAAAATAGGTATGAAAAGGGCAAATCCAACTTTCCGTTTGATTTTCCACCCAATTTGGGCGGAATGCAAATAAGGCTATTTTCCTTCTATTTTTCCTTTCTTATTTCCATCCGTCCTACTAAACACGATTTTATAGCTCTCATTCCAACATTTCATCATTTCCCTCCTCCTTTTCTTCCTACCAAACATGCTATAAATGTGTTAGTCACCCTCCGGAGCATTATGTGGGGGAAACACAGCTAGTTCCAATCCAAAGGGGCTTGTGAAGCCCATAACTGCCTGGAGTTGGATCACTATGATTAAGCTATGGATTTGATTGAGGACATAACCCTCAACCATTACTAGTGGTCAGGAGAGAGGAGCCAACCAGTGCGAAATTCAGGGAAGTATGATCTGGATATGATTAATTCCTTGGTAGCAAAAGTTGATTCACTTTCATCTAAAATTAATTCTATAAATGTTTCTACTACTAAATCTCTGACTTGTGATGTTTATGGAGTGTCAGGTCATTCTGTTGATGATTGCCACATTTTGAACACTCCATTTGAAAAGGTCAATGCTATCGAGGACTTCAAAAATCAGAACGACCCCTATTCGAGCACGTACAATCCAGGATAGAGAAATCATCTGAATTTCTCCAACAGACTTAACCAAGGGCAAGTCTCTCCTGCGAACTTTTCTAATCCAACTTTTTCTACTAATTTCAGGCCTCCTCTCGGAATGCAACCTCTAGCTATTCATCAAAGACAGCCAGGCCCACCTCATAGGTCGAATCTAGAAATGATGCTTGAAAACTTTATGGCGACCCAAATTAAGTAGAACAATAATGTGAATGAATCCATTCACTAGCTAAACTTGAAGATGGATTCCATGGCCACACACTCAAAAATGTTGGAGACATAGATCACACAGTTAGCTCAACTGACCAATTCCTCCTCCAAAGCTGCAGGCAAACTCCCAGCTCAACCTGAAGCAAATCCGAGGGAACATTGTAATGCCGTCATGATATGCAATGATGAACAACCAGAAGACTCTAAGACCGATAAAATTGATGATAGACAGAGAGAGTCTGACAGTTACAAGGAGTTTCATTCTTCTTCTGAAACACCAGATAGTAAGAAGATGGTGGCGACTATTGAAGATTATATAGATTGTATGCAGAATCTGCCACCTCTCAAACTTGAAGACCCTAGTAGTTTCAATATATCATGCAGGATTGGTAGTGTTCCATTCAAAAAAGCACTCTTGGACTTGGGAGCCAGCGTCAGTATTATGCTGCTCTCCATCTTCAAGAATTTAGATCTGGGAAATCTTAAATTGACATCTAGAGTTCTTCAGCTTGCCAATAATTCTAGACTTAACCCACACAGAATTGTTGAGGATGTGCCCATCCAAATCGAAGGATTCGTAGTTCTAGTGGATTTTATTGTTTTGAATTTGACGGAGAATTCTATTTTTCCTTTTATATTGGGAAGGTCGTTCCTCGCTATAGCCAGAGGAGCCGTGATAGACGTTCAACACCAAAAAGTTAAGATCAAGCATTGGTGGAAATATTTTATCATATGATCTTTCTGTTAATAATAAGGAATTATCCTTTTTTCGGTTCTAGTTGCAGCGCAGTGGTGGTGGAAGAGAATACTGCACCGTGTTGTGTCCGCAAGTGCACGGATACTCAAAGTAATAATTAAGATATCGAACCACAGAGACCTTGTTTGCTAAGTACCAAAGAATTGATTTCTTATTAGCTAGGCAATCGAATGTGATGTAAGTAAAATTCGGAAAGAACACGAAATCAAAGAGAGAAAAGCTGGAACTAGGGTTTCATCCACCTTAATTTCTATGACTAGAAAGAAATAAGCACATCGTTAGCCCACTCTTATTATGATAAAGATATAATTTACTTTATGAAGAAAACATCTCGCTTTCGCGCAGATAATTTACAAAGAATCAACCCTCACTTTCGCACAAGATTAATTCAATGCTAAAGATAAGTAAATCATTGACAAAGAAATCAAAAATCACTTTCATGCATCCAATATCTATGTCAATCATCTCAAGTGAAAACTAAATACTTTCATACTTTAATTTCACAGGTTCTACTTAAGGTTCTCCAACAATTCGATGCTTAATTTCTTACATATCTTCATGTTTATTTCAATAATTCTTCCTAGATCAGAATTATCAATAAGGCAATAAACTTGTAAAATCTAAAAATAGAACAAATCTAATTTCTTACGATGAGTTCCTAAATCTCAATTTTAGGGTTTCAAGTTTTCGCAAGTTAATTTTCAGTCCATATCGCAAAAACTTCAATACATGCTGATAATATGAAGCTAGAAAGAATTAAAGGCAATCATCACATAAGCAGAATTATCATAACAAAAGTTCCCTGACGAAAAAGGATTATTTAGTCATAACAAATTAAGGGGATTACACCCCCATGTCCCAAAAAGTGTTTAAGCTAGCATGGTTTAAGAATCATAGTAATCCATAGTTTAGAACGATCAAAAATCGAGGAGAGAGAGGAATTTTTACTAAACAAAGGGCTGTAATGAAAATTACAGCCGTAATTTAGCGTGTGAACAGTGCAAGCGATGCTTCTTTCCTTGATTTCTCCTCCGATCAATGTCCTTTCACTCTGAAACTTCTGAAGTATGTTCTCCTCTCCCGGCGTAGCTTCCCTTAAATTTCACGGCCGGAGATTGTGGAGTCAAAATTGTTACATTGGAATGTAATATGACCATTTTCAAATTCACCTTAAATTAATAAGGCTTTTTGTTAAATGAGTTCTGGCTTCCAATAAGCGCAAACATTCATTGTTAATTACCCCTAAAATTAGGAAACCTTTGATTAAGAGATCTATAATATGCAATAAGAGAGACAAAGTCAAATGATGTCATTCATGAATTTAATTTGACGTGATACATAAGATGATAAAAAAAGTTTCCATCAACATAGACAATTTGGGTTCGTCAAACTTTGTCTTGTGATGGCGTGTTGGGTAATACCCGGCCTAGGCAATACAACGTTATATTGAGGAGTTACGCCTCGATGGTAAACATCGATGTGCGAACCTCCCAAACAAAATTTCATTGTAATGCATTGAGGCATGTTGGGTATCGGAGTCGGAAGATCACCCGACCTTAACGGCGTATTGGATGTCTTGAATTTGAGGGAAATTACTCGGCCTCACGGCGTGTTGAGTAACTTGGATTTGAGAATTACCGGCCTTGCGGTGTGTTGGATAATCTGTTTTGAAAATTGATCCGGCCTTGCGGCGTATTGGATAATTTGATTTCAGAAATTTACCCGGCCTTGCGGCGTATTGGGTAATTTGAATTGAGAATTTATCTGGCCTTACGGCGTGTTGGATAATTTGATTTAAGAATTTATCTGGCCTTGCGGCGTGTTGAATAATTTGATTTGGAATTTATCCAGTCTCGTGGCGTGATGGATGATTTGATTTGGAAATTTATCCAGCCTTACGGCATGTTGGATAATTAGATTTGGAATTTTGTCCGGCCATGCGGCGTGTTGGATAATTTAGTTTGGGAATTATCTAGCCCTATGGCGTATTGGATAATTTGATTTGAAGATTTATCAGGCCTTGCGGCATGCTGGATAGTTTGATTTGAAAATTTATTTCAGCCTTGGAAAACACAACGTCTATTGAGGAGTTATGCCCCGACAATGATCGTCGACGTATGCACCTCCCAAACAATATTCCATCGCGTAGGTCCAAGGTCTACTAGTTTTATTTAGACCTCATTTAATTTGGGAATAGTACATATGTTATAGATTCTCAATCACATTTTCCGGATTAAAATTTGGCCACACCAGCAGATTTGTTTTTTGACCTCGCAACTTCCAGTCGAAGAATAAAGTTTCTTCTTTTCTCTCTTTCATTGTGATAGTCGAGGAGCGAAGCTTGAGCTCCTTGACTTTACAGCTCTTGGTCAAAAGTGCAAAGCTCACTTTGACCGCATATTTTGAATGCTACAGTTATTAGGTCTCGTTTGTATTTGGCTCAAATTTATACTTTTGTCTTATGTCACACGTACTTGGGTTTAAGTATTGCACTTGTACTGAGCCGGAACAAGTGTAGTTCGTGTTTCGAGAACATACTAGCCAAACTGGAGTTTGCTGGGCTAAATTGGATGAATGTGGTTGGATCCAGCCAGCCTTGTTGGATTGGGTTGATCACAGTCACGAGCTAGGCTGAATATCATAAGCCCTAAGTGATATTCACTGCCTGCCGCCGAACCTCTTTCTTTCCCTTTATTTTAGACCATGTCAAACATCAAAGACCTTGATACGGCGAGAGGATGGCGATAAGATGCCCATCAATATTCCATGTGCATCGATGGAGAGAATGGCGTCACATTAATGTCGTCTTATTATTATTTATTATTATTATATTTTGCATATTTTCATTTCTCTTAGAGATCCCTTTTCTCGAAAGGGTAAAGTTACTCTTTGCTTTGTGGAGCACGACTTGGTGCTCGGCGACGAGCGAGATCAGTGGAGGAGGATTCATCCTATTTTCGACGCCTTCGGGTTTTCGTCGGCAATTGATGAGAAGCTGATATCGGGGGCTATTCTACAGACGGCATTGACTTTTGCCAAGGCGGATTTTGTGTTGCAATAGGGCTGCAAAGGACAATAGTCGATGAAGCCGTAATGGGAAAGGGGCAATCTGGGATCTGGATCCTCCAATTTTGTGGAAGCGTCAGCGGATGCTTGGCAAATATGGAGGGGACGGAGGCGAAGGACGCTCGCTTGTCTCTTGAAGCAGCGGCAACACTGGCTCGTTCCTTTCGGCGAAGTCTCTCCGGCATAGAGATTGGCAGCCGGGATGATTGGGATGAGAAGGCGCCGGCGAGCTTATTGACCCTGTTCTTCGAGGGAAATGGAGGTAGAGGACACTCGCCTGTCTCTGGAAGCGGCGGCGACACTGGCTCGTGGCTTCCTACCAAATGGTCGTGGCGATTGGGGTAGTGAGGTTGGTTTAGGTAATCTTCTCACGTACACCTTATTTTTTATGTTATTATTGCTATTTGTGGAATCTGTATTCCCTCGGTCAGACGACGAGACTCTGCCGTTGTGAACTTCCTTTTTTGGAGCGAAACAAAACTTTTGTTGGCTTAGCCTCCCTCACCATTGCTTGGGCCGCAGCGCCTTTGAAACGAAGATGGTTCTCACAGAGGGAAGCATGCACTCCTCATCAGGTTCTTCCCAGAATTTTATCCTTTTTTTTTCTCAGTTTTCTTTTTATTATCTTTCTCATTTGAGATTTCTTTTGATCGGGCTTTCGTTGCAGTAACTTAGAGTGTGATCAGCAAAGCGGACAAGAGCGAATCTTCTCCGGTTTCTTCCCAGGTTCATATCAACCTTAGCCACCATGTAGTTTTCTTAGCGGCTTTTATGACGACCTTCGTATTCTTCTTCTTGTCTTAATCCAGCCTTCTTTTCTTATTTCAGTTGGATTAGAAACCAGCTCTTGTGTATCTCCTTTGCGGCAGCAGCAGCAGCAACAAAAGATTTCGAGCCCATTGTTGAAGGAGTTTGAGCAGGCAAGAAGAGTAGTAGAAAGCCTAAACCAGGTATTCTTCTTGTTCTTCTTCACACGTCTCTTCCAGCTTATGGGATTCTTCTTCTCTTTTTTTTTTATAGTTTGTTTTTTTTATTGCCTGATCTTCTTCTTCTAGGAATCTGTCACCTCTCCTTCTCTTCTTCGCATTCTCTTTTTTTTCATGCATCTTTTGGGCTTTTTTTTTTCTTCTGCCCGACTCTCCAAGTCGCATACCTCCGTCACCCACATATGCATCTTTTGGGCTTTTTTTCTTTTCTTCTGCCCGATTCTCCGATCTGCATACCTCCGTCACCCACAATGCCGCAGCATATTTTCTCGTGCACTCTTCTTTTGGTCGACGCCTCCCTTTCTCTCTACCCCTTTTTTTTGCCTTCTCCTCCCCTCTTTTGAGACAACGCCTCCTTGTTTTTTTTTACTCTTCATCTCCTCACATCCTCGCTGGCGTTTTGCGATGCCACCGGTGCTTAATGCACCTCTGGCCTAATGCCACCGGTGCTTAGTGAACCTTAGGCCTACGTAAGTAAAACGAAGGAACTTCCCTTTCTTACCTACAAACGTTTCTTCTTGCAGCCTCTTGGTGCTCCTCCTTGCAGCGGTCAACGTCTTCTATATATCCCTTTCTTTTAGCCGATCATCCCCTTTTATAAGCTTCCAGCGACCAACCCTAACAGCTTTTCTTTTGTGCCTTTTATCTTCACTTCCCCCCCCCCTTTTTTTTACTGCCATAAGCACTCCCTTTTTCCTCCTTATCAGTCCTAATCGCTCCTATACTCACCCTTGTCTTCCTTTCTAACTTTCTTTTTGGACTTGTCTTATCTTTCACCTACCTGTTATTTTTTTTTTCACCTGCCCATGTCCTACTTGCCCTGTCCACGCGTGCCAGACTTCCCTTTCACTATACGTTTCCCTATTTTTAAAACACTGATGTCTGCCAGATTTTAGTTATACGTTGACATGTTTCCAATTTCATCTAAAGTCAACATCGATTTTGACTTGGTTGTTCGGTCTACAGTAGGCTCCTCTATTCTATATGAAACTAGATTAATTGGAGATTGAACTTCAATCTGAAGCTTGCTTTCCTGGTTTGCGTCCATAAGAATTTTCCTTTCATCAACTCTGAGTCTGAATGGCCTTGGTTTCTTTGCATGTTTTCTCTCGATTAGAAGGTTCAGTGGAGGGTTTGGTTTTAGGCTTTAGAGACTTTTTGGTAACATCTTCTCTGTTTGCAGCGATCAAGTTCTCGCTTGCATGATTTTGTGTAATTAAACATACGAGTCTTTCCAAGTTGGTTTAAGGTGTATTTTCTTTGTCATCATCGATGTCAATCAGCAGTTCATTTTTTTTGTGCTCCAACGCAGTCTGATTTTCTAGAATCACATATTAACGGAACTTTTCACTACCTTTCTCACAATTCTCCATAACATTTGAGTTGTTTAAATTTCTGGACTCCATTCCAGCTGATTCAGGGCGCTCTTTAGCTGAACTCACAGCCAAAAAATGGGATATGCTCGAAGATTGCATAATATGCATATGTTTGCATGGCATACATATTATTAGACGATTCTTTTGTGGCATTTAGTTTTCTTGTTGGCCAAATTCTTCATAGTTCAACTCGATTTCACTGAAATCTTGCATCTCAATTTCCTCTTATCAATCTGCATATGAGTTTCTGAAAATTCTGCAGCTATATTGATACATTACATTGCTTATTTTCTGATTTCGATCATCACAAACCATTGCTAGAATTGATGTAGCAAACGGATAATTCCCATGTCTTGCTGTTGGGTATTGTTGTATAATTCTGTATTCATCATGTAATTGCATATTCTTGATATTTTAGCTTCGCTCTTATTATTTTAGTCTCAAGGCTCTAAGCTAGTGTTTGGATAATCTTTGATGCTTCCATTATCTAAATTAAGCTCTCATTATTGATTGGTGTTTGCCATGTAGATCTTTGGTCATAGGATGTCACTCTGGGCTGAGCGTAATGGAACCGTCGAGGAATGTTTCACATGCCCAGAGAGCGACTAGCGTTCTCGCTTATATCTTTGAGTTCTGATAGCAAGCACAATTTGAAGGCTTGGCAATAGACATTTTGATTCCTATATATCCAATTTATTAATCCATTTTTCTTTCTGAAGGAATTATGTATATTGTCCGAAGTAGGCACCACACTGTATCTATCCTTTTGTATGTGTACAGATGGTTTCCTTACAGGTATTTACACAAGCATTTTTAGATGTGTTAGTATCGCGACCAATTGCTCCATGGTTGAAAAATTAATAGTTCAACAGAGAGAGATGCTCCGTATGCTTCCCGGTGGCGAAACCTAGGGTGGTGGTGAAGATGGCGATTTCTCCCTCCAACGCTAATCAAAATTAGGGCTTTCGGTGTGATGATGTTCGCCTCATTCTCTCGAGTATTCCCCTTTTTACGGATCTCAATATAGTGGTCTAAATCGTCCGCAATCATCCGCGCAAAAATCGGGATTCAATTTGATCGAGAAAATCGGCCGCCAGGAACACAATTACGGCCGTAATTTCTATTACGACAGTTCCGTAATGCTTTCTGTACAGAAATCCCCTGAAATTATAGCTAGTAATATGGTTTACGGTAGTGCTGTAATAACTGCAAAACTTTTTGGTCGAAAATCTCTCGAAATTACGACCCGTAATATTCGTTACGGCAGTGCCATAATATTTGCAAATCTTTCTGTACAGAAATCAGCTGAAATTCGGCAGAACAAACAGATTACGGAAGTGTCATGGTTTATTCTATAGGCTCAGTAAAACCACGGTACCGTATTATGGATTACGGCCCTACCGTAATTTGGTTTGAAGCTCCGATTTACGTGAAATTTGACAGGTAATCTTCTCTTGATGATGGGAATTTGTCTATGCATTTGGATTGCTTGAAAATGCCTTTTTACCTGAAAATGATCAAAAACTAGAAAAAGTATAGATTCCACAATATTTGGCAAATAGGGCATGAAAATAAGCAAAGGAGCGTGAATATGACACAAAAGACCTATCAATTGACACAAAATACACTATGAATTTTCTTGTCATCACACCGTCAAGTGGCAAGACATAATTTTTCCCATATGCTTTTCCAGAAAGTTTCAAGGATGTGCTGGACGACTTTGCTGGTCTGAAAGAGAAAGAGATGATGGTTATAACAATTTCAACCGAGGATGGTCTAGAAGATAACTTCAGGAAGAGAACATTATGAGTGCTTGAAGATGAAGATTTGAGAGATATTGAGAGAACTCACGAGTTTCACCATCGTTCTGTTTCATGTTGTTTGAAAACAATTGTAGTTAAACTTTTATATTTTGTGCTTATTTTAATAGGTACAATCTGTGGGAGACGAAGAAAGTAGAGGCTTCATGCCATTTATTTTGCCTCTGCTACACCTACAACACCATGATACTCTTCTATGATCAAGCTAGTGACCTTAAAGAAGCGCTTATTTAGAGGCAACTCAATCCCTTATTTAAACTTTTTATAGTTTTTATTTATTTTTGTTACTTTGCCTTTGTAGATTTTAAATTTTCTTTCATATTAATGCTTCTTATACGGTACCCAGCTGATAGTAATTTTTCTAGATTTTTTAGGTACCTGTGAAATGTTCACAGTTATACCCATGCATTCATGCACGACCGTGAATGACTCATCATGCTTTTCCGAATTTGCGCCGAGCCTTTCACGGGTTGGGCCATGCATCCATGCACGGCCATGATGGACATTTACAAGTTGCGCTGAGATGTGCACAGGCGTACCCGTGCATTGGTTCACAGCCGTGACGAGTTAGTAAAGCCGAAAGTTTTTGCGCCGAAGTTTTCATGGGCTAGGCTGTGTAGGCCTTCACTGCCATGCACACTTCTGTTATGAAAATCGGGCACTGTGCCCGCCCCCTTTACATGCCTGTGCAAAACCCTAGCCAAGCCGCCACTTCTCTATTCCACCACCTCCAGTGCTTGATCAACCTCCGGTTTCTCTCCCTCACCCCCGTCAAGCTCCGGTGACATTTCCTCACTATTCTCCGGTGCCGATTAGTGCTTCTCGACGTGCTACCGCCCCTCACGCATTTCCAGCCGCCGCCTGCGGATCTGCCACCGCCGACGCCTCTAACGACACCTCCGGCCTACCTTCGCATCTCCTACCACCAGCATGCCTCCAGCAAGTAGGTGACCTCCAAGCGCCACGCTTCCTCTTCCGGCACCGCTAGTGAGCACCCTGCACATGCAACCCCACCTACACCATATAGTATCCTCTGCTGTGATCCGGAACAGATGGCCAAAGCTCAACCTGCTCATGCACCGGCAAGTCATCACCACCAGATTTCTCGATCACCAGACGCTCAACACCCTTGGCTTTCATGGTGATGCCCAGTGGCTATTTCAGCGTGTGGGTTGGGATCAGTTTTTCACCGTCTCATACCTGATGTACATTCCTATTGTGCTTGAGTTTTTGTCCTCCATGGAGTTTCACGCCAACATCCACATAGATGACGATGATGGAAGCCTATATTTCCGGCTCAACAACACTGAGTTTGTACTTACTCTCTTCGAGCTGAACCAAATTTATAGATTTCCCACTGATGGGACACGATTGACACCAAGGGCATTTGATGCTAATACTTTTTGGGGGCTTCTCACTAGTACTCCGCCTTTCGACACTCGGATTGCCTGAGTCACATCCCTTGGCAACCTAGTTCTCAAGTATGTGCACCGAATCCTTGCACATACCATCTCTGGCTGAGGGGAGTCTAATGGTCTTGTGCGATCTTCTGAGTTGTTATTCCTCTAGGTGATGCTGCATGCGGTTCGCCTCAACATAGACTTCTTCTTTGCCAAGCAGCTCCAGAATATCTCTTGAGCACCAAAGGGTGTCATTGCTCTCGGAGGACTCCTCACCCCACTTGCTCTTGCAGTAGGGATTCAGCCCTACTAGATGGAGCAAGCCCGGGGGAACTCCCATCTTGACCTTGATTTCTGCATCTCAATGCGGATGATTGTCAAGGAGGGAGAGGTCTAAAATTTGCTCTTCCCCAAGAGCAATGCCAAGTTGCCACTGCTGAATCCTACATGCACTATACTCTGTGAGCAGTGGAACTGGAGAGTGGAGGCAGTAAAGGATCATGATGTTCCTCTCAACACTACTCCACCACCCCCTTCTCAACGACCTACCACCCAGTTGAACCGTATGGACATGATGAATAGATTTGTCCAGGACACTCAGCATGAACCCAAATCGCCGTTGATAATGGGCTTGCCCAACTTTGAGACCTTGAAGTAGAAGTGGGATGCCATGGACTGGTCTAGTCTTCCATCCTGGAGTCCGTATATGAGCTTTAGCAGAGGCTGCATCGGCGATGGGGATGAGCGACATTGGTTTCACCATTATTTGGTCAGCCTTTATGTTTCCAGTAGTTTCATTTCTATTCTTAGTTTTTGCTTAATTAGCATGTCATTTCCCTTCTAGTATGGCTTTACTTTTCTAGTTGTTTCAGCACCTTAGGTGTCTTTGTCTGCTCCCTATTTATGCTATCTATCTTGTCCTTGGATTTGAATTGTTCTATGAATATTTGAATGATCGGATTTGGAATCTTGGCTCATTTTAGAAGTCTACATTGGTTATAGTTTGCACACGTGACTTTTTGTTTAATGCAGTGGAAAGGTTTAATTAACTCAACTCATTATTTTTACGATCCTAGAGAGTATGCTTGTTATTTTACCTTGACTCGATATGCATCTCATGTGTAATGATTGATTGCATCTTGCTTCATAACTCCACTTATATTGTACATTTTGTCATGAGAATCAGAAATACTAACAGTGGTACCAAAGTGTTATTGTACATTGTACTTTCACTTGGCACTGTTCTTAGCATTCAAATAAAAAAAAGGATAGTAGTACCTAAGCAAATTATCCATCAAGCTTAGCACTGTCCCTAGTTAGTAATAATAACAATGGTACCAAAGATATAGTGTTCCTAATCATCTACCTTGGCACAGTCTTGAGTTTTTTTAAAAAGAAAATAGGGCACCACATAGGCACTGTGGCACCGACGCTATTTTCTCATGACCCGATGTACAACCACTTGTTTTATGAATGCTTGATCTAAGATATTGTTTGTGTGAGATGTGCTATAAAAGTTTTGGTATTGTCAACTTTGCAATGCTCCAATGGATTGTATCAGTAATATTTGATTTAATTTGTTTTCAATACTGCATTATAACTTGAGACTTATTGTTGACCAAATTATAATCTTGTCAGACTCATTTAGTTGATTGAGATTCCTTATTTCATTTCATCACTGTGTTCTAAACAATTCAATTATTTGAGGACAGGCAAAATTCTAAGTCCGATGTATTTTGATATCACGCAAATATATAGTACATTGTGGATTAGTTTTATTGCTATTTTGGAGTAGAATCATAGTTTTGTCTCGTTTATATACTCAAATACTTCATATTCTTTAGAATCTTCACTTTTCCCTAGTTTTATTGAAATGTAGGGATTTTTGCCTAAAATTGGTGGAATTTGAAAGATTTGAAGATATGTGATGACCCCTCATGACGAGACGAAGCTACATGTCAATTTTCATATCAAACGGAAGTTTCTACACTCTTCATAGGCATGGTCGTGCATCCATGCACGACCGTGTATGATTCTGCATTTCCAGACTCCGCTGAGATCTTCACAGGCGTGCCCGTGTATCCATGCACGGTCATGAAGACATCAGCCCAGCTTTTCAGATTTTGACGAGATGCTCATGGGCACAACCGTGAACGCATTCGTGGCCGTGATGAGTAGAATTCCAGAAACAAAGTTCGCCAAGGTCTTCACGGGCACAGGCATGTATCCATGCACGGCCATGAAAGCTTCTGTAGTTCGTGATACCTGTTCGATTTTTCACCTGATTCTTGCTATTCTTGGAGCAGAATTTGGGAAAATTCAGATACTCACAAGTGACCAAAGCCGAGTACATCTCAAATCCAAATGCTCACAAGCCATTAAGGCCGAGCACATGTCTAAATCCAAATGCTCATAAGCCATTAAGGCTGAGTACAAATCAAGTTCAAATGCTCATAAGTCATCAAGACCGAGCGCATGTCAAATCCAAATACTCTTAAGCCATTAGGACCGAGTACTTTTAAGTTGTTCATGACCCATATATTGACATGAAATTTATAAATCATCTTTCCTCCAATTTATGAAATATTATTTATTTATATAGATCTCTTAATCAAAGGTGCTTTAATTTTAGGGATAATTTACAATGAGTGCTTGCGCTTATTGGAAGCTAGAACCCATTAAACAAAAAACTTTATTAATTTACAAGGTGAATTTAAAAAGGTCAAATTTATTAACAACATGGCCAAAAATAACCCCACACCAAATTTGACTTGGTATTCAAACAAGTACAATCTAATTCAATAAAAAGACTGTAATTTTTTTATTTTAAATTCTTCAATAAATATACTTTTATAAAATAAATTTATTTTGTCAATTAATATAAATTATTCTTATGATTAATTAGTGGATGATTTTAAGTAAAAGTAAATTTTTATTTATATTTTAAATTGGGTATAAAGTGTACTATATCTTTGAACTCAAAGAGAAACCATTAAAATTGAATTTGTCATAATAAGCGCATTGGGTACCAAACTTACTATAAATAAATCTAGTCAAATCAAACACCTAACTCAAGTTTAATTATTATCCCAAGTTGGTCATTCTAGTAATAAAGGGCCGATATACTAGAACCTCTCTAAGTAACCCTTGCAAGACAAGATTCTATCACCATTGAAGTAAAGATTAACTTGACATGGAAGAGCATTTACCCTTTAGCTGACCTCGAGTGGTGATTATGGGCGACGAAATAAATTTGTCAATCACAAATTTTAACATTATTGTGAAAGGTTTGATATATAAAACAAGATCATTTCAATCTACCATCCATTAACTAATAGGCTCCTTGAGGTGATGAATCATTCCTAAAAAGAATGTGAGAGGGGAAAAGTAATCAATCAAATGAATATCCTAGCATCCTATGGTCATAGACAACTACGCAAACAATAATCAAGGAAACACTGTTCCTCTGGTTTTGTTGAAAGCAATCCTACCAACTGAGTTCATGTTAAGTTTATAAAAGTCAATTGTCCCAATGGTACAATTGAGGACATTAAGGCATGTTTAGCCTTGTTTAGGATTGTTTTTAACTAGAAAATAGTCAAGAATATATTTAGTAATGAAAAACAGTAGAAAAAAATAATAAAAATGTAGTTGAAATAACTATAATTTGATGCTTCTGTGTCAATTTCTTTAATTAATAAAATTTACATAATTTTAATTAAAGTTTTAGATATTATTATTTTTAATAATTTAAAATTTTAATAATAAAAATATATTATTATTTTAAATAATTTAAAATAATATATATGTTTATTATTTTAAATTATGATAATATTTCAAAAATTATTTATGAAAGAGCTTATAAAATTTGATAGCACAATTATGAAACAATTAATAATACACCCAAATAAAGCTTGCACATCGCAAAACCCAACTACCTATGTACTAGAAAGCAACAGCAGACTATTATAACCAAAGAGTGAAACCATACTCGATCAACCTCAAAGGGAGCCAACCTCGTATCAAAGTAGTTTGTTTTATCACATCTGAAAATTTCAATATGGTTAAACTATATGATTCATGGTAAGAGCATGATAATGCAATGTAACTTTTTTTTAAAAAACAAAAAAAAAATAGTACCCATTAGCTAGGGATGAAAACTACAAAATTCTTAATAACTAAAAAACCTCAATCTTAATAACACAAGTTACTAAAGAGAGACAATCTTGAGGCAAAATCAAGTGCCAAACTAAGAACTCCTAAACCCAAGGTATACAACCCTGTAAAAATCAAGTACAAAATTCCTTGTCCAAAACTCTGCTATTTAATTTTCTCGTGTACCACATAATCTAACTAGAGATTCACAATCTTTTTGTACTCGATGCAAAAGCACAGGAAATGAAAATGAAGACGAGCATTAAAGATTGATTGATCGACAAACCATAACTAATTCACATTATAACTTAAACAATTTTAACTAACTGATTCCATGCAACCTTTCATGAACGGCCACAACTAACCAACTCTCTTCCTAGTCAGAGGGCGAGAAGCTACGCACTATAACCAAGTTGACTGAAGTGAAGCGCCATTCGGTCTTTATAATGCTACTCTCCAAGTGAATGTACAACAAAGATAAACAATTAATTGCGTTATCATTATACACGTTTACTTGACATTACAAATAAGCATAATAAACAAGTAATCCACATTCAGCATAATAAACGTGTAATCCACATTCAGCAGGAAAATGAGTTCGCCGCAAACTTTAAATTTTCATGCATGCCATTGCAACAGGCAGAGGGCCCAATCTTAAGTATTTTCGTCTTACATTCATCAAATATGTTCTTTACAAATAAAACATACGCTTTTAGTTTCCTTTTCGATTTTTCCTGCAAACCTAAGAGCTTTCGTCCACGTTCATAGAAGACAAGGGCATTGCACCTCTCCCGAAGAGCAAAGTTAAACCGTGACAAGAACATCTTTAGCACATTACATAAAGCTATAGTCATGGTAAGTAAAATCTACCAAATTCACTCTTCAAACTGAAGTGTAATCTGTGGAACAATCATTTCAGGCCTGTAAAAGGTGGCGCTCCTTTTGACTGAATCGTGTTAGCCGCGGCCTCGCCCTCCACCTATGATTTGCAGGTCATAGTATAAGCAACAATATGTAAGTAGATTTGGCCACAAATTTCAGATAACAATTAAAATCATGAACTAAAGCTGTGCATGATTACCCCTCGAAGCACCACCTCTACCACCAGGTCCACCTCTACCACGACCGCCACCTTTGTTACTTCCATCATCTAGACCTCGTCCAATGCCTTTCGCTGGCCGTCCACTGGTTTCTTCCCTACCTCTTCCCCTTCCACGACCAACACCTGGGGGCTTCCTATCTGCAATAAGAATATCAAGTAAATAAATTTTTATCCAAATAATTTGGAGACAAAAAGGCGCGCATAACTTAGATAAATTGCCGCATTTCAATTTCTCATCCTAACCTAATAACCTGAAATAGCAGCTTGATGCAGGCTAGAGGCAGCACACCAAGTACACAGGCAAACATAGCGTGCTTTATATTTTATGATCAATACGAATTTATAGTTGTCACATTTCATTTCATGCGTTCCTGCTGAAGAGTGTCAACTTCACACAAGAACAGCAAATGAAACTAAACAGACAAGTGCCAAAAAAATACATTTGTAATTGGTGGTAAGCCCAGCCTATAAGATCCTGCCAAATTTGCTAATATACATTTTTTGAAAAATATATTCATCTAAGTACATTCTAATAAGTAACAAAAATAACAATCAATATCTATCTATTCTAGAACCATAGATGTATTATACTATTATTCAAATGTATATATTGTGTATGTAAAGTAGAATTGTGAATTTAAATATTTATGAGATGATGACGATGAAGACAAGTTTACACAATAAAACCAACAACAATAAAAATATAGTGAAATGAAGATAATAAGACAAAAGAATGAAAGATGATGAATAAAAGATGACCAAGATAAAGGTACATATCATAATAATGCCCGAAAATGATGAATATAACAAAGATTACAAAGTTAATATTGATAAATAGTTGAAGATGACAGAGTTTAAGATAGAATGTTTATAAAGACAAGAAAGAGCATAGACAAAAATTTGCATCTTTTGGCAATTTAGGACTTTTGAAATAACAAATTATTGATTTTTAATATAATAAAAATCAAATTTGAACTTATTCCACCTATTACTTAAGGATCAAGATCCAAGATACTCCATGATCCTAAGACGTAGATTAGTGTTCCGATTAATTCTATCACATTTCAGAGCTATGTTCATTTAGGAATAGTTTGCCTAATCTAGATTATAGGATCAAAAATAAAATTAAAAGATCCGGAAAGCATTTTTTACAACCTTACATAAGTACATATATAGTCGACATTAGTGTGCCATTATAGTGAATTATGCCAAACAGCTAATCTACTTCAACACTCGTACATCAATACGGACTAGTATTTAAAATCTTTATTGAAAAGTCTAAAAGTGGAGCACTACCAATTTTTTTAACAATAGCATCCCATATTTTGGTACATAATTGTTGAAAGTATGCACATTTTGCTAACAAGCATAGAAGGTACGCTTATTACCTGTTCGGTTCTTGGTGGTTTCTTCTTGGACCTTGTCAATCACCTAGAATAAAATGACGGTTAGTCAAGCATTTCATTGCAACAGCTTAAATTATTTAATAATCTAAGTAAGGCCATGTTTCTTGCAGGTACTTGAATCAGCAGATGCAAATAGGGTAATAGTAGAACTTTGAAGTAGTGATTTGAATACCGTTCCGTACCGAACAATAAATCCGGTAGATACCGGTCCGCTCGAAGCAGTGATTTGAATACCATTCCGTACCAGACGATAAGTCCGGTAGGTTCTGGTCCGCTCGCCGTTCGGTCTCGGAATGACGGTTGGGCACGGCTCCAGAACGAACAATGGAGGAAGCAGTCGACTGAGAAGGCTTGAACGAAGCTTCCGACGCCTAGAAGCTTCAACATCGTTCTGTTGCTCCGATGCTTGCTAGCATCGTTCCATTGCTCCGATGCTTGCCCGCTTCCGGCCAGAACCATGGTATGGTAGCAGTATCGTTCCGGTCCGACACCATACCGGACCGGTATTCAAATCCTTGCTTTGAAGGCACAGATAAGGAGAAAGCTAAACAGTTGTACACTTGAATTTTTTCGTAAGTAGTCGCTAATAAACATATATCACAGGATAATCCAACATGAAACTATCAATTCCAACGAATTGAAACTAGACATTTTAAAGACATTGATCAAGGAAAGCTAGAATATAATAGTTTCAACCAATTATTCCAGTCAGAAACAGTAACATCAACAGTAATCCAACATAGCTCATATGCTAATGATTCATTCGATATATCCCATTAGAGTGAAATAACAGGCAAAAATACAAACAGAAATTCAAGAACCTGTGTCTGATCATCTATAAAGTAACACGTGTCCAAAGGTATACTAGACTACTAATCAGATCATAACTAGTTTTCCATGCTGGTCTAATTATTGCAAAGTTCAGAGTGTATGGAGTAACATAAACAGAATTAAAATAAAAGCAAGGAAGGAAGAATGGGAAACAGGCACAATTACGATCACATCAATAAACAAGGCTAGAAAAATCTTTTAAAATAATTGTTGCATAAAATTTATTTTGGAAAATCTAGAGTTTCTTCAAATAGGGCAGTGGTCAGGTGGTCTTTTCCTATAATCTCTAGGTTTATCATCAAATCATTAGAAAACATATTGCGGCAATGCCTGCTTAATTTGATAGATGGGAATCCGGCAATGCCTACTTGATTTGATAGATGGGAATCAGCATGCATTCATTAAGGGGAGATCTATAAAAGAGAACATTATTCTTTACCAAGATCTTTTTCATAATTATCATAAGAACTTGGGACACCATACATGAGCATGAAAATAGATTTGCATAAAGCATATGAATCAATTCAATGAGATTTTTTTATTTGAAGGATATAAATTCCCCTATGGAGATGATCCAAGGATATATTACATCTCCCACTTTCACTATTAGGATTACCAAGCATGACATGGGGTTTTTCAACGGAACTCGAGGGCAAAGGGCTGTATTTGTTCTTAATCGTAATGCAGCAACTCAACTGACTTGCTAATGAATTCAATGGAGCAGGGTGAATTCTTGCTCCATTGTAAATGCACACATCCCATCATAACAAACCTACAGAAAATGATATAATTATATTCTACCAAGCAAATGAAGAGTCTGCCCATTGCATATCCAAAGTGTTGGACAAATTTGCAGATAAAACCTATTTGCGCATAAACAAGAATAAATCTTTTATGATCTCCTTATGCCTGCCAGATATAGAGACTACCTTGGCACATATTGGATCTCTTCCTTTTAAGTATTTGGGAATCCCTATTACAAGCAAGCAACTGGTTACAAAGGAGTACCAGCCCCTTAGAGAAATTTACTATATGCTTGTCAAGCTCAAGGAGTAAAACACTGTCATATGCAAGTAGAGTGGAACTTATAAAATCACTATGCTTTGGTTTCATTACTTATTGGTGTATGCCCTTCTACTTCCAATTGGTCTTATCAATCAGTTGAACCAACCAGATAAGAACCAACTATTATCTCGGATTTAATGGGGTGTGACAAAAAAATAAAGGTGTCCAGAAGGTCTCTTGCAAGGTTGTGTAGGATTGAACCGTAAAATTGTAAGATCCTATCAAATTACCTAAAATATATTTTATAAAAATGTTATATAAATTCATCTAATTAAACCTAAGAGTAAGTTAAGTACTCTACTAAGTAAGAAGTAATAAAAAAATTAATAAATATCTATATAATATCAAGTACCAAGATTAAATTATATATATCTAACGAATTATACTATTATTCAAATGTATCTATTGCTTGTTAAATAGCCGCTATAGCATTTTATTCATACCAGCTTTCTCAAAAATCCACCATGAAATGCTACTGTGCCTCTGGAGCAAATAGCATTGCCCTTATTATATTTTGAAGTTTGAGAAATTAAATTTATGACTTAAGTTGAGTTATTAATATGTCATCTTTCTTTATAGTTCTATTTTTATGCATCTTAATTTTTTTAGGTATATAACATGTATTTCAATTGGTATGCTTATTATTTTTTTTGTATATAACATATATTTTAATTGCCATGTGACTTCTGCCATTTCTCGTGGACTTTTAGTTTTCCCTAATTTTTCGTGATATGCTAATGATAACACTAATCTGTTATGTAGTGTAAAATTATAAAATTGAATATTTATAAGGTGACAGTTGATGAAAACAGGTTTATAAATGGATATAACAAAAAGTGTGCAATGAGAACAACAAAGACATTCAATGAAATAAAGCCAACAAGACAAAAATACAAATGATGAAAATAAAGATATACATAATAATGACAATGAAAACAATAAAAATGATAATGAAGATGCTAAATAAATATAACAAAGATTGCAAAGTTGATTTTGACAAATAGTCAAAGTTGACAAATAGAGTTGAAGATGACAAAGTTTAAGTTGATAAATATGCATCAAAGGAAGAACAAATGATGATTAGTAATGAGAAATTGAATTATATAGCAATTTAGAGCTATTGGCATAATAAACTATTAATTTTTGGTATAATACCAAACAAATCTGAACTTAGGATCATGTAGGTTCGATATGATTGTAAGATCCTACATAAACCTAAGACCTGAATCGGTGGGATCATAAGATCTCACCACATTTTTGATTCTATGTTTGTTTCGAAATTGTTTGCCTAATTTGAATTGTAGGAACGAAAGATCCTCAAACTCGAAATACATTTTTGACAATCTTAGTCTCTTGGAAAAATCACCAACCTGTGGGTGGGGTGGTCTCATTATAAGAGATATTAAGACCTTAAATGATGTATTTTTATGCACAATATTTGGAAATTGCCACCACAAAAAGACAATCAGAATGGGTCAAATGGGTCACAATCTCATTCATGGGCCAAAAGTTCCCAGATTTATCAACTCCTGGGAACTGCATAGTCTCTGATTCTGAAGTGCAACACCAAATCTGGAAAGTGAATGAGTCTACTCTCTATTAATTGATCTATAACTAGCTGGTTACTCTATGCAGTAGCTTCTTATGTCTGGTAAAATGTTCTCTCAAACCTTGTCTACTTTTTGTTGCAACAGCTATACTCTCCGTTAATGGCGTTGCTGGCATTGATCGATTGATGTGCAGTTAGAACATATGCCGGAATAGTTTGTAATCGCTGCCTACATCTACGTGCAACTAGCATTTATTTGTTTTCTGTGAGTAGCTTCAGTGTATGGGCGAGGTAGGTTACTAGTAGAGTCATGTGTACTGGTCTAAACAATGTAAAATGTTTTCTGTCTATATACATACATATATATATATATGTATATATTTCTTGCCTTTAGCCAAAAAAAAACTATTTATTTAATTTTGATATTTGAATCAATGTTATTTAAAGCACAAGATGCATACATGCATTATAATACTCTAAAAAAAAGTGTTATTATCATTTGCAAAATAATCATACATGAGAATCAAAAGTTATATGAATTGTGATATCCTTGTTGTAGTACATTACATATTCGAGGAACTTGAGTCATATAGGAAGAAAATGAAAAGAATTTGTGACAACAAATATGTACTAAGCTAAGTGGAAATGAAAAGAAAAATAAGAACAAGGGACGAGTTGGGGTAGAAAAGTCATGATTACTACTTACACATGCCACCTCCTAATTACTTAATTTACCATATGTTTATACCTCATTCTTCATTATAACTTGAGATAAACATGAGAAAACAAAGGGAATTTCACCGGCTTGCTCGTGCCTAACCGGAAGGGAAAAAAGACTTAGAGAAGGGGAAGAGGAAGAAGAGGGGGAAAACACAAGTTAAGAGTGATTTTGGCTTCTTAGACAAGTAATTTTATCCTTCTTTATGAAATTTTGCTTATTGGTCTAAATTCACAAGAAATTATATCCTTTGTCATTTTGATATCAATTTGCTTCTGCTTATCTCGATTTTGATCAATTCGGTTATTGAAAGAATGATCTAAGTTATGTTAAAAGACTGTGAATGCTTATTCAAAGTAAACCTGACCTTGCTGTCTTCCACTTATCATAACTTTTGACTCCCTGATCCAAATCTTATGAAATCAAATTCAATGTAAAGAAACTCAAGTAGCTTTCTTTTGGGTCAGATATTTCATACTTTCAAGTTGGTTATTGAATTTATTGATTTAGTTCAATCCGACCCTATAAATCTATTTTCATTGTTTGACATTTATCTAGTTATTGCTTTATGTCTATATTATGTCTATATTATCATAACTTTTATCTAGTTATTGCTTTATGTCTATATTATGTGACCGCAAATATACAAAATGATTATTTTTATATCAAGTAGACTTAATAACCTACAAGTGGAGCCCTTGCTTGAGTGATTTTGATTAGAAATGAATTTATAATCGAATTGTACTCAACCTTGTAAATCTGGAAATATTCTTTTCATGATTCTAACCCATTGTTACTTCATTGATTATACCTTTTTGTATTGAGCTCCATTTTAAGTAAAACTTATTTTCCTGAAAACTAGATTCAAAATCCTTTGTTTGACATAATTATCATACCAAATGGTATTATATGAAGAACTTGAAGCCCAGATTCAATAAGATCTAAATTTTCATATTTTGGGTTACTTGATCATACACGTGTACCTTGCATAAATAGTCTTCTATTTGAATTCTCTTGATACATATGTCTCTTTCATTTGGAAATGATTATATCAACACTTGTCTCTTGTATGAATTTTATGATTCACCTCTTTGAGAGTTTGAAACATATATCAATGAACTCATTTTGCAACAAAGGAAAGTATGTTTCATTTTGTTATTATATTGAATTGTAATGGGAATAACTTTATGAGCCCGAAAGAGAAAAGACTATGCGCCCAAAAGGGAAAAGACTATAAGCCCAAAATTGAAAAAAGAGGGATAGTTGTGGAACAAAGTGCCACATTAGAAATAATAGGGGCCACCTCTTGAATCTATGGGAACCACCTCTTGAATCTATGAGAGCCACCTCTTAAATCCCACTATCTCATTTGAGGAGCCATGATAGCTCCAGCCGGTATATGTATGATTTTCACCCTGACGAGGGTGGATTATGCTTCCAAACGTGGAAGGTTTATGTGTTATTCCCCACTATGCCATTTGCATGAGATGTCTCTTTGGTTTGATTTTTCTTTATGTTCCTCATGCTTACTATTTCACTATCATGTTGCTATTTGATTTTACATATGAACCCATATAGATATCTAATGCTTCTCATGATATGTTATGATTGATTTAAAATGAAGATATGGCCTATTTCATGATTTGGTACCTTTTGGTATGTCAGTTACTTGCTAAGCATTTTTGCTCAATCCTTGCATTCTAACCTCTTTACAGGTTAGCTTTGGGCTGCAAGTTTTGTGGAAGGTTCAAAAGGATGCTAATGAGTAGAAGTTTTATGTTTTGAGCATATAAACTTTAAAGACTAGTGTATGAAGTTGTTTTGTGCTTGTAAGATAAGTTGAGAATATCAATGACTTGTATGTGATAATGATATGAAAATACGTTTTGTATGAGGATGTACAACCTTTTATGATATAAAGGGATTTTGATTAATAGGATGAAATTTTAACTTGTTATATTGAGTTATTGTTACCTCCTAAAAGATGATGGAAAGTAAATTTTATAAGTTATGTTGAACAGGTTATCGAGTATTGATCCTCGATACATATTGCCAAATTTTTTGTGATATAAATTTTCATTATTGAATTATCATCATCTAGGGGTGTGACATACATAACCTATCATCACTTGATAAAAAAGGCTTGTGCTTGATATAAGTGATGGGAAAAATCTCAATAATTCATTGTATTTACACAAATAACTACATTATGCATAGATTTTAAATTGGAAAAAAGATCATCAAATAAATAGCACATATCATTCTAGTTTGAAATATGAAACTAAAGGATACTTACAAAATTCTAAATTTAAACTTCTAGTAAATTCCATAACATGAATATAAGTTAAAGTTCAATAGAAAATAAAGGTAAAAAGTTAAGCTTGAAATTTAGATCTCATTAACATATCATAATGATAGTAAGTAAGCACAACATCATATTATGATATGATAATCACAAAAAATGCTACATATATCATTTGTAATCATCAAAACCTTTTAGATTATCATCACTTTCATTATATCCTTGTCACCATATCTTTTCTATCATTCTTATTTTTATTGAACAATGGCACTAAGATACATTTGATCCTTTGTGCACTGCCTGCCTAAGGGATGACTTTTGGAAATGGTTCTTTTGGGAATTTTGAAGGCACTACACTTAATCCTTGAACAATGGTCCGTTAAATTATATATGCCTTTGACAACATTTCTTTTAATTACTTAATAATACTTAAAATTATAAGATAACTTCACTAACTAGTAAATATAATTAAATTACTCTATTTAATGATTAAATTTTAAGTACTAACCTAATAAAAGAATATTATTTACTTTTAATTAAACTCAAAAGGATTAGGAAGGAGTTTTTATTTTTACAAATTGAATTGCATTGACTCTATAAATATCAAACAAATAAACTTCCAGTTAAACTAAACTAAATTTTTAATCTAATCATCAATACATTTTTTTTCAAATTGAACTGAAGTACTGAACAAATTAAGGAAACCCCAAATTAATCAAAAAGTTCAAGGTTTGGTTTGATTTTTTAGATTAATTCAGAGAATTGAATACTCCTACTTGCGCAGATAGACCTCAGCCGTTAGTGGTGAAAAATCATGCAAAGCACGCCCAAAGAAGATAATAACAAAGTATTGAACATCTTACTCTAAACCCTAAACCTCTATTTATAACACTTTCCTACTTAGTAAATCGAGTATAACATACCGACCCGAATCTGCTTTATTACATATACTACTAATAGTATTGAGCCCGTAACATTGCCCCCCTCTCTAACTATAGCCTTATCTTCAAGGTTGTGTATCAGTTGGTCTTTTCTCAAAATTTTCCTGAATCCCACTGCTTATAAGTTGAAATTTCTCCACGATCTCATTTATCAACAATATACTTATTTACCAGAAAAAGTTTTTCCTCCTCCTACCAAGTCTTCCAATGTGTTTTTATAGCATTCACAACCTTCATTCCATAAAACATTTTACTTAGATTGTCATTAAATCGCTTGGCCAACCCAAATTAGATCATTATCTTTAAAAAAATTAGCTATGTCATCATCATCCCCTTCAGAGAGTTCACCATATTCGGTACTCACCACATCTATATTTGGAAAAGTCTTATCAACAATAGGAGTATGCTCAATTACTTCTTGTTTGCTGACCTCCTTCTGTTTGCCATCAAGTTTTTTTATAGTAGCTTTTATCAAGGACCATAAAATTTATTAAATCTTTGTATCATTTCTTACTTCAACCCTTCATAAGAAAGATTGAGAATCCTTCGTTTTAACCCTTGAAATCAATGGTCTGCTTGTCTATCCATGTGAACAAACGTCATATAAATTTTATAATCGTCTGGCGTGACTTGAATAACGAAATATTGTTCAGCTTGTGCAATCCATCCTATAGGATCAGTTCCATCAAATCTTTATAATTTCATACAGTTATGAATCCACCATCTATCCTCTATATTCCTTGGCTCTATAATGTAGTCTTCAAGACCTCGCTCGAGATTGGATATGTCTGCCCATCAACAATCACATCCGCACCCTCTCGCATTTTCTTCTTCCTAACCAACTCTCTCAGCATGGCTCTCATCTCATATAAAAAGTCAAAACGACAATTCATCTCTATATAATTCATCTCCATATAACGTTGAGCAACCTCACTTCTCGTCATCTTCTATGTCTGTCTCTCTCTTTCATTTAATAATCTCTTTTTTTTCAAACTAGCAATCTCTCTCTAATTTTTTTTTAACCCTAATCTACATACGCCGCATGTGCACCGCAGACACAGTGTCGTTTATCCTTCCTCTTCCTCCCCATAAGTCATTGCAATACCCACTGGTACAGTACCATCATCGAACCCTGGCACCTCTATAGTGCTCTGCAGATGTATTCGCAAGCCTTACTACAATAACTCGCCATGCGCGCTGGAAGCTTGCCGAAAAGAGGACTTTGCAATATACTAAACTTCTTGTGTTTTAGGTTTTCTTCAATGGCTAGCTAACAACAATTGATCGGCCGCTTAGATCTACTACTTACAACGGAATTTCTTCTGTCTTTATCCATCGCCGGACCACTAGTTCCCGACGATCGATCCAACAAGTCGGACCAATTGATAGACCTTAGCCGTCACCAGTGAGAAATCGTGCAAAGCACGCCTAAAGACGATAATAACAAAATACTTGGCATCTTACTCTAAACCCTAGACCCCTATTTATAATACTTTCCTACTTAGCGAACCGGATATTGCATACTAACCTAGATCCGCTTTATTACATATATTACTAATAGTATTGGACCCGTAACATAAAACTACAATCCCAAATCAAATTGATCTAATTGTTAAAATTAAGATTATGAGACAGTGTTGCCAAATAGTAGTATAGTATTTTTGCATTGCAATACTTATAGCGGAAATGGTAGAAGATTGTAATTGATATTGATAAGTGTAATGAGTAGTTAGTTAAGAAGATGGATAGTGATAAATATGATGCTGAAAATGAAAGGGTCTTCAAGGATGAAAATGATAATGTAGCTTATTTTTATATAAATATAGCTTAATTTTTTATGTATATAACATATGTTTCAATTGTAATGTGACTTTCGCTATGTGCTCGTGATGCTATCTACTATATCATATCACAATACAGATTTTTGGCTTCGAAATTCTGCTATTGATAACACTGTTATGAGAGGTAACAAGAGGTACTTGAAGAATCATGGTATTCATAAGGATATAATAGATAATCATAATCTAGTTTTCTTTTTTTCACATAAACTTGTCTAAGATTTGTCCTGGGATAAGATTGAGCAAGTATGAAACTTGCAAAACAAGAAGAATCTAAGGATGGTGATTATAAATCAAAAAGGATATATAATGAGCCTCAACAGATGTGAGAAAGTTTGACAAAAGGAACATCAATAGGAGACATATTAAATCAAGCTAATGCAGATCTCAGAAAATTCTCAAAGGTCTGTCGTCAATCAGAATATGGCAAAACAGCATATTCCAGTTTCTGAACCCAAAAGGAGTGTTCAAACATGAACATGGTCAAGTAGAAAATCTTCACCGTTATGAACATTATAAATGTAGAAAAAGGTACACGCATTTTAATTCTAAGTATAACTTTAATTGTCAATATTTATTTGATCATGGTTTCATCAATCATACTCCATAGCATATGCTATTTTTTTTTTTTTTGAAAAAAAAAACAAGAAGAAAAAAAACAGTAGAACTGTATGTATTGACAAAAAGAGTTAACAGCATCTTCCAGACATAAAACGCATACCTCGTCTGGAACGCGAAGATACTTGATAGTATTCCCACGAATATAACATTCGGGCATCCTCCAAAATCGATCACCATCCTACAACCAGAATGACATCCTATAAGAAACATTAATATGATCCAGTCCATCAAAATTTCGAAGACCTTAAAAATATCAGGTAAATAAAAACTTTACCTTTGAGGTACAGATAACCTCCCTGAGGTGAATATTCATCCAGGTATCACAGTTGACCAAGTGCCCATTGTACGTCTCCCCATTCTTCAGCTCCACCAGCTACCACCATCGAAATAAGACCATCAAAACACCACAACTCAACAAGAAAAAGATTCAAGAAGTTGAGAAAGTCGATTCACTTACCATAGGATGCCCTTGCGCTGTCTTCAGGAGCGATAGCGGAAGCTGAAGAGACGAACTAACATCTCAAAACCAAAGATCTAACCAAAACCGGCTAAAAGCGAAAAGAAATATCAAGAGACATACCATCCTTCCGATCTATGAAACGCAGATGAAGGACCAAGAACTTTAGATGGAGGGAAAACCCTAGCGTACGATCGTGGACGCTGCTGCGCCTTCTCACCTAGAGTCTGTACGTAGGTACCCTCCTCCAATGCCTCAAATAGATCCGAACCCAACAAGAACCGTTTGGATCAGTTACATACACCCGAATCACTTTTAAGCAGACCGAGAGTTGTTTGCAGTTTGCCCCCACCTAGTTTTTTAAAATACAATAAGATCTCTTTCTTTGAATAATTTTTTGTCATATTATATTTTCAAAAATTATTAAATCATTATGAATATATCTACTAAAGGAAATTTATCTAATACCACCGGATGCTAAATTTATCACTATTTTGTTGACTCTTTTACTTTTTGCTTGATGCCCAAGTCTCCCCGGTTAGACAAAAGCATAGCACAAGAGGTTCCTTCACACCATGCTCAAGCTACAACCGCTTGGAGGTCGTTGATCTTGTGTGTATGTTGTATATGTTGGTATTATTTTGTATATCTTTCTGCATGGGATAATCACACATGATATTTGAGATCTTCTCATATTATTTTGTATATCTTGATGTGAGAGAAGTAAAACTCGCTCGGAGGAAAATCTAGCGGGAAATAATAGCATCGTTTGGAGCTGTTGCCGCTAGCTTTTGCGTGTGCAGCCAGCAGAAGTAGCAGAAAAATGAGATGTTTGGGGCTAATTCGCTGGCCGCAACCCTCAAAAAATCGCTGGCCCGTAGAAGAAGCTCTTAGGATGCTTCCCACGGAATCAGTTGCAGCAGCAACCCACTTCTGTCATATTCCCCCTCGTGCAGCACTCTGCCTTGACTAGACGTCAGTAGACCAGCGCTGCCTTGACTAGACGCTGGTAGACCAGCGCCGCCATCCAACTCTCCTTCCACCATCATCTAGATCCCCACCGGTGGATCAGCACCAAAGCTCTGTCATGCAACTACGGTTCTGGTTCCATCGCCCACCTTTCGTCCAAATCCACGCTTGAGCTCCAAATCTATCATCCAGCTCCATCTCATTTTGACACTCAAGCTCCAAATTAGCAGGTGCGGTCCTTTCGCTGTCGTCCAGCCGGTAGATCAGCATCAAAGCTCATCCAGCTCCGATTCCGATTCCATCACATGCCTTTCGTCCAGATCCACGCTCAGAGCTCCAGCTCTAGATCCACACTCGAGCTCCAGATCTACGCTCCTTCTGCCGTCGTCTAGCCGGTAGATGCGCTGAAGCTTTGTCATCCAGCTCCAGCTCCAGTTCCTGCTGGTATATCAGCACTGACACTCACTCCGGCTCTAGCTTCGGTTTCAGCTGCCAGTAGATCCCTACTAGTAGATTAGCACTGACCCTTCCCCCATTGTTCAGCTCTTGTCGATTCCATCTCCTACCGGTTCCAGCTCTAACGCCAGCCAGCTCCCTTCTGCCGGTTCAAGCTGCTCTATGCGAATGGCTCCTCCAATCTAGCTCGTCATCCATCTCTTGCCTATTCCATCTCCTGCCGATTCCAACTCTGTTGCAAGCCAACTCCCTTCTATCGGTTTCAGCTGCTCAACGACGCCTCCAATCTAGCTTGACGTGAAGCATGTAGTGTACCCTGTAAAATATCAAAATCATTAACTTGTAAAAGAGCTCCATTTAACATCAATGTTCGATTGCAGAGATGCAGACTATTGACGTTTGTAAAAATAGAAACATTTACTAAAGGTATATCATGATTCTTGCTCTTGTTTTACTATATTCTTTTGATCACATATTAGGCCTGTTCTCAGAGTAAAATTCCTAAGTGCCCGGGGGCGCTTAAAATCCTAAAAAGCGGAACTATCTAACCATTGAAGTGTTTTGGGATTCGTGTGCGCACAAATCCCTAAAACTAACTTCCTAATCCTAAGGCTAAAAGCGGGTACTCCGCAAGCGGAGTACCTCGCTTAAGAATTTTTTTTCCCTGTTCTCACATAATAATATGTCTTGTGCTTATAGAATTCTTGCTCCGGATATCCAATCAGCTGCCAACAAAGCCTAGAATAGCTTTGATTCATTCCATATGGCGGCTAAGCAAGCTTTGATTCATTGATGTAAGACAAAAAGATTATACTGATTATTTATCTCATTGTTGATGATATGGTCATCGTATTCATGTATTCCTTTTCTTTTTGAATGAAGAATTTTGTGCCCGATCAGCTCCAACTCTAGCACTGAAACTCTAGCTCCAATCTGCTCCAACTCTAGCACTGATCAGCTCAGTTTGAAACTGAAACTCAGAATTTATTCATATAGAGTAGCGCATCACCTTTATGATTAGCATATGTGTTTTGTTCTTAACAAAGCCATCTAGTTTATCTTAATAGTTCATCTTAATTGACATATTTTATATTTGATATCAAGCATCTATAGTACCAAAATCCAAACCCAAGGCCGTATGGAATATGCAAATGACTATGATATTTTGTGATGTATGTATTAGCACAATTGAAAAGAATATGCAGCCTGGAACACATTTTAATGCATAAGGGTGGAAATTTATTCTTGAGAATTTTCAAGAACTTAGTAGAATGAGCTACGATAAGTTACAATTAAAAAATAGATGGGATCAACTAAAGGGTGATTGGAAGTTATGGAAAGAATTAAAAGGGAAGGAAACTGGACTAGGTTGGAATGTAAGATTAGATACAGTCAATACAACCCTGGATTGGTGGGATGATAAAATTGCGGTATGTATCGTATTTATAATTATTATGTTTATTTTTGTATTTGATAGTATGATTTATACTTTTATTGTAATTGTAGATTAATAAAGAGTATGACAAGTTTCAAAAAAAGGTTTCTATCCTGATATCGAGAGAAAAAACGATCTCATGTTTGGACCAAGGATTAAAAAACCGTCCGTAACAGGCGGTTTTACCGGTCCGCCGACCGACCGGTCTCGAAACCATGGTCGGACCACGGTTCCGGTGGGGACGGCAAGGGAGGCAGCGGGCGAGTGGCGGCGGCAGCAGCGGGCGTCGGAAGCTTCGAACGAAGCTTCCGCCGGCGCCGGAAGCTTCGTTCGAAGCTTTCGACGCCCGCCAGCCTCGCCTCCGCTCTCCCCGTCGCCCGCCAGCCTCGCCTCCGCTCTCCCTGTCGCCCGCCAGCCCGCCAACCTTGCTAGGGTTTCGCCCGATACCGGACGGTACGCCGGTACCGTACCGGTCCGGCGAGTACGCCCGGCGGTTTTTTAATCCTTGGTTTGGACAAACCATTGCAACTGGGGACTTCTCTTTTTTACCTGCTATGATAGATGAGATTGATGAACATGATGAACCACGAGAAGACCCAATAGATGAACTAATACCTATTACACCATTCTCTCAACCATCATCTCATCCTAGCACTAGTATGGCAGATAGCAAAAGAAAGGGTAAAAGTACATCTGCATCTAACTTACAATGTGATATAAATAGGTTGGCAATAGCGGCTGAGAGAAGAGTTGAACAAAAAGAAGACCTTGAAGGATATCCTTTCATGAATGTATGGAAGAAGTCAAATCTCTTCTAGATATCCAATGAGGTTTGCAATTATATTACTATGCTTCTACTCTACTTGAGAAATAGTAAAAAGAGCCGCCTGGAAAGAGATAGAAACTGTAGAAGAGAAAATGGACTGGTTGAAGTTTCATTTTGAGAATTTAAGAAAGTAGACTATTTGTAATGTTATAGTTAAACATTCAAGTATTATGTTTGTTTTATGCTTTTGAGAACATGTTGGGTAGTTGTAATGTTCTATTGAACATGTTGGTTATTTGATATTATGATATGTATTTGCATTTTGGCTAGTTGTACTATTATGTTTGAACATGTTGGTTAGTTTACAGGCTTGATATTATGCTATATTTGAACATGTTGGTTAGTTGTCATCGTTAATATTATATTTGATACCCACTTTTGTATATGTTATGTTATAATTATTATGTTTGTTTTTGTATATCAATGCTATTATTTTCTTAATAGATATGAAGTCTGATAATAGTAATGATACACATTCAAATAGTGAGTCATCTGATGAATTTTGGACTATAATTCAGTGTTCACATATTGCTATACAAGAATATTATGAGAAATATTTGTACAAAACCCCTTGTATGGACTCTAAGTATACATGCTTGAGATGGATGAAAGAAATATTATAAGGACACCTTGAACGGTGTAGGAGAATGATGAGGATGGAGCGAAATGATTTCTTACAACTCTATAGTACTTTAGAGAACTCATATGAGTTAAAGCCTTCAAGAAAAACTTCAACTATTGAAAAGGTTGGTCTTTTCATTTACACCTTAGCCCAAGGTACAACGAATAGAGTTATTGGGAATCCCCAGACCTTATTAAAATTTAAACACAGCAGAAGCGAAGATCCGAAACAGGATCCTAGAAGCGCCATGGTCGTCTTACGAGTGAACACCAGAGAATGTGTAGAGTAGTACCTTTTACGGAAACCCTAGGGGCGGCTGATGAAGATGATGTAGACACGCAAGGGAGTGTCTGATGACACCAAAATATATAGTATATTTTGTATCATTTTAGATATCTTTTCATGCTAAATTGAGGATCTTTTACTTGTTTTCATGCTAAATTCATCGAGTATTGCAAAGTCTATTTCTATTTTGGTTTTTCATGATTTTCAAGCAAAAAGGCACTATTTTGGGTGTTTTTAAGCAAAATCAAAGACATGGAAGAGTTACCATCATCAAGAAGAGGTCACACAAGAATTTTCACGCAAATCGAGGCTAAAGACCAAAATACGACAGTGCCGTAAGGGATTTTACGGTACCGTATTTTTCACGGCTACTGTATTATCGAGATCACGGTCGTATTTTGGTGATTTTCCAAACAGAAGGTTTTCGCGAAAATACGGCACCGCCGTAAGGATTTACACGGCCATATTTTGGGGCACTTTCTGAACAGAGACTTTTGCCGAAATTACGACACTGCTGTAAAGAATTACACGGACCGTATTTCCCCAACGAATCCAACTAGAGAGTTCAACCGATTTTACGGCACTGCCATAAACCAAATTACGATGCCGTATTTTCCAGCGTTTCCAGAACAGAACACTCAGCCGATTTTACGGCAGCGCCGTGAGATATTACACTGCCATAATTCCCAGTCAAAAACGTGATTTTTACGAGTCCGAATCTTGCATGAGCCATTACTTTTGATCTAGAGGTCCAAATTAAAATCTGAAAGATGTTCTGAACTCGTCCTTCAGAGGAGAAGGCATACGAAGTGGAAGGAAGAACTTTTATCCAATATCGAGGGAGAAATCATCAGAGAGGTGGTGAGGGTTTGGCCTCACGCCGAGAGGCGTAGAGGGCACCTCAGGCCGTGATTTTCACGCAGAAGCTTTGCCTGGAGGAGAGGAAGACCATAGAAGTTTTAGAGCGTTTGGATCCGATCGGAGGAGGAATCAATAAAACAGCGGTGACAACACTGTTCATCGAAGCAAATTACGGCTGTAAAGGATTTTACAGCCGTGTTGTAACGTTGTTTCTCCTTTCTTTTTGTTTTCTGATCACTCTAAGACTATGATTTATTGTATCTTCTCCTTCATGCAAGCTTAATACTATTTTTGGGATATAGGGTTTAATCCCTTTGATTTTTAATGATTAGATAACTTTTTATTTCGTCATGATAATCTTCGTTGTGATAATTCTACTTATGTGAATGTCTTGTCTTTAATTTTCCATAGATCTATGTTATTATCCATGTTTTAGAGTTTTCGCAATGAGACTGAAAGGTGATTTGCTTGAGAGCTTGGAACCCTAGAATTGCATGTTAGGATCCCTTCCTTAGGTTAGATCCAACTTGATCTGTTCTAGTAGATAAATTGTCATGTTTGATAATATTGATCTAGGATTTAATTATTGTTATAAACATTGATTGATCTTGCACGAAAGTGAAGATCGGTCTGTTGGAAAACCATAGGTAGAACCTGTGTTGAGTCTCGGATGCACGAAAGTGATCCTTGAGATTCCACTTGAGATTATCAATCAAATTAGAATCCGGATGCACGAAAGTGATCCCTATGATCTTTGATTGATGATTTACTTATCTACAGCATTGAAAATAGATCTTGCACGAAAGTGAGGATCGGTTTTCTGCATGGTTGTCTGCACGAAAGTGAGATAATACCTTTATCAAGTAAATTAGGTCTTTATCTTAACAAGATTTGATTGACGACCTTTTATTATATCTAATCATTGAAATTAAGGTGGATAAAACCCTAGTCCCATGTTTACCTCTCTGATTATCTTTAGTGTTATTTCTATTACTTATTTGCATCATATTTGGTTTACTTAGCTAGCGAGAAAATAATTATTTGGTAATTAACAATAAGGTCTCTGTGAATCGATATTTTTATTACTTCGATAATTCCGTGCACTTGCGAAAACCTATCAAGTTTTTGGCGCCATTACCGGGGATTAGTCCAAGGTACACGCGTGCCAGACTTGTAGTGTTCCCTTCGGGCTATCAAGTTTTTGGTGCCATTGCCGGGGATTAATCCAAGGTATACGCGTGCCAAACTTGTAGTGTTACCTTACGGGCTATCAGTGTCCTCTGCAGTCTGACACACACAGGCTCCATGAGTCCTCTTGAATCTCTATGCTTGGTGCTAGCCTCAGGAGATAAGATCCATGCCTAGAGGGAGTTGCTTGTTGCATGTGCCAATCACCAACAAGGAGCGCCAACATGCTGTCCACTTTCTTCTCTACTTGTGCCAAACACAAAGAATGCGCCAAGGAGAAGAGGAGAGGCGGCAAGGAGAGGGAAGCTCTTCCACTTGCCCCTTAGATGATGGAGATGAAGCTTTAAGCCCCTAGAACTCATGCCACTTCAAGGAAGAAGAAGAAGAGGGCGACGTCACTCTTCTAGTTGGCGGCTAGGGCTTGGAGGAGAAAGGGGGCTAGGGTTTCTAATCCACATGCCTAGGGCTTCAAGAGAATTGTGTTCTCAATGCATGTGCCTATCCCCTCTTATATAGAGATTTTAGGCGGGCCCCATAACTTAACTTACGAATATAAATAATCAATATATTCGTTTAAGTTACGTGTGGCCCCCGTAACTTAAATTACGAATATAAATATTCGTATTTAATCACTTAAGTTGCAAGCGACTCCCACAACTTAAGTTGCGAATAAATATGGATATAAATATTCATATTTGCGCATAAGTTGCAGGCCCCCATCTACTTACATTTTAATTAAGTCATAAGAGTCTCCGAATAACTCCGGAACTAAAATATGATTTTGACCCATCGACTAGACCCAGTCTATCGAGGTCACTCAAAAGTCAACCAAGGTCACCCGAGGTCCCTGAAGGTCAAAATGCAAATAACCTCTATATGATCATCCTAGTCTCATCAGATGCGTCCAAGATACATCGGAATTTCAAACAGATCTGAATCAACAACATGACTGGATCTAGGCTATTTGATCAGTATAAAGACTCGAGTGTCTAGGTGTGCGGCCCTATAGGTTCTTCAGATATTGGTAGTGATAATCTCAAATCATCACAAGCAATGAGTGGCACCTAGCAGTACATCATTGCTACCCAAGTCTTCAGAATGGAGTCATCATCGACATCCCCTAAAACTACGACAAAGTACAAGTATGCGTTTATCCTTTTGCTAGGCTGATGTCTAGATTGGACAAGTGTATCACACCTAAATCCTAATCAAATGGTCATGACTAAATTAGGTTCTCACCTGGGAATGACCATACACTTTTAGTAATGCATCCATATAAGGGCGTCATGGACATCAAGCTTCCCTGCAGGGAAGGAGCAAATCCTCTCTTGGCACATTGAATCTCTCCTATGGTTTATGATATACTCAATGACAACCGTTATGACTTCTCTATTACGGCAAAGCGTTAGGTTGTATCAAAGTATATCCCTCACTATACAAAGATATCAATGCCCTCAAGTCAAGGACAAGAAAACCTCTATCACTGTAATATTCATCTTGTGACACAAGATGAATCATCACGGCGTGTCAGTCTAGTATATCTCTCTTCATATACCCATATGCTTGCGTTGGCAACCCGTGCTCAACTAGCGCATATACCAGTCTCAAATGAATATAGCTGCCCCATATCCATTATGATTCTCGACTAGGGACAAAAGCTGAGACTAGATAAAATCTATCTCCTTAGAGACATTGTCTATGCAAATGTACATATGTGACAGATGTACAAAGTGCATGACAACAACCATGCTAGCATATGTCAACTATCAAACACAGATGTGATACATACCACACCAGACTAACCATAGGTCCTAGGGCATAAACACTAACAATCTCCTACTCACACTAGGACCATGCTTGTTGAGCAACCTCAATGCCATGTCCTAAGCTAGACCTGCCATGCTCCTGCTGCGCCATAGCACCAGTCAATGGGTCCACTATATCAGTGTCAATATCTGCTATGTCTTTATTACCTCTGTCCCTAAGACAAGGTGTTAGAATTTGAGTATGTTGTTTGAATCATGTGAAGTTTAATAAATAACTCCCACTATTCAAACTGCTTCCCAAAAACACCAACATACTCTGCTTTTAGTAATATGCTCTTAAGCTTCTTTAGCTTCTAGCATAACTACCACAACAGTTGGACTGTGACTATGGCTTGACTAGAACAAGCTACCAGTGTAATCACTGAGCTTTTCTTGTCATTTCTGACCAAGAACCATCTCTTAGTTCTTTTCAGAACCTAAGGATATTCTTGTCTCCATATCTAGTGCCTTGCACTCGGATTGGACCTAGTACCATTCAGTTATGCCCCTAGCATAAACTGAGTCATCAGGCTCCCACTAAATTTAGATATTATAGGGTGAAGATTCGTTGCTTAAGTTAGGAGTTACCCATAACTTAAACATCCATGAATCTATTCAACCTGTTCAACTTAACCAGCCTGAACTCAGGTTGCCCACAACCTGTATTCATGGCTCAGATTCATCCATGACCATATGTGTCAAGTAGTTTGATCTTGGACTAGATCCAAGTCAGAACTTCCTCCTACTAGCCTTTTTCAAGAAAAGATATTTCCAAGCAAAAATAGCACTAAGAGCAACAATATCTTGTTCTCCTATGGGTCTATGGAAATTTGTATCCCTAAGTCTTCTTAGGATACACCACTTGCACTTTATCAAATCTTGGTTCTATCTCATTGGAACCCAGATGTATGACCTCAAGTCTCACATCTCTAGATCCTGATAATATGTCAGATGGAGAATAATTCAATGTTGAGAAAAGCAATCTTGTAGCATCAACTCTAAAGAGGTGTCTGACTCATCACTTATTGAACCTTGCCCAACATGATTCAATTCCTCCCACTAGACTCACTGAAGTGTCCTAGGAAGGATGATAGTCATTTATGGCTCAAGTACTCTTCCACTAGACTTGAAGAGTTCTTATGAACTTAATAAGCTAGTTCCATATATATATCTCAGTACTAATGAATTTCTTTCCTTTTAACCTTTTAGTCCACTTCACCTTACTTGGGGAAGGACGTGCATTTTCATCAATCAAACAAGTCTTGCCTATTTCCCAACGTCCCGAAGGAGGTTAGAAATAGCCAATCTTCTTTAAGGAGTTTGAGTCCATGAGTCCATTTGGATAGGGTCAATGGATGCTATTCTTGTTTTATGATAAAATATCAAAGTTAAATGAAGGTATTCTTTTATAAGCCACTTATTTTATTCATTTAGTTAATTTTATTACCATATTACTTAGCACAATGTAATGACAAGAGATTACAAATGGAAAGAATGTCAAATTCCTATTATTCCAAAAACTCGATTCCCAAGGAATAGATATAATGACAACTACATTATTGCAAAAATAAAATAATCCTACTATCGGCTACAGAGAGAGTGACAAGGCCGCATCCCGTGCTCCATAATCAACGGTCAGTCCCTCAATGTAAACCTTTGTCCTATTTTTATTGAGCACCTACATATTTTTGCAAATATCCATCTCATCATGCAATATAAATACCCATGGTTAGAAATAGACAATATAGGATTTGGTAACAAAATTACCTGAGCCTAAAGACAAAGGGTCACTTCTCTTCATCTCATTCTGAATTCGCAAGCAACTTTTTTTTTAAGTGCCTAACTTTTCCTATCTTTTTCATCTTCATTTTTCCCAATGTTTAGTTAAGCCCTTAGACTTACTAGTACACTAAGGGATTACTCTAGTGGCGCTACTGCTCTCAATACTAGCTTGTCCTTGGAGGAGCTGCTTCAAATTATTGATAATTTCGAAAGCACTCAACCCTTCAAATAGCTCATGCCATTCAGGAGACATGTTGGTTAGCATAAGCTGTGCGACCTCTAAAGCATCCTTTTCAGCCACTGAGGTTGTAGATGAAACAGGTTCAGGAATTGGCATCTCAAGAATGTACAACTTCTTCTCACATCTGAGGATAATCCTCAAATCTCGGTACTAGTTCTCAAAGTTGGTTCCAACCAACTTCTCTCTCTCGATGAGAGGTCGGAGTGATAGTCTACCATTGTTATTGTTTGTAGAAGCCATCTACAACAAAGACAAAAGTAAATCAGTATCACATTTCAATCATTTATTCTGAACTTTTATAAAAGATTATTTCTCACTATTTTATTCGAATCGATTGAGAAGTCGCTCGACTTCCTTAGTGAGATGGGACCCTCATTTCGTACACGGCCTTGCGTCCCACGAGGGTGGGATGTACTGCACAAAATGACGCATGCTTCCTGAGGTAGGCTCATCGGTCAATTGCAACTTGACAATTCCCCTTCTTAAGATTGTTCAGGTACTTTGTGTCTAGCGATGGCTAGATACAGCATAAAGCCCTAACCTCTTGAGGGTGCCTCCTGAAATTTCATCATGTGAACTAACACATATGAAAAATCTAGTCAAGTCCAACTTGACCGTTATACCTAGGGCCAACAATTTCCTTGCGAAAGGTGCGTCTAGAGTTTTAACCAGACTAGGGAAATTATTGTCATCATACGCCTCCTGAAGATAGATTAGTGTGTCCCACGAGAGTGGAAAATAGTGCACAGCACCATCGATCAACAGTTTGACAAGGGTTATGCATTAGAAGGCAAAAAATGGGACTTGAAATAATTTATCAAGGATTTTTGTGGTCTCGACACCATGAAATTTTTTTCATATTCTACCAATGCAGGCATGCAATTTTATGGTGGAATAAAACAAAAACAATAAAGGCATGCTTTAGAATAGAAAAGTAAACATGATATGATCACAGCCCACTTAGTGGGTAACAAGCCCCTAGACCTAGTCCTACACACCTAGCACTACCAAGGGCCTTGAGCTATGGGCCCATGCCAATAAGTCCTTAGCTCATCCCTAAGTGCCCTAAGTGCTCTGCTCCAAAACACTAGGTGTGCCACCTAGGGCTTCTACTCCATGAGTTAGCTCACAAACCCTATGGGCACCATCTAGGAAACCCTAAATGTCCATTTAGGTTCGGCCAGCCCTAGTCTCTTCCTCCAAGATAGCTCGCAAACCCTAGACTCCTTCCAAGGTTCAGCCAAATATGGATGCACCATCCCTCTCTTAGTGTCTCACCTCATTGCTTGATACGATACATCCCTTGCAAGGTGTGTGATGTCCTGAATTTATATAGTATTTTTACCATACTTTTCATGCAAAATCTCTCCTATTATTATCGTGTTTTCACTTATTTTGGTTTAAATCCCTTTGTTTATTCGGAATCTTCACATTTCTTCACTTTTGTCATATTTTAGGTGAAAACGACTAAATTTTAGTAGATTTTGATGAATCCAAATGCACAGATGAATTCTACAAGTTAAGACGAAGCTGCCTCTCAAATTTTGTGCAAATCAGAGCATGTTTGAAAAATACGGCCCACCCGTGATATTTTTCACAGCTGTATTTTCTGAATGACTACAGACAAAAATACGGCCTTACTCGTGATATTTAACAAGGCCATACTAGAAATCTATAGAAATAAATACAGCCGCCTGTGATATTTTTCACGGTCGTATTTTGTTGAAGAAAATCCACAGAATGTTTCACTGCCGCCTATGATATTTTTCACGGCCGTATTTTGTTAAAGAAAATCCACAGAATGTTTAACGGTCGCCTGTGATAATTTTCATAGCCATATTTCTATCGGGCATATTTCACGGCCGCCTGTGATAATTTTCACGGCCGTATTTTTGTCTGCCAGATTCAGTTTTGACCCCGTTTCTTGCCCGATTCGGTTCTTTTTAGAACCAAATTTTGGGAAAAATCTAATTAGGAGTTGGGGAACTATATAAGCTACAAAGGGAGCAATTATCAGTACTTTTTGGCTGTTTTACAAGGAGAATTCAATGAAGAAGCGAGAGCTAGGGTGAACGGAGGCGATCTTTGATTTCTGAGCAGAAAAGCTATGATTTTTCGGCTGGCTAGCGTCAATCTTCATCAGGGAGCCTTGATTCTTGTCTTTCTTTGTCAATTTTAAATTTATTTGCCACTTTTGTAATAGAACATGGATTCTTACAACGTGAACATTATTACTATGTCAGCGTAAATTCTTAATTTAGGATTTAGGGTGTAGCCCTCTATGTTTTCATGACTTGACTTTTGTTATCCTCTTATGAAGTGATTATTTGTGTTAGATTCAATAATTGTTGCGCTTATTACGTGTTAATTATTGGCTATAATTTGCATGTTTTGAGACGTCGCAGGAAGTACTGAGAGATGAATTGCGATGTCAGATCTATAATTTTTGAACAAGTTAATTTGAACTAGAGAATAGTTCGAATCGGCTTGAGGGATTTCTTAGATTTATCAAAAGTTCATTGGGTTTATCTTGAGTTAATAACCACGAGAGTAGGGGATTGATTCAGATAAACACGAGATTGTACTACTGAGAGGGGACAATCTATACATGCAGATAAATTCCCTTCAACATAGTAAATCTTTCTTAAGATACTTTTAATTATAAAAAGTCATGAAACATAGTGTGGTGATCCCAAAGTCCTGAACTTTCATCAAATCGATTACAATCAAAGTCTTTTTACTCTTTCTGCATTTAGTTAAAGATAAAAACCACTCTTTTTCCTTATTGTCTAGCTAACGATCTTAAGTAGAGTCAGTACTTGGTCATTGGTCTCTGTGGGATCGATATTTTTATTACTTCGATTTGTCCGTGCACTTGCGGAACACATCAAGTTTTTGGCGCCGTTGCCGGAGACCAATTTAATCAATATTAACTTAATCTAAAGATTGATATACTAGACCTTTATTTTTCTTTTCTTTGCAATCTAACTCTATTTATTCACAGTTTTTCTTTGAATTTATTGCTTGTCTTCTATCTTCAGTTTAACTTGTTGATTGTTTATGCCCAAGTGTTCCAGAAAGCTATTTGAGGAAGATCCTGAACCGGAACAAACTTTTCGCCTGCACAGAAAGCAATTAGCAAAGGAAATTTTGAAATCTAATATGGGTGACGCAAGATCTTTAAGAGATTATGTAAACCCAAACTTGCAAGGGGTTTGCTCTAGTATTGCTCGCCCCAATATTGCGGCGAACAACTTTGAAATCAAGTCATCTCTACTTTTTATGGTTCAACAGAACCAGTTTGGAGGCTTGCCATCCGAGGATCCTAATATGCACATTTCCATATTCCTTGAATATTGTGATACATTAAAGATGAATGATGTTTCTAATGATGCTCTTCAACTCAAACTTTTCCCTTTTTCTCTCAGGGATAGGGCTCATGCATGACTTTACTCTCATCAGCTAGGTTCTATAACAACTTGGGAGGAACTTTCCAATGCTTTTTTAGCAAAATATTTTTCCCCAAGTAAAACTGCACAGCTTAGGAACCAGATCACGAGCTTTGTTCAGAAAGAAGGAGAATCATTGTATGAGGCGTAGGACTGATTTAAAGAACTTCAGAGGATGTGTTCGCATCACGGCCTCGATAAGTGGGTAATCATTCACACATTCTATTATGCATTGAATTATAATACTCGCATGTCAGTTGATGCTGCCGCCGATGGAGCAATCATGAATAAGAGTGTGGATGATGCAATTAATTTGTTTGAAGAAATGGCCTTGAATCATTGTCAATGGGTAAGTAAGAGAGGACCATCTGCCAAGGTGTCAGGTAGGTATGACTTAGATGCTATTTCATCGTTTGCTGCCAAGGTTGACTCTCTAACCAATAAAATAAATTCTTTGAGTCTTAATTCTGCCTCTGTTAATGCTATTTTGTGTGAGATTTGTGGTAATGCAAGACATTACACAAAGGATTGCTAGTTGGGAGTCTCTACACAGGGTGAGTGTGACTCTGAACAAGCAAATGCAATTGAGAATTATAATAGAAGACCTCAGAATGACCCATACTCAAGCACATACAACCCTGGTTGGAGGAACCATCCCAATCTCTTGTGGAGGAGCAATCAAAATCAAGCACCTCAGGGTAATAATCAACATCCCTCTGGATTGCAGCAAAAGACAGTACAACCAGCCTTAGCCTCAAACTCCTCAGAAGTCAAACTTGGAAGTGATGATGGAGACTTTTATTGCCACACATACAAAGTAGAATGATGATTTTAGACATCGATTCGATGATTTTAGACATCGATTCGATGATTTCAGGGAAGAATTTAGACATCTAACTTCTGAGATGGAATCTATGAAGACTTATCAAAAGAGGTTGTAAACTCAGATAGCTCAGTAGGCTAGCTCTTCAAGTAGGCCTACAGGTAGACTACTGGGGAAGTTAGAGATAAACCCACATGAGCACTACAATGCCATTACAACACACAGTGGGAAACAATTAGAAGAGCCATGAGCACCAGATACAATGCAAGACCAAGAGGTGAAGAATTTTGAATCCACAGAGGAAGAGGGAAATAATGGTAACACATCTTTGCAAGATAGGGAGCCAGAACTAGTTTACGTACAACCACCTCCCTACAACTGCCAGTACCTTTCCTTTAAAGATTGGCAAAGGCTAAACTTGACAAATAGTTTATAAAATTTGTAGAGGTACTAAAAATCTTTATATTAATATACCTTTCACTGATGCTTTGTCACAAATTCCTTTATATGCCAAGTTCTTGAAAGAGATATTGTCTAACAAGAGGAAGTTAGAAGAGCATAGAACTGTCGCACTCACTAAGGAGTGCAGTGTAATAATTCAAAATAAATTGTCACCAAAGCTTAAGGATCTAGGGAGTTTTTCTATTCCTTATTTGATTGGCGATATGTCTATTGACCATGCTTTATGTGATCTAGGGGCTAGTGTCAGCTTGATGCCACATTCTATTTGTAAGAAGCTGGACATTGGAGATCTTAGGCCCACTTCTATTTCTTTACAGCTAGCCGACCTCTCTGTACGACATCCGGTAGGTATTTTAGAAGATGCGCCTATTAAGGTTGGTAAATTTTTTTTATACCTACTGATTTTGTTGTCCTCGAGATGGAAGAGGATTCTAGACTTCCCATAATTTTAGGTCACACCTTTTTGGCGATAGTTAGAGCCTGATTGATGTTTAGAATGGGAAGCTCACTTTTAAGATAGGTGAGGATTCTGTAGATTTTGATTTGACAGAAAATTTAAAGAAGCCTTCTTTTGCAGGTTCATGTTGCAGTGTTGAAGTCTTGGAAGACACTTCATCGATGACCATTGATTCCAGGATGGAGAAGGATTCACTCGACGTGTGCCTTATCAAAGGTGATGACAGTGATGAAGAGGAGGAGGTAAGCTCATATTCTGCACTGTTAAATTCTATATCGCCACTTGAGTCCAAAAAGTTGAAAGAAGAACACTTGAGCATGCAAGAAGGTAAATCCGATGAAGGAAAGAGGTATAAATTTAAAACTCTCCCAAGCAACCTCAGGTATGAATTTCTTAGAGAGAACTCTACTTTTCCTGCAATTATTAATGCAAATCTTAATGTCTCTTAAACTGTTAGGCTTTTAAATGAACTTCGGCAGCATAAGAAAGTGATTGGCTATACCCTTGATGATATAAAAGGAATTAATCCTTTTGTTTGTATGCACAGAATATTTTAGAAGAGGGGAGCAAGCCATCAATTAGGTGATTATTGTCTTTGATCTTTTCTAGTAAACCCTTGCCTTCTCTTTTTTTTGAATTCTGGGTATTTTTATGAATATTTATTGTGTTCCTATGACTTTGGTGTTGGGAAACCCCGAGGATTTTAAAATTTTTACAGACAAGCACAGCGGAAGCAATCCCCAAAACAGGCCAGTCCCAAAACCCAGAAGATTGAGTCTTGCGAGGAGATCGACACGGTGAGTAGGAGATGATACCTTGATGCAAATTAAGTGATGCGATGCAGGTGCCCAAATGTGTGCCCTCTGCAGTCTCGCACACAGCCGAACCTCGAATCCTCTTCTTCCACGCCCGGTGCTAGCCTCGGGAAGAAGATCCACGCCTTTGGGAGACTTCCTCAATCACTTGCACCAACTCTAGAGGAGATGCCAAGGAGAGGAGGTGGAGCTTCATCGGAGTCCAACTCTTGAAGCACTCCACCAAGATCCAAACCGGAATCAACCGAAGCCAAAGTCCAACTTTGGAGAGGAGGGAACCAAGGAACTTCCAAAGTTCCGAACTCACTAAAGGGGAGAGGAGAGGCAATGGGCGAACATCCCTCTCCCTCTTTCTAGGAGTGGCAACAAGGGGGACAAGGGTGCAAGAGTTCAAGAGTTGCGATGAGGGGGGAGGAAGGGGGTTTATATACCCATGAATAGGTGCACCTCTTCACTAGTGAAGAGGCACACCTCTTCATGAAGAGACGCACCTCTTTAAGAGGTAAAACCCATTTCGCCCACTCCAAGTGCCATGTGCCCAAGTACATTCACCCACTCCAAGTGAGAAGCTCCAAGCTTCTCACCTTAAGAAGATGTCCAACTTGGATTTGTCCACCTCAAGGAAATGCACCAAGCTCACTCCAAGTAGCTTGCGCCATTCCATTTGGCCCATTGGCCCAAATGGCTTATTGAGCCCATTTGGCCTATTAGCCCAACTTGGTCTATTGGGCCCATTTGGCCTACTAGGCCCAAAAACAAGTTAGCTCCAAATGAGTCCTTTCATCTCATTTAGCATAGTGGTGCTGATGGATTCTCCCAAACAGATCTGAGTTATCCAATAACTCAATCAATAGGCTACCCGATCAATACGAGAACCAGAGTTTCAAGTTGTGCGACCCTGTAGGTTCCTCAGACGTTGGCAGTGATGAACCGAGTCATCACAAGCAGTGATTGGCACCTAGCAGTGCATCGCTGCTACCCAAGTCATCAGAATGGATATCAACATCGACATCCCCATCATCGCAACAAGGTACCAATGCATTACAGTCTCTTTGCCGAACTGATATCCGATTGGACAAAGTGTGTCACCACTTTATTTTCACCCAATCTCATGGTCATGACTAAATCAGGCTTTCACCTGGGTATGGCCATACACTTTCAGTCATGCAACCATAGGGGGGCCCCATGGATATCAAGCTTCCCGTAGGAAGGGGCAAATCCTATATCTATCCATTGATCTTCTCATATGGGTCGTGACATACCCAATGACAACCGTTATGACCTCCCTACTACGGCGAGGCATTAGGTTGTATCAAAGTATGTCCCTCACCATATAGAAGAGTCAATGACCTCAAGTCGAGAGATCAATGCATCTCCTGTCACTTGTGAGCTTAACTCATGACACCAAGTTAAAGCCTCACAGCGGGTCGGTCCAGTATATCCACCACTGATATACCTATATGCCTGCGTTAGCACCCCATGCATAACCAGCCCATATACCAGTCTCACATGTACCAGAGCTGTCCCTTATCCACTCAGGTATTCGACCGGGGACACACCGTTTGAGCACAGATACAATCTGTCTCCAGGGACATTATTATCCATGTACATAATCACAGTTGTAAACATAGCATAATAACGACAATGCCAGAATGATATATTAAATATCAATGTCAAGTAGTACAAGATGAACCAACAACGGGTCCAAGGGCATATACACCAACAATCTCTCACTTGCACTTAGACTTAGTTATTGAGAAATCTCAACCCTATGTCCCTCGCATGACCATCACGCTTCTGCTGCACCAAAGCCTTGGTCAGTGGGTCTACCAGATTATTATCTATGTCAACTCTATCAATGATCTCCCAGATCAGGTGAAATCTACTGAGAATGTGTTTGAATTTTTGATGAGACCGTGGTTCCTTTGCCCGTGCCATCGCTTTATTGTTGTTACAATAGACCTCAATCGGATCCACAGTAGTTGGAACCACCTAATGTTCAGAAATGAACTTCCGAATCCAAACGGCTTCTTTGGCTGCCTCAGAAGCAACGACATACTCAGCCTCGGTCATAGAATCAGTTACAATGGATTGCTTAGAGCTCTCTCAGCTCATAGCACCTCCACTAATCTGAACACATAGCCTGTCTGCGATCTGAAGTCATTAGGGTCAGACTGGAACGATGCCTCAGTGTAGCCCTGAACATTGAGCTCTTCCTATCCCCCATAGACCAAGAACCATTCTTTAGTTCTTCTCAGAAACATAGAATGTTCTTTACAGCCACCTAGTGCTGCAGACCTGGATTGGATTGGTATCGGCTGGTTATGCTCATAGCATAAGCCACGTCTGGTCTAGTACACAACATCGCGTACATGTTCGAACCTACTGCTGAAGCATAGGGTACTCGACTCATGTCGTCCCTCTTAGCCTGTGTGATGGGACACTGGCTCTTGGAGAGAATAAGACCATGTCTCACTGGAAGATATCCTTTCTTAGATTGCTCTAAGCTGAACCTCTCTAGGACCTTATCAATGTAAGTACTCTGACTAAGGGCCAGGAGCTTCTTGGATCTATCCCAGTAGATCCTCATGTTGGGAAACCCCGGGGACATTTTACAATTTTTCAGAGTTGTAAACATTCATATATTCATTGCACAGCGGAAGAATGTCCCCAAAACAGGCCGGTCCCAAAAACCCAGTGAAGATCGCATGCAAGGGAGTCGACACGATGAGTTAGGAAATACCTTAGAGCAAGA